>OX442415.1:13083697-13246868 GCA_949361645.1 Spongilla lacustris
GCAAAAGAAATTGAGAAAGAACGTGTTCTTTCTGCGTCTCTGTACAGTGTGTGTTGCATTTGCTGATCGTAAACAGTAATTTAAAGATCGCATTCTGATGGATCGCAAAGTAACGTGCGAGTGCAGGCAGGCAGAAATTGCTAAGACTTAGTGTGTGCATCTAATGATCTATGCCTGAATGGTCATGTCAGTGGGCGCTGCTATGTGCCTACTTGGGCAATGAATAAAAATTGCATTGTGCATATGTTCGTATTAAGGTAAATCAAAAAGCGGATGGTGATATTCGTGTATGCAACGTTAGAAAGGTGGTTTTATGCATATGGTTGTCTGGCATGCACACGGTGGAATTTTAATGGGAAGTTTCTGACGTTTTTTTAATTTCAAACTCACATGCTACGGAGTGTAACTTAATAATAAAGGTGCAAGGAGTCAAGCAAAAATTCACAACATGATTTCTATCAATTCTGTGATACAGTTGGCTAGATTTCTCTCCATATGGTGTACCCATCCAGAACACCAGAATAATTGCAACAAAGTCACCAATGAAACAGGTAAAAAAAAAGTATGCAATTCTGAATAGGGAAATCCGATACCGCAATAGTGCATAATAATATTTGTTACAAGATAAAGTTGCAATAACTCCTTCGATGACAATAATAATTGAAATATTAAGCCTCATACCCAAAACATCGGATAAAATGCAACAACTATATACATGGTGCTGGCGCATGTAAAATTAAAGCCGGATATTCAACTATAAGACATTGAATGCAGTACAATAAAATACTAGTACATGCAATCAACCGTGCACGTACACGTACATAATCAGGGTTTATTGTTTTTACCTGTTTTTACATCATAAACATATACTAGCAGAATTGGACCTTGTTGATCTATTTAAATTTTACATCATTTATACGCATGTATACATGTATACGTGAAACAAATGCATACTGATCATCCAATGCCAGTGTACGAGGCACCTGAAAGACTTTAAATACTACATTGATTATAGTTAATTGATGTGAATGCAATAAATTGATTTTTTATTGTTGCGCTAATATATTACTACCCAATACAATTCTCATATACATATGAATGCACACTAATGTAAATGCATGGCTGCTTTCCAGCTTACAATCTTAGTCAACATATGCAAAGTGGGTTATTTCATCGACACCTATATTGCCAGTTGCATATGCATGGACTAAACCAACCAGATCTCTAGTTGTGTGTGTGTGTACACATGCATGCACCAAATGTGTGAACCCCTCTCCTTTTTGTGTGTGACATGTAAGTATATATTGTATGTGCATTGTTGAAGAGATGAGAATATTTTTTGCTATTGCTATTGAGATCGGGATCTACACTTCCACTACATGTGTATTGTAAAAATTGTTTTATACTTTTATTCCAGGAATTCAATTTGAAGGCTAAAGCGTACGTACGGTATAAAGCCCCTGTGCATGGAACTGCATTGATATTATTTTCAGGTTCACTCCTACACAACTGGTTGAAAGTCTTTGCCAGAGTGGTTTTATTCTGGGGCAAGTTATAGACCTCACTTTCACCGATCGTTATTATTCATCTCAGGTAATGTTTGAGCGGTAAGCTAAATATACAGCGCTCAAAACACTTGTGTGTGTGTGTGTGTGTGTGTGTGTGTGTGTGTGTGTGTGTGTGTGTGTGTGAGTAAAAAAAGTCATTGCATCAGACATGCATGGTAGTACATATTGATAGAAATATTGATGGTTGAAGTGATGGGAAAAGCAATCTTATCCGGGTTATACTAAACCTTCTTGATTTATCTGTAACCACACTACACTATCAACTACGCCAATCTGTTCATAAGAAGAGTAAAACATACCTTAACCTGGAATCGAACCACAGGAGTCGAACCAGTGACTCCACCACTGTAACCACACCATCTAATCATCTACTCCAATCTGACACCCCCTCCCCTCACCCCAAGGGTGAAAGGGTCTTCCTGAATCTTTCATAGAACTTTATATCATTTTTTGTTTTATATCATAATATTTCAACAATGCCTCAGCAACAATACATGCAGTGTATTTGGTACATGTATAATGTGAATGCAATACTACATATGCTGTACTGACGGCATACCACAGATACATGTATATGATGTGCCTAAATGCACATGAACTGTCAGCGTATTATAATTAGTTATGTAGCGTCTTGAGCTGAATGTATTTTGTGTAAATACGACAGTATTACCGTATTAGTATTGAGTAAAATGTTTTCAATATAAGAGGAAGGGTAGCATTGAGGTATTCCCAAATTATGGCAGTATACACTGTACAAGTTCATGTTGGGGGTGTGGTGACCTCTTGTGCCATTTATGTTAGATGTTGGTTTTACATGTATATTACATAATACTTGAAAGGAAAAGTTTATTAACAGAATGGTACAGGCAATATTATATACTTGATGTCAGCAGATATCAACTATACAGAAATGTAGCTGGGTTGTGAGAGTTACATTGGGCAATTTCAAAGCTCATATTGAGTGAATGTAAAATATAATGTGCATGTTTCCAAGGTGACCATGGTTGACTTCTCAGCTATCGCTTCCACACAGTGTATGATCTGAATCACATCTATCATGTGACTGTGGTCATCTCCAAGGTGATGCAGTGCACCTTTGTCTTTGTACCCCATTAATTTAGAAGTACACCTCAGTCTGGGAATGCAAACATAGTGCAACATCACATCCACGCTTTGAATACCTACGCATTGCCACAATACAAGCACCATCACATACATGTACCCACAGCACGCACCCACACATAAAAACTACAGAATTTCATAGGTCAACTGGAGCTTATAAAATGATGGAGGATCACATAATTCAGTATACAGAAAAGAACACTTGAGACAATAAAGTGCATGAGTACCAGATCAGGGAGTCTTCTTAAGGTGGTATCCATTCTTTCACACCATGAACAATTGTGTTCAAACGCGTGAATCATACAACTAATAGAAGATGATTGTATGGATGAGCTATTGGATAATCAAGCAAAATAAGATCCAAACCATCCTTCAAATTCAGCTTCCCACCATCAGACTACTTAACCCTTTGAATGCCAAGGGCATATTTATATATATGCACTTTAACATTAGAAGTAGCTGCAGTAGCAGATGGCCTTCATAGAGCTTTTAAGGGGGAGTTTGATGCATGGCTGCTTGTTCCTGAGGCCCGAATCATGGATGCTAATTCCCCTATTGGCCCTCTAGTGTGATGGAAAATGCACGATGGGCAATTTCCCATAATCCCAAAGCTTGTACCGTCCCTCTACCATCAACAAACGTGCACAAGAATTCCGATGATTTCTCTAATGTATCACGTACAAATAACAGGAATTTGTAGTGCACATCAGTAGTAATTATCTGGAAACTCTCTGCTGCACTTTATTTAGGTGGGTTACAAATTCCTACTGTAGGAGTACTACTGATGCACTTAGAAGCATCAGTAGTACTTAGAAGAGGGAAGTTACCAAAATTCTACTTATAAAAAGGTTACATACATGCATGTGCACATGTATCTCTTATACAGGGTTTATGATCAATACATTACTTAAAATCATAATCACATGACACATATAGTACATTGTCATGAGCATGGAATATCATGTATATAAATATGCCCTTGGTGTTCAAATGGTTAAGCAAGCAATGCCGGAAATCACTCTGTGACCATTAGGCTAGCTGATTGCAAAACTCTTGTTCATTATATGATTACTCCAAACGGTTCTTCGGACGCCTCTGAACATAGTTGCTGGTTCTTTATTATAGGTAAGAATACACATCTGGCCATTTTGATATGCTCGGCTATCTTCTCTCGCCTGTAAATGAATAAAAATGTGTCTGAGTTAAATCTGATTTGCTGGATCGTTTTCAACCCTCTCAAGCACACACCCTCGTCTTTTCACAACCTAATACTCAAGACTGTACTGTATAGACGGCAATGCTCGGCCCCCGCCAATGAGTTTGAACAAAGCTTCCAGATTTTTGACAATATGCCCCTTTGGCCTCTTTGTCTTTGCATGGACAGTATGGACTCTTCCACACTTGATTAGAGGCCAAGATATTTGCATACCAGTCATCGCATCTTTGTGACCAAGAAATTGCACTATGGGGGAAGGAGGCCCAAAACGTTTTCTCACGGTGTCTAGCGTCTGTACTATCCATCCACCAAGGTCGCCCCAAATCTGTTGCCCCATTTGATATCTATACAGCAAAATGGACTTGTGTTTAGTTACATCGGTATCCAGGGTCATCATGAGCAGGGTAGTAGTTATTAGGTTAGTGCAGTTAGTTATTCACTTTGGAATATAATAATAATAATTTGTTACTATACATGTGTCTTAGACTTTCCTGCCAGGTTGCATGTTTTTGATTTACTGGAACATTTATGTATTGGAGACTGATAATCTATAATATATGTAAATTGCCCCTTTCCCTAACCTATGTAGTTGCGTACATAAACCGGCACTTGTATTTATGCATATCAATAGCCTGGCACAACTATTATTAGTCAGGAATCATTACACTGGGTGACATACATTACAAATTCTCTCATCAATGAAACAGGAATTTAGGCGTCTTGGTGTAACTCATATCAAAATCAAAGTTCCAGGAAAGGACATTCCGGGTGACGATATCTTTGCACAGTTAGTAAAATGTTCTTTGTTTCATGAAGTTGGATTAACCTCAGCAACCTATTTCATTAGGTTTTCAGCTGCGCTTGGCAAATTTCTTAATGACAGAACCAAAGAAGGACGTAAGTTTTTCATCAACATGTACATGTATGCAGAATGTTTTTAAAAATTGAAAAACAGAATTGGTTGCTGTTCATTGTACCCATGGAATAAACAGAACTGGCTACCTGCTTTGTAGGTAGGTCTAAACTGTGTTGTAATGAATGCTACTTGACAATATACATGTATATGTACATGTAGGTACCTTGTGGAAAATTACAGCATGGATGTGAACTCAGCCATTACTGGTAATGAAGGTTAAATAAATGTTAAAAAATTATAATCATTATATTGCAGCATTTAACCAGGCACGTGGGCACAACATTGAAAATGAAGAATACATAGCAAATTTAAAGAGGATGTTGGTTATGAAAATCTATCGCTATCACCAAAAAATCTATTAATCCCATTTTCAAACAGATACAGTGGTAAACAGTACTTATCATCTCAGTCACGAGGTGCCTCAGCATCACATAGAGAGGCCAAGAAGCCCTCGGGTTCCCAGCCATCACATCACCATAGAGGTCAACACTCCAGTGGACATGCTCACTACAAAGCCCCACACCATTCATACCCACAAGATGATCAAGAATTGGATTACCCAAGTTATGACGATTAGCATTTTGCAAGATTCTACTTATGGAATTATAATTAGCAGTGCTATTTTGTAGTGATATTAAATACAATGTTAGTAACATGCAATGTAATTGCACAGTTATCAATGCAAGCATCAAGGTTGTAATGCTACATGTATAAGTGTTAAACTTAGACCCGGCATGATTATCATTCTAGTTGACACATCTATCTTTTTCTGTAAGAGCTGTGTGCATAGATGAGGCCTTTGGTCTTACTGTTGTAAGAGCTGTGTGCATAGAGAGGCCTTTGGTCTTACTGCTGTAATAGCTGTGTGCATAGATGAGGCCTTTGGTCTTACTGCTGTAAGAGCTGTGTGCATAGATGAGGCCTTTGGTCTTACTGCTGTAAGAGCTGTGTGCATAGATGAGGCCTTTGGTCTTGGAGCATGCTACCAACAACTCAGCATGGTCTAGAGGGATGCTCTGGCCACTGATCACTTTTGCTCTTAGTAAGTTTTTGATAGTTCTTGTACATTTACGGTGATCAATTCATTTTTTTCTAATCACATGCCTCTCCTTGCTTTGCTTGGGCTAGTGCAGTAACAGTTGGGCTGTGATGCTCCGTCAGCAGTACCAGTGTGCAATTGAGTACTCGAAGCCTCAGACCATGGGAATGCCAATGCTCTTAACAGCTTATCAGTGCAACCAGATACACTGTTTGATGAAGAGGAGGAGATGGCAGATGTGGACACTGTCTGCACAATCAAAATCATCACATTGCAGGTCAACTCAATGGGCCTGAAAATGCTGGTTACGGAATCAAGAATGGGCCTTGTCATTGCCAATGTGATGTGGTGGTACACAAGTGAAAGATGGGCACCTAAAAGAATCAGAAGTAGACACTAAGGTGATACGGAGATTAAGCTTGCAGTGTCACTCTCAACAGCACAAGAGGTGCCTCTTGTATGGCTCCTCCAAGCTTACAGTCCCAAGTTCTTCACTTTTACATGCAGTAAATGAAGCAGTTGGCATGCATTGTCGTGTAATGGACATTGATTCAGGCATCATGGACTTTTGGCATCGGTTTACAACATATTCAGAGCACCAGCAAGCCATCAACAGATCATCTCATTTTTTACTAAAATGCCTGAAGGAAAAAGTTCTTTGCTGCTATATTAAGAAATGTTCCTTTGCCCAGTCATCCATTGAGTACCTCAGATATACCCTCTCGCAGCAGGGAATACCAAAGGGGCAAAAGGTCCTTGCACTAAAATAGATGCTGCCACCAGTAAACATCTGGTCATAGCTCTGGTCATAGCTCTGGTCATAGCTCTGACCATAGCTCTGGTCATTTCTCTGGTCATAGCTCTGATCATAGCTCTGGTCATAGCTCTGGTCATACCTCTGGTCATAGCTCTGGTCATAATAGCTCTGGTCATAGCTCTGGTCATAGCTCTGGTCATAGCTCTGATCATAGCTATGGCCATAGCTCTGGTCATAGCTCTGGTCATAGCTCTGATCATAGCTCTGGTCATAGCTCTGGTTATAGCTCTGACCATAGCTCTGGTCATACCTCATACCTCTGGTCATAGCTCTGGTCATAGCTCTGGTTATAGCTCTGGTTATAACTCTGGTCATAGCTCTGGTCATAGCTCTGGTCATAGCTCTGGTTATAGCTCTGACCATAGCTCTGACCATAGCTCTGACCATAGCTCTGGTCATAGCTCTGGTCATAGCTCTGGTCACAGCTCTGGTCATAGCTCTGGTCATAGCTCTGGTCATAGCTCTGGTCATAGCTCTGACTATAGCTCTGGTCATAGCTCTGGTCATAGCTCTGGCCATAGCTCTGGCCATAGCTCTGGTCATAGCTCTGGTCATAGCTCTGGTCATAGCTCTGGTCATAGCTCTGGTCATAGCTCTGGTCATAGCTCTGGTCATTTCTCTGGTCATAGCTCTGGTCATAGCTCTGGTCATAGCTCTGACCATAGCTCTGGTCATAGCTCTGGTCATAGCTCTGATCATAGCTCTGGCCATAGCTCTGATCATAGCTCTGATCATAGCTCTGGTCATAGCTCTGGTCATAGCTCTGGCCATAGCTCTGGCCATAGCTCTGGTCATAGCTCTGGTCATAGCTCTGGTCATAGCTCTGGTCATAGCTCTGGTCATAGCTCTGGTCATAGCTCTGGTCATAGCTCTGGTCATAGCTCTGGTCATTTCTCTGGTCATAGCTCTGGTCATAGCTCTGGTCATAGCTCTGACCATAGCTCTGGTCATAGCTCTGGTCATAGCTCTGATCATAGCTCTGGCCATAGCTCTGATCATAGCTCTGGTCATAGCTATGGTCATAGCTCTGATCATAGCTCTGATCATAGCTCTGACCATAGCTCTGGTCATAGCTCTGGTCATAGCTCTGGTCATAGCTCTGGTCATAGCTCTGGTCATAGCTCTGGTCATAGCTCTGGTCATAGCTCTGGTCATTTCTCTGGTCATAGCTCTGGTCATAGCTCTGGTCATAGCTCTGACCATAGCTCTGGTCATAGCTCTGGTCATAGCTCTGATCATAGCTCTGGCCATAGCTCTGATCATAGCTCTGGTCATAGCTCTGGTCATAGCTCTGGTCATAGCTATGGTCATAGCTCTGGTCATAGCTCTGGTCATAGCTCTGGTCATAGCTCTGGTCATAGCTCTGGTCATAGCTCTGGTCATAGCTATGGTCATAGCTCTGGTCATAGCTCTGACCATAGCTCTGGTCATAGCTCTGGTCAGCTCTGATCATAGCTCTGACCATAGCTCTGGTCATAGCTCTGGTCATAGCTCTGGCCATAGCTCTGGTCATAGCTCTGGTCATAGCTCTGGTCATAGCTCTGACCATAGCTCTGGTCATAGCTATGGTCATAGCTCTGATCATAGCTCTGGTCATAGCTCTGGTTATAGCTCTGATCTTAGCTCTGACCATAGCTCTGGTCATAGCTATGGTCATAGCTCTGGTCATAACTCTGGTCATAGCTCTGGTCATAGCTCTGATCATAGCTCTGGTCATAGCTCTGGTTATAGCTCTGATCATAGCTCTGGTCATAGCTCTGGTCATAGCTATGGTCATAGCTCTGGTCATAGCTCTGATCATAGCTCTGGTCATTTCTCTGGTTGTAGCTATGGTTATAGCTCTGGTCATAGCTCTGGTCATTTCTCTGGTTATAGCTACGTTATAGCTCTGGTCATAGCTCTGGTCATAGCTCTGGCCATAGCTCTGGTCATAGCTCTGGTCATAGCTCTGATCATAGCTCTGGTCATATCTCTGGCCATAGCTCTGGTCATAGCTCTGATCATAGCTCTGATCATAGCTCTGGTCATAGCTCTGGTCATAGCTCTGACCATAGCTCTGGTTATAGCTCTGGTCATAGCTCTGGTCATAGCTCTGGTCATAGCTCTGATCATAGCTCTGGTCATAGCTCTGATCATAGCTTTGGTTATTTCTCTGGCCATAGCTCTGGTCATATCTCTGGCCATAGCTCTGGTCATAGCTCTGATCATAGCTCTGATCATAGCTCTGGTCATAGCTCTGGCCATAGCTCTGGTCATAGCTCTGATCATAGCTCTGGTCATATCTCTGACCATAGCTCTGGTCATAGCTCTGGCCATATCTCTGATCATAGCTCTGACCATAGCTCTGACCATAGCTCTGGTCATTTCTCTGGTCATAGCTCTGGTCATAGCTCTGGTCATAGCTCTGGTCATAGCTCTGGTCATAGCTCTGACCATAGCTCAGACCATAGCTCTGGTCATAGCTCTGGTCATAGCTCTGGTCATAGCTCTGGTCATAGCTCTGGTCATAGCACTGGTCATAGCTCTGGTCATAGCTCTGGTCATAGCTCTGGTCATAGCTCTGGTCATAGCTCTGGTCATAGCTCTGACCATAGCTCTGGTCATAGCTCTGGCCATAGCTCTGGCCATAGCTCTGGCCATAGCTCTGGTCATAGCTCTGACCATAGCTCTGGTCATAGCTCTGGTTATAGCTCTGGTCATAGCTCTGGTCATAGCTCTGGTCATAGCTCTGGCCATAGCTCTGGTCATAGCTCTGGTCATAGCTCTGGTCATAGCTCTGGTCATAGCTCTGCATGGTTATAGCTCTGGTCATAGCTCTGGTCATAGCTCTGGTCATAGGACTGGTCATAGCTCTGGTTATAGCTCTGGTCATAGCTCTGGTCATAGCTCTGGTTATAGCTCTGGTCATAGCTCTGGTCATAGCTCTGGTCATAGCTCTGGTCATAGCTCTGGTCATAGCTCTGATTATAGCTCTGGTCATAGCTCTGGTCATAGCTCTGGTCATAGCTCTGGTCATAGCTCTGGTCATAGCTCTGGTCATAGCTCTGATTATAGCTCTGGTCATAGCTCTGGTCATAGCTCTGGTCATAGCTCTGACCATAGCTCTGGTCATAGCTCTGGTCATAGCTCTGACCATAGCTCTGGTCATAGCTCTGGTCATAGCTCTGATCATAGCTCAGACCATAGCTCTGGTCAGAGCTATGACCAGAGCTATGACCATAGCTATGACCAGAGCTATAACCAGAGCTATGAGCTCTGGCCATAGCTCTGGTCATAGCTCTGATCATAGCTCTGGTTATAGCTCTGGTCATAGCTCTGGTCATAGCTCTGGTCATAGCTCTGGCCATAGCTCTGGTCATAGCTCTGGTCATAGCTCTGGTCATAGCTCTGGTCATAGCTATAACCAGAGCTATGACCAGAGCTATGACCAGAGCTATGACCAGAGCTATGACCAGAGCTATGACCAGAGCTATGACCAGTGCTCTGACGATCATAGCTCTGATCATAGCTCTGGTCATAGCTCTGGTCATAGCTCTGGTTATAGCTCTGGTCATAGCTCTGGTCATAGCTCTGGTCATAGCTCTGGTCATAGCTCTGGTCATAGCTCTGGTCATAGCTCTGGTCATAGCTCTGGTCATAGCTATGGTCATAGCTCTGGTCATAGCTCTGGTTATAACTCTGGTCATTTCTCTGGTTATAGCTCTGGACTTTGCATGCTCAGCCTGCCACACAATTCTCCCAGTATGTTGCTGATAGCTAGGATGGTTTCCTTCAAAGCTAAGCAAGAGACATTTCACCACATACAACAGCTAGTGAAATACAGTATTAACTAAATATCCAAGCACTCCTCATATGCATTCTTTTTTGATTCTGCAGCGCTGCTATCCCCAGGCAAACACACTGAACAGCACACACCTCAAAGAAAGTCTTTTCCATGCACAAACAGGATGATCAAATACGGGATGTTGGCTCACATGTCTTGTGGCCAGCTTCTTAGAATAACTAATAACAGACAATATAAATTGCTGATATTAAAGTCCATAAAGTCTCATGCATGCATGAGATCGAGAATAAAAGCACACAGCTTGTTGTATGCATTGATAAATGACAATCATGCATTTTGGCCAGATCCTTAAAGGTTTTTGTACTACATGTATGTGCAAGAGTGTTTAGGTCCCTTAAATTGTAATATGGTCAACCCTGCACCTCATTCGGGCCATAGCTAGAGCAGCTATACAGCCAAAATGGGCACCCTCGGATAATGTGATGGGAAGCGAGAACATTATAGTCTTGAATTTGGCATGCATTGGCGAAGTGTTTATGTGCAAGAGCGTTTAGGTCCCTTAAATTGTAATATGGTCAACCCTGCCCCTCATTCGGGCCATAGCTAGAGCAGCCTTACAGCCAAAATGGGCACCCTCGGATAATGTGATGGGAAGCGAGAACATTATAGTCTTGAATTTGGCATGCATTGGCGCTATGAACATAAGTGTTATTACATACATGGAATTACTGTTATTTCACCACTTTCCCACATGATTTGTACCAAAGCATCATTTTGCATAAAGAGTATTACAAAAAGACAAAAATTGCATTTTCCTGAATTTGTTATCATCAACTATGAAGTGGCCAATTCTTCCACCTTTTAAGTAGTGGATACATTTCCCAATTGGTCTAGAACATCTACCTGTTTCCTGTAGGTAGCACCACAGTGTTCCAATGCTGCTGGTACCACACCTCCAACACCTTCTCTCTTCTGTGCTGTTCTTCAGGTTCATCCCTGCCAATATCAGTTATATCTTGCTCTCGGGCCAGAAGGCGTCACCCTATGGTCCTCCAATCAAACTCATACAGGGCAATCTCCATGAGATGTCGATGTCTGCATTCTTCATTCAGTGTTTCTGCAAATAGATCATATAGATTATCAAATGCATGTGTGTCTGTACATGTACATAATGCATTCTAATGTACAAAATAGAACAAACATTTATGATGATATAGAATTATAATAGAGCATTGCCAAAACACTTGTATGTGTGTGTGCAGTTGATAATTTCTATTTAATAAGGGTTAAGTTCTGGAAGAGCTGTTATGTTCTCTTGGTGCACATGGATGTAACAATTCAGCTAAAATTGCATAGCACATAGCAGGAATAGAATATGAGACCCAGTAAATCCCACAGGAACACATAATAGTGATTGAAAAGTCCAAAGAAGATATCAACATCCCTATAAGTCGCTATGTGCACATAACGCCACACTGCCAGCCTTGAAGTTAATAATGATGATGCATTGGCAGAAAAGCTACTCCTTCCATACATAACATGTACATGTGCCTGCCCCCCCCCCCCCTCCCCCCCCCCCCCCCCCCAAAACATGTGGGTAATACAGCATTTAGAATCATAAAGTACATAACAGCCATGATTTACATGTAGTACAAAAAACTGTTAATACCACCAACTTGTACTGACCTCCCAACTGTGGCACTGCTTGGTCTAATAGTGGGGAAGAAGCTGAGGGCACCACAAAAGTAGACACAACTAGACACAGGAGTAGTTACATGTAGCCACACCTCCCAACTAGGTATGGCAGACATGGCTCTATTTGTTTCCATTCTTCCATCACCACATGCTTCTGCCTATTCACGTCAACAATACTTCTACTCCCATCAAGAAGGGCCTTCTTTAATAAGGACAGCTCTACCTTAGTGTCATCAGAGTGGTCTGAGCTGGTGTCAGGAGGACAGGAGATCACGTCTAACAGGACAGAATTCCTGAAAAGCCTTCCTAATGACAGCTAGAACATGGTGTGCTAATTCTAGACTCTTAGTGCCAGTCCTGTCAGGATCACTAAGCCACTCTGCTCCACACATCACAGCGATGATTTAGGTGAGGGTGGAGGGGCGTGGTCTGTATTGTGGGTAGTGCAAACTCAAAAGGCAGTCTTTGAAGAAGGACATCAAGAAAGCGTTGTGTGAAGAACTTGTTGGTACAGAGTACACTTGACAACCATGGACCAACCAAAACTGCCTCTAGGAATAGCGGCGCTACTTGGTCTGTCAACCTTGACAAGAGCTGGGAAGAAGAGGAGGGGACCAAGGTCTGGGCTGGATGAGCCTTCGGGTGCCATGTTTGTATCCACTTGGGATAGGTCCACTGGTTGACACAACTCAAAGTGGATCATAAACTGTGTTATCATTTCAATATTGTATGCCTTCTAAGTACTTCTCTGGATACTGCGGTACTGCTGGCCAGTTGGCATATTCCCTAAGTGAGGGATCTGCATATATACTACCATTGACCTTCTTAGGAATGCTCCCTTTATGAAGGACTCTACAGCTGCACATTTACATACATACCTTATTACCATTTTTACCGAACTACATGCTTACGTATACGCTGTGTGCACAACACATGACATGCAGGTAGGCTATACGCACTCATATTCTGCTGGGAGCATATTTTCTGTCTAACTCGTTCCTCAAACTATAGAAAAATGTATATAAATCGTTCAACGGTATTTAAAAGCAACTCCCTGTCTTAGTCACGTGATTTTTGCATGAATTGTACACTAAAAACCCTATGATTCGATCATTATGTTACTACAGCGCAAGCTATAAAGTGCATTTTTAAAAGTGATAATTTTTTTCAAAAATACCTTTCTGGCAAAGACCACGCCCCCTCCCCTACGGGGCATTGGCTTTATTAAAGCAAATCGCCCCTGGACCTGTTCCGCCGCCCCTGCTCTAGTGTTACCATTGCACCAAATAGGTGAGGCGTGGGTGTGGGTGTGCAAATGCAACCAATGCACCCTCTATGGCTACGGGCCTGGTTTTTTACGTACATGTACATGTACTCTTCTGATATTTTCTAATCGTATTCACGTCATTGGAATCCTGATGTGTTTAGGTAATATTTTTATTAGTCTCGTGCTAGAGCCAATGCACGCAGCTGCGGACGAATTTCATTACCGCTAAGCTTTCGGTACAATGTTTGTCCCAGGGCGAAGGATTTGTAACGCAACCAGTCAGATTTCGTGTTTATGATGAGTGTAATAAAAAATGCGTAACTGTAATGTTTGCTGACAATAAGAATGATGTCATAATAAAAATAATAAAAATCGATAATGCCATATGATAATGCACCTATCAGTGGTAAGTGAACCCCCCCCCCCCCCTCCCCCCATCCGGGACATGTAGGGGATTTGAATTCAAACGCCCCAAGGTTGGGGGTTAATAACTGGTCAATTCGCAGCGCCATTTGCTGTTGACCACACCCAATATAAAATCCCTCATACGCGTGATGGTATTCACAATGCACTAACCTCCTATATGTCCCGGATTTGGGGGGGGGGGGGGGGGGGGTTGCACCATAGATAATAATTTGTTCTATTATCTATGGTTGCACTTACCATAAGCAAAGAAACAAAGTTTTCTTGCATGGCGTGGCTGAAGATTGGTGCGTAGCGCGTTCGTAGTTAATACAACGGCATATGTTTGAGAGGCTAAGCCAAGTAGCCGTCTTAGGCCTTATAGAAACACGGTATTCTCGTACCCAGACTCAAATGTACGTAACGATGATTATCGTATACATACGTTTGGGTCTGGGTACGAGACTAGAAACACGGCAGGTATAAGACTATTAATTCTAACCTCCCGGCCTGAAACGCTTCAATGGATAACGACTGGCAAAACAGAGCTCTTTACCTTTCCTTTCTTACAATGTACTCTGTTTAGAACAGTAGTCACCTTTCATGTGTCACATGACAGTATGTTTATACATGCAAACTTACATTAACCCTTTGCCCGCCACGGGCATATTTATATACATTTGCGGGTGGCGCCTTTTCATGCACAGGTTTTACGCATCTATACCCCGGTAACTAAAAGCGTGTCTGGATTTCGTTCGAACGTGTCTGATAATAGTTGTCTCACGCGTCAGCAAGCGCGAGAAGCCTGCTGCTACGGTTCGTTGGTGTGGTTGTTCCATCGCACGAGCAGACGGGTAAGCGTGCGTCATTCAATGTAGCGGATGAAGTTAGTATGCTCAACGACCCTATGAACGATGAAGAGTTGAGCGTGTCAACATGGAATCCTGTGAAGCATGCGATTAGATAATTCATCATTTTCGATGACTCCAGCCCACACCCACCACACAGCTACCACCCACCTACAACTACAACCCACACAACCATATCATATGATACACCACAAGGGCCTGCATGCACTGTTCTGTGCTCGACTTCTTCAAGCAATGATAAAATGCTGCCAAGTATTGCAGAGCAAACAAATCTTTGTGTTATCAGCAGAAATTGAAGTCCCATGCCTGCATCAATGTGGAAGCAGGTACCTCATGATGCTGCAGAAGTGAGAAAGTTTATTGCAACAACAATTGTGATGGTATCATATAGTATGTTCCCTTGCATCACATCCATGTGCCATTCTTATATAATACCCATGTTCCCTCCTCACACCACACCCATCATCCCACAACCATATCTCCCCCTTGTGCCAGAGCCACGTTCACCCCTTGCATCACAACCGTATTCCCCCCTTGGGCCAGAACCATGTTCACCCCTTGCATCACAACCATATTCCCCCCTTGGGCCAGAACCATGTTCACCCCTTGCATCACAACCATATTCCCCCCTTGCGACAGAACCATGTTCACCCCTTGTGCCAGAACCATATTCACCCCTTGCGCCAGAACCATGTTCACCCCTTGCACCAGAACCACATTCACCCCTTGCATCACAACCATATTCCCCCCTTGCGACAGAACCATGTTCACCCCTTGTGCCAGAACCATATTCACCCCTTGCGCCTAAACCATGTTTACCCCTTGCACCAGAACCACATTCACCCCTTGCATCACAACCATATTCCCCCCTTGCGACAGAACCATGTTCACCCCTTGTGCCAGAACCATATTCACCCCTTGCGCCAGAACCATGTTCAACCCTTGCACCAGAACCACATTCACCCCTTGCATCACAACCATATTCCCCCTTTGCACCAAAACCATATTCCCCCCTTGCGCCAGAACCATGAGAACCATGTTCACCCCTTGCACCAGAACCATGTTCACCCCTTGCATCACAACCATATTCTACCCTTGCGCCAGAACCATGTTAACCCCTTGCATCACAACCATATTTGCCCCTTGCACCAGAACCATGTTCCCCCTTGCGCCAGAACCATGTTCACTCCTTGCGACAAAACCATATTGCCCCCTTGCGCCAGAACCATGTTCACCTATGCGCCAGAACCATGTTCACCCCTTGCACCAGAACCATGTTCACCCCTTGCATTACAACCATATTCCCCCCTTGCACCAGAACCATGTTCACCCATTGCGCCAGAACCATGTTCACCCCTTGCACCAGAACCACGTTCACCCCTTACATCACAACCAAATTCCCCCTTGCACCAGAACCATGTTCACCCATTGCGCCAGAACCACGTTCACCCCTTGCATCACAACCATATTCCACCCTTGCGCCAGAACCATGTTCACCCCCTGTATCACAACCATATCCCCCCCTTGAGCCAGAACCATGTTCACCCCTTGCGCCAGAACCATGTTCACCCCTTGCACCAGAACCATGTTCACCCCTTGTATCACAACCATATTCCCCCCTTGTGCCAGAACCATGTTCACCCCTTGCACCAGAACCATGTTCACCCCTTGCACCAGAACCATGTTCACCCCTTGCGCCAGAACCATGTTCACCCCTTGCACCATGCAGAACCATGTTCACCCATTGCATCACAATCATATTCCACCCTTGCACCAGAACCATGTTCACCCTTTGCACCAGAACCATGTTCACCCTTTGCACCAGAACCATGTTCACCCCTTGCACCAGAACCATGTTCACCCCTTGCATCACAACCATGGTCACCCCTTGTGCCAGAACCATGTTCACCCCTTGCACCAGATCCATGTTCACCCCTTGCACCAGAACCATGTTCACCCCTTGCATCACAACCCCTTGCACCAGAACGATGTTCACCCCTTGCGCCAGAACCATGTTCACCCCTTGCACCAGAGCCATGTTCACCCCTTGCACCAGAACCATGTTCACCCCTTGCATCACAACCATATTCCACCCTTGCGCCAGAACCATGTTCACCCCCTTGCATCACAACCATATTCCCCCCTTGCACCAGAACCATGTTCACCCCTTGCATCACAACCATATTCACCCCTTGCACCAAAACCATGTTCACCCATTGCGCCAGAACCATGTTCACCCCTTGCATCACAACCATATTCACCCCTTGCACCAGAACCATGTTCACCCATTGCACCAGAACCATGTTCACCCCTTGCATCACAACCATATTCACCCCTTGTGCCAGAACCACGTTCACCCCTTGCATCACAACCATATTCCCCCCTTGCGCCAGAACCATGTTCACCCCTTGTATCCTAACCATGTTCACCCCTTGCATCACAACCATATTCCCCCCTTGCACCAGAACCATGTTCACCCCTTGCATCACAACCATATTCACCCCTTGCACCAGAACCACGTTCACCCCTTGCATCACAACCATATTCCCCCCTTGCACCAGAACCATGTTCACCCCTTGTGCCAGAACCATGTTCACCCTTTGTGCCAGAACCACGTTCACCCATTGCATCACAACCATATTCCCCCTTGCGCCAGAACCATGTTCACCCCTTGCATTACAACCATATTCGCCCCTTGCACCAGAACCATGTTCACCCATTGCGCCAGAACCATGTTCACCCCTTGCACCAGAACCACGTTCACCCCTTGCATCACAACCAAATTCCCCCTTGCACCAGAACCATGTTCACCCATTGCGCCAGAACCACGTTCACCCCTTGCATCACAACCATATTCCACCCTTGCGCCAGAACCATGTTCACCCCCTTGCATCACAACCATATTCCCCCTTGCGCCAGAACCATGTTCACCCCTTGCACCAGAACCATGTTCACCCCTTCCACCAGAACCATGTTCACCCCCTGTATCACAACCATATTCCCCCCTTGAGCCAGAACCATGTTCACCCCTTGCACCAGAACCATGTTCACCCCTTGTATCACAACCATATTCCCCCCTGGTGCCAGAACCATGTTCACCCCTTGCACCAGAACCATGTTCACCCCTTGTGCCAGAACCATGTTCACCCCTTGCACCAGAACCACGTTCACCCCTTGCATCACAACCATATTTGCCCCTTGCACCAGAACGATGTTCACCCCTTGCTCCAGAACCATGTTCACCCCTTGCACCAGAGCCATGTTCACCCCTTGCACCAGAACCATGTTCACCCCTTGCATCACAACCATATTCCACCCTTGCGCCAGAACCCCTTGCATCACAACCATATTCCCCCCTTGTGCCAGAACCATGTTCACCCCTTGTGCCAGAACCACGTTCACCCCTTGCATCACAACCATATTCCCCCCTTGCACCAGAACCATATTCACCCCTTGCGCCAAAACCATGTTCACCCCTTGTATCCTAACCATGTTCACCCCTTGCATCACAACCATATTCCCCCCTTGCACCAGAACCATGTTCACCCCTTGCATCACAACCATATTCCCCCCTTGCGCCAGAACCATGTTCACCCTTTGTGCCAGAACCAAGTTCATCCCTTGCATAACAACCAAGTTCTCCCCTTGCATCTCAACTATGCTCAAACTAACACCACTCCCATCTTCCCTCCTCACACCACACCCATACTCAGGTGCCTTCCATATTTCAATATCATTTTTACCCTATAGATTACAATGGTAGGTAAAATAAAAACCGTACGATTTGTAACACTTGATATTGTACCATATACAACTTACTATTCCTTTCGCGATGTGCTTTCTCTTCGTTTCCATTTGATGCGCATCGTCTCGAACAGCTGGAGTATGGCTGAAGTGGTCAACCGCTAATATTAAAAGTCTAACGCATATAGAAACACAAAACAAGTCAGAGCAAGACCGACCGTGACATTATAGTCGTCCGGATTACCTTGCAGAGCTGCCAATTCTCGACCGTTTGAAGCGACATGAACTCGACGTTCCAAGCATTACGAAAATCGAGCGGAATGAGTTCAAACACCACAATCGGGATAGTAGAACCCCTTTCTGACTCACATGGAGAAGATTAGCTCGATTGTACGCGCCGTTTAGACAAAAAGGCCCAAGGCGCGAATGATACGCTCCAATAATAAAATTCAATTTACAGCTCTGGCGTATAGCGTAATTATTGTAACAACTTCCGGTTACGTCAAAGGGTTAACTTGTAATTCCGTAGCGGTAATGTAATTCATCCGCCGCTGCATCTGGGCACGAGACTTAACATTTATATCACTCCATTTTTGTCAGGTTGTTGAATTTGCTTCGGCGAGCGCTGCTGATACCTGACATCAGCCAAACTGGTTATTACAACTCTACCACCGTACCCGACAGTCCCGACTTTAGCCTATCTACACGCTGTACTATGTATAAACTATCTTCGACAGAATACGGTACGATTAAAAGTTAAACTTAGTTGGGCCGGAGGACTTACTTTTGAGTATTGAACTTGTCTTAATTTCTTAAAGCAGACGAGGCGGAATACCCTTCCCGCCCAATTTTACCACCTGGTATATGTATGTGTATGATAATAAAAAAAATATGCGGCACGGTTTTATTTGCTGCAGAGGGAGATCGGAAACTCCGAGATGCGGCTTACAAAGGTGATACTGATGAAGTAAAACGACTGATCGAAATATATGAAAGAATATCTATAAATTCAACTGACAAGGTGAGCTGCGTGTACAAGTTGATTGTATAATGCAGGCCCTGGAGTGGTGCTGTACCATGTAATGGTTGTTTCATCACGTAAGCATGATTTGTGATCCTTCGGACGGTCTTTTGGGAAGGCAGTGATTTTAGGGTATAATTTTGTGGTTTGCGGCAGTTTCAAGCTTTTCTTATAGTCTTACTATTGCTGTCCATCACAAATCATGCTCACGTGAATTAAAGTCAAGTATGATGATACATATAAAGACTCCTGACCTCGGACATCATCAGGCTCAGTACTGGCTTATTGGTAGCTGGGTTAGCAACTTGAATTTAATGCCACTACAAGGAGCAAAATTTATTTAAGAATTGTCAGATATGAAATATGAATCGTGTGGCAGATAATGTACACTGAATGATTGGAAAAAGTGGCAATTGTGCTTCCCGTGGTTGTTTGTATCTGAATGTATAGACAGCAGTTGTGCATGTACTTAAATCGACCTTCCTTACCTACATCTAGTGAACCATCAACCACTGCATGGTAGCTACATCCGATATATATATAATAATTATAATTATTAATATATATACACATGTAGTGATGCTTGGCACTTCATTTAATGGAAAACAGTGTGAGGTAGTACTTGTGTTGTGACACAGGTACACCCACATGTATGTGTCCAGTATTCTTATATTTTTTGTCAACCTGTACTTGCATTCTCTGCTGCTATTAACTTGCTGCCACTGTTTTGTTACACTTGCAATATGCATGGTTATATATGTAAGTATGTGTGTGTGTGGGTGGGTGGGTGGATGGATGGATGGGTGGATGGATGTACAACTGTATGTGTGTGTATGTATATGTGTGTGTGTTGTATGTACATGTATGTATGCATGTGTGTGTGTTTGTATATAGGTAGGTAGGTAGGTGGTAGGTAGGTAGGTGTGTGTACATGTGTATGTGTGAGTGTGTGTATGCATGCTGTGTGTATGAATCGTTGATGACCTTGCTGTGTGTATGAATCATTTGATGACCATGCTGTGTGTATTAATCGTTGATGACCATGCTGTGTGTATGAATCGTTGATGACCATGCTGTGTGTATTAATCGTTGATGACCATGCTGTGTGTATGAATCATTGATGACCATGCTGCGTGTATGAATCGTTGATGACCATGCTGTGTGTATTAATCGTTGATGACCATGCTGTGTGTATGAATCGTTGATGACCATGCTGCGTGTATGAATCGTTGATGACCATGCTGTCAATTTACTACACACATGAGTACTCCACCATGCTGATCTATTGTACCCACTCCAGCATGGTCAGACTGCATTGCACTGTGCTGTAAGGGGATATAATTATAATTGTGTGGAATATCTACTTTCCGTTCCTGGTATTGATGTCAACATTAAGGATCAGGTGAGCCAACTGGTGGATTGAATATTAAGAGTCCATTTGATGTTGATGTATGAATAATGCAGATGCATGTCCCTTAGGAATAGATACATGTACATGTGCATGTATGTATGTGTTAATAACACTATGTGTGAGGGTCTGTACATGTCCTTAAGAACAGTGTGAAGAGGATGTAGACCTACATGCAAGTAGTGGTAATAATGTGCCTTTAGGAATAGTGTGAAGGGAATGGCACAGAGGCAGGTCAATCCATATGAAGATCACTTAAAATTGGACGCATAGCTTTAGATTTTGTTGCAACTTCTCATATTTTTCAGTCCTCATATAAAAGTAACTTTGGTGAAAAAAAAAACTTTAATGGTTTACGAAATACATCGTCATGAATAATGAATGATTTTCCACATTTTTGCCCCTTTGCTGAGCCATTACTTTGCTCTCACAGATCTTGCAGGGTTATATTTGGTATCAAATCGATGCTCTTTTGATGTACAACTAAGTTATCATATGTTTTTATGATAGAGGTTAAAGGGTTAAACATTATATGTATTTATCACACTGTTTACAGAATTCAGACCACTTGCAGATTGAAACTTGACATATTTTTTTTTACATAGTGAAAGCCACACCCTGTTAAATATTTTTGAAAAATAAAAAGTCTGAGTATCAGTTATCTCTGGGAACCACAAACGATTGAACATCAGGACGCCATTTTTTCTTTTTTTGGCACCTGTCAATGTTTACATAGGTCACAAGTGGAGTTATGTAATAATCATCCACACATATGTAAACTATGGTTGGCATGACTCAGCACATATCAGAGGCACTCCTCCTGTACGTTTTTTT
This sequence comes from Spongilla lacustris, assembly GCA_949361645.1. Lineage (NCBI taxonomy): Eukaryota > Metazoa > Porifera > Demospongiae > Spongillida > Spongillidae > Spongilla > Spongilla lacustris. The sequence continues at coordinate 13,105,400 of OX442415.1, forward strand.
TAACTAATAAGGCATGCGCGGGCTTTAAAAGGTATTTTTAGTAGTCTGGCGTTTCGTAAAGCAATGGCAAGATTTCTATTCATACGCGTCGTATATACTCATATCTTCGAGTTGTACCAGCTGCAATGATAACAGAACATCATTCTCTCTGTATTCGAAGCGGAGATTTAGCATGCTGCAATTGTCTACGTAAGCTCAATCCTGAAATAGCGTTCGTAGATACCTCTAGCGGTAATAGCCTTACACAAGCAGTTGTGGGTCGTAGTAGCCCAAGTTCCCAACACGGTGCAGGCCCTAGCCGCTCTTCTCAAGAAGGTGCAGGCCCTAGTACCCCTAGTAGTATGCTAAGCACGTGAAACCGAAGATATGATGTTGGGAACTTGGGCTACTGGGGCCTACACCATATTGGGAACTTGATCTACTGGGGCCTGCACCGTGTTGGGAACTTGATCTACAGGGGCCTGCACCGTGTTGGGAACTTGTGCTACTGGGGTCTGCACCGTGTTGGGAACTTGGGCTACTGGGGCCTGCACCGTGTTGGGAACTTGAGTTACTAGGACCCACAACTGCTTGTGTAAGGCTACTACCGCTAGAGGTATCTACGAATGCTATTTCAGGATTGAGCTTACGTAGACAATTGCAGCATGCTAAATCTCCGCTTCGAATACAGAGAGAATGATGTTCTGTTATCATTGCAGCTGGTACAACTCGAAGACACGAGTATATACGACGCGTATGACTAGAAATCTTGCCATTGCTTTACGAAACGCCAGACTACTAAAAATACCTTTCAAAGCCCGCGCATGCCTTATTAGGTAAAAAATAAACGTACAGGAGGAGTGCCTCTGATATGTGCTGAGTCATGCCAACCATAGTTTACATATGTGTGGATGATTATTACATAACTCCACTTGTGACCCATATAAACATTGACAGGTGCCAAAAAAAGAAAAATGGCGTCCTGATGTTCAATCGTTTGTGGTTCCCAGAGATAACTGATACTCAGACTTTTTATTTTTCAAAAACATTTAACAGGGTGTAGCTTTCACTATGTAAAAAAAATATGTCAAGTTTCAATCTGCAAGTGGTCTGAATTCTGTAAACAGTGTGATAAACACATATAATTTTTAGCACTTTAACCTCTATCATAAAATCATATGATAACTTAGCTGTACATCAAAAGAGCATCGATTTGATACCAAATATAACCCTGCAAGATCTGTGAGAGCAAAGTAATGGCTCAGCAAAGGGGCAAAAATGTGGAAAATCATTAATTATTCATGACGATGTATTTCGTAAACCATTAAAGTTTTTTTCCACCAAAGTTACTTTTATATGAGGACTGAAAAATATGAGAAGTTGCAACAAAATCTAAAGCTATGTGTCCAATTTTAGTGATCTTCATATGGATTGACCCAGGCCCAATCTAAGGACTAACATGATTTTAACTTCTGACATAGGTAATTTGTGTATGTAATTGTATATATGTGCATGAATTCCGGTGGATGAATGATTAGAGAATCGAGTGAGCTCACATTTACAGTGGAGGCATGATATCAGGAAAACGTCAGCTGTGTCCAACCGGAGCTGCAAATTACAAAGAATTATATATCGCTGCCAAGAATGAGGAAAGGCCCAGACTGAAGGAGTTACAGAAGAGGGAGCTCTATGGCAAGTCAGAGCGCTCAACACCTCAGAGAAGCTTGTGAGATGACACCAGTTCTCACCTATGCGTTGAAGCCTGCGGAGAAGACCAGTAACAGTAGGCTTTGTTACAAGTGTCATAAGGATGGATGCATCGCTTGTGACTGTGCGGGCTTGGAACCTGAGAGTACATGTAGATCCACTATCCACACTATCTGAACTCAAAGCAAACAGGCAACTGTACAAGATAGCAGTCGTAATAGGATCATGCAGATCCAGATGGCTGATGTGATAGCAAGCCACACTGCGGGAGGCTTGAAGTGCAGGAAGTCCCAGTATATATTACCGCTAATGGGGCAATTGGCAATTAGATCAAACAAGAGACAGTTTTTCATTTGTCTGATGTAACAAAACCATCTGAGAAGAAAAAACCTGCGCCTTTTTTTTTTACTATTCCCAGTTCTGCTTTCTATTCCTGTTGAAATTAATTCATATAGGAATCAGTCAATGATACGAATAGAACAAAAGTATTATCAGAACATTGGTTCTATTGGTCATTTTTTTTGGTTCACACTTATATGTATATGTCCAAGTGCACACAATTAAAGCACATAGGCAAGCACACATACACACACACAGAAAATGCACGTGAGTACTAAATACACCCACACACAGCCTAGGCAAGTACACAAATTACGTGCTTCTGTTCACAGGCACATAGGTCTTCATTTAACACATGCCATTGCATACAAGTTAGATGCCTGATCAATCCTTAATTAACCATTACAGTTACATATCCAAGTGTTTTTTTTCATCAGCACCAACTAGCTGCTTGTAGTAGATTTTCATTTATACATGTACAGGTACATGTACATGTAAATGAACATGTATAAACACGTACACGTATTTGTAACTACATGTACATGTGCAAATGGTACCCCATCCCTCCCCCCCCCCCCCCCCCCCCCCGCCCCCCATGATGACAAAACTATTCACTTCAGGAAGGTTGTACTCCATTACACTATGCTGTAAGATCAAGTCATAGTATGGACCATTTGAAATGCCTCCTTTCTACCCCTGGCATTGATACAAACATTAAGGTAAGTTGGACCATTATATGTAGCTTAGGAATGGATATGTGTATGTGCTCTAATAAAGGTACATGTATGTGGGAGTGTGAGAGATCTAGACCAGGTGTGAGCTTGTGTTGTAGAATGTATTGTCTTTGCTGAAATACAAACCTAAATAGTACACACATAAAGGAACTGTTCCTGCACCAGTGTAGCTCACTGATCGTTACTATAGTCAACTAATTCACATCCTGTTAATTGATATTTACCATTCCCTTCATTCAAACCTCACCTCACCTGTTGCAACTTCACAGGGCTGTAGCCACATGTCTGGTTCTATGGTTTCAACAGACATATATAACGATAGACAATTTATTCTTTTGTTACAAACTTATTTTATTCTGCATACTAAAATTAGACCACAGTGTTATGAAATCTAGCAATCTGATATTGGTATACATTTATAATTATAACCTACTCCCAGAGAATGGGTTATCAAAGTACCAGAGGCAGGTTCTCTGCCACAGAGAATCTGCCCTCTGACACTTGGAGAATCCGCTCTCCATTGAATGGTTAAGCTACATGTACATATGTCCTGCTATAGTCTAGTCATCAATCATGATCCGTGTTCTCCCAGGCCCTTAGGGCCCATCTGGACACACTACAGCCCAGGGCCCTTGGCGATTCTAAATCGTGTACATGTCTATTCCTCTGTTTCAGTATCAGCTATGAAATGTATGGAGTGCCAGGCTAACAGCTAGTAATACTTGGTATTGTTTTGTCCGATGCAAGCACGTTCCTGCACAGTGGCATGTAGATGTACGCTCATGTATGTCTTCAGCACTTTGCACAACCTCCCTCCCCCACATCGTCGTTCCAAAATCCTGAACCACCCACTTTTTTTATGGCATTCAGTAGGAGTGAAAATCTCACTTTAGTTATCAAGATCAATCTGCATTGTCTCCCACTTACTGAAACTGAATCTGACACCAGGATGCACAATTTTTTAGCATACATGAGCATATACAAAGTTGGGGAAAAAATTGAAACATGGGTAATGATGTACACATGTAGCAGTTTTATTTTCACCGATATAATGTGATGGTAATGTCACTGATACGTTTTATTGATGTTGTACTATTCCTTTTCGGGAACGTTTTCTTTCCACTCCTGGAATTGATATCAACATTAATTAAGGATAAGGTGAGTTGGTCAAATGAATGTTAAGAGTCACTAGATGTTGCTGTATGAATAATGCAAATGAAAAAATGTATGCATAGTATTTTGTACTGTGGTGTAGTTGTATTGGAGGTACATGTAGCAAGTATGTCCAAATGAGACATGTATATGTACATGTACTATAGGCTCATGAGACATGAATGTGAGTAAACTCCATATTCATGTACATGTGTACATCTGGAGTTGGCTACTGTGTCATTGTAAAATTAAAGGGGCAATTGGCAATTAGATCAAACAAGAAACAGTTTTGTATTTGTCTGATGTAACAAAACCATCTGCTGGTAGAGAAGAAGAAAGTAATGCCCCTTTTCCAGTTCCCAGTCCCACTTTCTGTTCTTTTTGTTTTTCCTTCATTTCCAAATAACTTCTGCCAATGATACTGTAATGTCACACAAAATCTAGTCTGGGGACTTGTATAGCTGACATCAATAATTATGTTCTAATATATATGCGCTTGGTGGGACAACTACTTCTGCACAGCTGGTTTGAAAGACTGATCCTGTCATGGATCCCTTCGTAATAATAGCCAATATTGGATGGATCCATCCAGGACATGAGTTTGAAAGACTATTTAAACAGTGATTGTGTGTATCGATGCATGTGTTGTGCGGGTATATTCTTGACTGAGTTAAGCCTTTAAGTTCGAGTTGAACTAGCGAGACTAGGACCAATATAAAAATTGTATTATCAGGGGTGAGGTACGAGTACGCATTGGGAGTTACATTGGTATGAGAAATACCTTTGTTGAGTACTCTGCCGGAAACATAATGGATGAGAGCATGGGTTCTATTGGTTATGTACATGTACATGTTGGGGTTCACACGCCCATGTACATGTACATGTACATATGCAAAAATAACAGAACATATGAAAAACACACACACAACACACACACATGAATGCACACACACACACACACACACACACACACACACACACACACACACACACACACACACACACACACACACACACACACACACACACACACCATTGTACTCCACATGTTGACTGGATGAATCACTCCAGACAGGGTATACTCCATTGCACTATTGTGTAAATCCATACGATGCAACGCTTGTGAAATGCCTCCTTTCTACTGCTGTCATTGATATGAACATTAGCGTGAGTTGATCCGTAAAATATTAAGAGATGTTTTTGTATGAATAATACCAGTGCATGTCCCTTAGGAATGGATACATGTACATGTACGAACTGTATTTGCTAATGAAGGTACATGTATTCTAATCACCCATCATGATCCATGTGATTTAAAATCCTTCGGGCTCTTGGAGCCTTCACCACCTGCATGTAAATTCCTCGGTTTCAGTATCAATTATTGAATTTATGTTCTTGTAATTCTGGAATTTATGCCCATTACGAAGTTATAATTATTATATACCTGCATTTAGCAAATAACCCACTTTGTTCCATGGATTTGCTAAATGTAGGTATGTAATAAATTCGTAATGGTATAAATTCTGGAATGCCTTATGGTTTGAAACACACAATTTCTAGCAAGAGCGAGTATAGCAAGCAATCCTCATTAGTAAAGATACTGCTTGAAGTTCTGAACCTATTATTACCATTACCGTTCTTCGAAACCACACAGCATTTCTGTGTCGAGTTATTTTTAGCCAAAAGTATATATCAGTCCGATTTCCAATAAGGTCCACATGTATCTAACCCACTAGGGCGCTACCACTTGAAATTCTGAACATATTGGCACCACTCGCGTTCTTTGAATCGGGTCCCATCTCGAGTTCGTTGTAAACAAAGGAAGAACAAAATGGCCACTAGCTGTTCTGACTTACAATGACCTGGAAAAACATAATTCCTTTGGTTCTCTTTAACTACATGGTTTTGTGCCATAGAACAAACATGAATTGGTTTTACTTCGGGTTCGATACCAATAATAGCTAAGTGATCGCATTGATGGGAGACCCATTTTTTAAACGACATTCAGAATTAGGGTCAAATCCTATATGAGAGTTGCCAATGCAACTCTCAATATGTACCACACACATTTATATGTATATTCCACCCTCCTTGTTGGCTGGACAATTACAACCACTCCAGTATAATGGTGATACTATATTACACCTTGCTGCACGGGAGGGTCATATTGCTTGTGTGGAGCATCTCCTTTCCTCTCCTGATATTGATGTGAACATTAAAGGCAAGGTGAGTTAAATGTTAAGAGATGCTGGTGTATTAATAATGAGATGGATCCACGTACATGTACATGCACGTAATTTTAATGAATAGAACAAAAATGCAATATGGCAGACTCAAAATTGAAATTGCATAGCGTCTGATTGATGTACGTTTGGACAACAAAGTAGTGCAGGATTTATAATTGCACCACAGAAAAAATGATCAGTGTGAAGAACAGTCTGTGTGGGGGTACATTAGCATTAAGTCATTATCTTTACATGACCCCCCCCCACACACACCAGCCATTTACATCACTGGTAGTGGAGAAGAGGTTGGAGGTGTACTGTTGTTCTGATTGACCAAGTGTGTAGAAATGCAGTCAATTTTCCCTTGCATATGATTTGGATTTACAATGACACCACACATTAAATAACGGTAAACTTCCACAACTACATTTGCATGTATGTTGCACAGTTTTGTGGAGGTAAGCTGGAGCGAGGAGCTTGCATAGGATGGCATCTTTTTTCTCTTCATAAATGTATGGATGAGATGTATCTCATTAAACAAACTTACTTTGGTAATGCCACACTATATGATGGATCACTGATCCACAATAATGTTTGGTTATCTACTCCAGACATTTTTTACTCCATTACACTATGCTGCAATGGGAGGTCATGCTGTATGTGTGGATCGTCTCCTTTCAACACCTGGCATTGATGTGAACAAATATAGCCAGGTGAATTGGTTCATTGGATGTAGATGTGCATGAATGTGTTTTAAGAGGTGGCGGTGGTAGGTCGCAAATACATGTATTAATAACATTGTGCAATAACAATTTTATTACAAGGAAAAAATGTGATCACTGAAGATGCAATTTTAATTGTAACAGAACAAATTAGTTACATGTACAAGTCTCAAAGTGAAAGCTGCTGAAAGTAACATTTTAGGCTATTTTATCTGTAACGTTTGGAACCATTCAGGCTAGCTACAAGCAACGGCATTATCATTCAGTATTTCTCTATTAGAAACATGTACATGTATAACAGATGTACAATGTATTAGTAATATGAATGTGTAATTTTAACCAACTTCCATATTGTAGCTAAATTTCGATTAATATTTTAAAGCCTCTCATGTGTGCGCTGACACAGGGATGCCAAGTCTCACACATTCAGCGTGAAACGGAAGTAGCCCCGCCCCATACATTTCCCAGTATGTGATGAGGGCAAAGATGGTTTATATTCATTTATAGCATCATTAGAAGCTGTTGTACTAATCTAATCAGCTGGAAAAACCGAGGGGGGCTACTTCCGTCTCACACCGAATACATGAGACTTGGCATTATCTCTGTTGACACAACTACAGAATGGTATGAATTTTGTATGTACATGTTGCGTTCAAACAACTTTAGAGTTCAAGGGCTAACCTTCAGCTGAATTAGCACGTTAATACTATTGGCAGTATATTTCATCAAAACACACCGTTGATTAGCCTGGATAACCACTCATGCTACAAGATGCTTTTCCAGTGGGAGCTTTTCAACACTCTTGGTTAAGTTTATCTTCACTCGTATTAAAATCATAGGGTTGCTACTACATTGTTCTAAGTATTCCTTTTTAATAGCAAGGGCTTTGTTGTACGAAGTCAATCACACTTATATTGCGTACCATGCTGTGTTTAGCCTTACCATTCATTGTTTTTGTGTCAAATAGAGTCCCTGCTGATTACAAATCTGACGTTTTAAGTACAGAATACATAGCCGTTCTCGTGTACTGTGTATATGACTCACCTACTGTGTATATTATAATGTATAAAGTAAGCTGTAGATGATAGTTTAAGCACAATCTCCATCATCTCATCCTGTCCAACAGTCACCATCATCTCATCCAGTCCAACAGTCACCATCATCTCATCCAGTCCAACAGTCACCATCGTCTGTGCCAACAACTTGGCAACCATCCATTTCAGTCCAACTGTCACCATCATCTCATCCAGTCCAACAGTCACCATCATTTCATCCTGTCCAACAGTCACCATCATCTCATCCAGTCCAACAGTCACCATCGTCTGTGCCAACAACTTGGCAACCATTCATTTCAGTCCAACCGTCACCATCATCTCATCCAGTCCAACAGTCACCATCATCTCATCCTGTCCAACAGTCACCATCATCTCATCCTGTCCAACAGTCACCATCATCTCATCCAGTCCAACCGTCATCTCTACCAACAACTATCAGCCCCGCTCATGCCATCAGTTACAGGCAGTTGGCACCAGTATCTCTCAGTCTGCAGTTTTTGGAGCCGACTTCAAATTCTGCAAGCACCAGCACTGGCCATGTGTCTTGCCCAACTCCACTTCCTGTGAGAAATAATCCTAAAATTGGCAAGACTATTCTGGACTCCAGTGAAATTGATACGACGGGGCTAAAAAGTGTGGAGTCTGTTATCTGTTCCAGCCACCATTTGTGCAATACTGCAAAACTTTCAACACTTACAGTGAAACTATCTAGAGATGCCTTTTTTGGTGACAAGATCCTGGCACGTTGCACTGTAGCTGGTGAAAGGGAGTATCCAGGTCTGCCGATTACGGAACTTGAGCAGCTGAAAAGGGTCCTACTCATGCAACTACCACAGTTTTGGATGACATGTCACTGGAATTTTGGTCCTGAAAAATTTGGTCCCGGACGGAAATTTTTTGGTCCGCCCGGACCGATAATTTCGAAAAATACGGTCCGCCCTGAAATTTTAGGTCCGGACGTTGTTTTCTAAGTCTATAATGAAGTTCACCACCATCTCCTTCGTAATCGTTGTAGTACATACATGTATGTAACTAGTCTCTTGACTTCATCGACGGGATTGAGTGGTATATGTATAATCACTGATGCTCTCGTATCGATCTATTATATTACATGTAATAGGACCTATTAGAAGGGGCTTTGGGACTCCTTACTCATTGTAGAAGACTTCATGCATATGTACTCTGATGGTAGACCAACCAAAACCTTTTGGCGTTTTCTATCAAGGCCACACAGTAGGTGATCTGCAATTGGCCCTGATGTGTCTGCTTAATTGTAGTAGTTCAGTTGTGCAACTCATTGTATATAAATACTCACTCAGTAAAGGTAAAGTTCATTAACACACCAAGATTTATGTACAGAGTGAACAATTCCATTCTTCTGCACTTGATGAAAGAGAGTGGAGGCCAACACACTTGATGTGAAACCACTGTTCGCAAAGACCACACTGCACCATTTCCCCATAGGTGTCAGGCATCTGACAGCTACAAAACACATCTATATTCATGATGAGGGTATGATGGGCTCTTTTCACTTTCTTGGTAGGAAAAGGAGTGAAGTTTCTTGTAGTGTAGCACTTTAAGAGGTGGTCTCGCATAGTTGCCTGGTCAAACTCGATTTCTTCTAGGCAGTGACCCAGGGCAGCATGCAATGCAAATGCTATTGCAAAAACCCCACAATCATCACTGCCACGCTGCTTTTGGACGGTAGCAACATTCACAGCTAAGAATGAATTCCCCGCACTCTCACATATTGATGTTCTGTACACCTGGCATAACTGATAGGTTAGGGTCGAAGAGATATGACTTCCAACCTTACGGCAGTCAAAAAGAGTGACTGTACCACCAAGTCGTGCTGACGTTACCCAGTGGGAATCCGACACTATATGAATCTGAATGGCATCCATCTTGGCTGGAAAATATCCATTGTTCTGAGCTAGAAGAGTGCTCTGCCATCCATCAATGGTGGGGGACTGCATTTTGAGAAGCTCTTGTGCATAGAACATATGGTCATCAGTCAGCCATTCACCACCCACTACTTGTTTTTTCATTTCGCGTGTGAAAGGGCACTTTCTCTGTGGGAAAATAAATGGTAAATCATCAGTTTACACACATAATGCAGAGTGCAATCCAAATCAAAATGAGCAGTTTGTACTATATAGGTAGTACATTCCTCTGCTATACACAAAGTAATTTACCTTACGAATGGTATCTCGTTTAACAGAAACTGAACAATCCTCCAGTACAGTGCAACCACTGTCAATGCCACCGACTTCAACACAGTCATTTTGATGGGCACGATTACAGGGTGATGAATGGTCTATTGAAAATGTACCAAGTCTTATATTCTAAGAAAGTGAAAAAGGATATACAAGACAAACCTTTAGATTGGCCTCCATTGTGACAATCTGAATCATCTTCAGAAGAATGAGGGCTTGCCAGAGTACCAGAAGGAGTAACCTTTAAACAATGCATATTTCATGGTGGCTGAGAGTTGCATACACCCATGTATTTGTAAACATACATCAGCTGCAGACTGACAAGTATCTGATACATGTATCTACACACTTAAATTTTACTTACACAATCTCCTTGTGAAGAACTTTGATCTTCATCTTCATCTTCCATACAACATGCATCACTTGACATGTACATTTTTAAGTGGCTGCCAGTAGCACGAGTAGTCTTGCCTTCTTCATTGCGTATTTCATATACACCATTTGGCAGCACATTTATGATTGTGTATGGCCCAAGAAATCTTTCTGTAAGTTTCCGCCCTTGACCTTTTTACGAGAGAAGTTTTTCAGCAATACCAACTGGTCACACTGAAATTGGCCTGGTTTGCAATGCTTTTTATCATATGCTTCTTTCTGCCTCAACTGTGCAGCGATAATGTTGCCTTTGCCTCTTCCAATATGCGTGCATGTTCTGAAAATACAGCAGGATAGGGATGTTCTTCAAGTTCCCAATATGTCTTGCAGAGATCTTCAGAACATTGCTGCTCAAGCTCCACATCAATTGGAAGGGTTGCTCGGCGACCAAACATTAACATGAATGGTGTGTATTTAGTAGAGTCGTGTCGGGAAGTGTTATATGCAAAGGCACAAGTGTCTAGGTAGTGACTCCACATATCCTGAGTTCTTTGAAGACACATATTTCACCAACATGCTTTGAAGCGTCTGATTGAAGCGCTCATCAAGACCAATGGCCTACAAGTTGGAGTTGAGAGAGATCGGATGACATCAGATTGTATGCACGCATTTTTAAATGTATACTACAGTACACAATAACATTCAGGAATAAACCTGAGGGTGGTAAGGTGTAGTTAGCCTCCTCTGAATTCCTAGCATCTCTGAAAGTTGGTCATTCAGTGCATTACAGAACTCGCTGCCATTGTCTGAAAGCAACACACGTGGTAGTCCCATTCGCATAAAGATCTGTAGTTAAAGTAAGGACACGACCATAAATTTTTGGAGCTCACCAAAACATACTATCAGTTGCATGGTAAGAGCATGCTTTGTACCACAAAAATTATCAAACTTAAAGAACTAGTAAAGCCATGCACAGCTACATGTACAAATAGCTACATGCACAAATAAATAATTGGTACACATGCTGACCTCAAACAGTGAATTTGCCATTGTAGATGCCATTTTGTTGACTGTAGGTACCACCTCAACCCACTTTGTGAAGTAATCACTGATAGTGAGGATGTAGCGACTTCCGTCCTTTGCAACTGGGCTCAGAGGGCCAATGAAATCAATGCCAACCATGTACCAGGGGGCCTTAACTGGAATGGGATGAAGTTCAGGCACTCCAGTAGTTAGCTTTCTGTTCATGCATTGACACACATCACATTTTGATAGCTGCAGAAATATAACAGAACCAGGATTGAATTTGTAATATAAAAAAATAAAGGAGTACCACTGATGCAGTTAAATAAGGAGCTCACCAAGCTAACAACGTCTTTAACCATGCCATGCCACATGAATCGTTCCTTGATCCTGTACAGTGTCCTGGTTTTACCCATGTGACCAGAAGTGGAATCAATGTGACATGCCAGTAGGATCTTCTGGCGCTCTTCCAAACTCTGGATGTAACGCAACAGCACTTCCTTCTGCGTAAAAGATGGCTACTTTATTAGACACATACATACATACATGTCACTACCAAAAATATCAAAAACGATAGTGGCAGTATTGATTAAACGCTACTTACCTTTTCCTTTCCCTGCTTGTGCTTATACAATAGCTCTCCTTCAACAGATACTGTCAACTTCGCCGCTTTCCTTCGTATCACCCTCTTTTTGGTCTCACTGACACATTCAGGATACTTCTTCGACACTAAATAGGCATAAGCCTCCTCGACAAGATGATCACAATCAGAACCATCGTCTACTGTTTCTTCAATCTCCGCCATCACTCGCAAACTGATATCAACCACGTGGACGTATGAAATAAATCTCCGGACGTTTTTTTCCGGACACGGACCTTTTTTTTCAGATAAAATTGGTCCGACCGGACCAAAATTTTCTGAAAATATTGGTCCGGGACCAAAATTTTCAGCGGACCGAAATTTCCGTGACAGACACCAATGCAGTTTGAGCCCATTTGGAAGCATTGCTGTGAAGCAATAGGGCAAGCTTGTAAGAGGCTGAGAAAAGGAATGTCTGTGTAGATGTAATGTATATCATATGATGCTATACTGTATTACCCTGTACATGTGATCTTATGCATGGAGCAGAGGGAAACATGTGCTGTATGGTGAATCCCCTCCTCTCCCAAGATGGGTTCACTGCCCCTCTACGTCACAACCCCCTCCTCCCCCATGAAGGGTTCACTGCCCCTCTACGTCACAACCCCCTCCTCCCCCATAAGGGTTCACAGCCCCTCTACGTCACAACCCCCTCCTCCCCCATGAAGGGTTCACTGCCCCTCTACGTCACAACCCCCTCCTCCCCCATAAGGGTTCACTGGCCCTCTACGTCACAACCCCCTCCTCCCCATGAAGGGTTCACTGCCACAACCCCCTCCTCCCCCATAAGGGTTCACTGCCCCTCTACGTCACAACCCCCTCCTCCCCCATAAGGGTTCACTGGCCCTCTACGTCACAACCCCCTCCTCCCCCATGAAGGGTTCACTGTCACAACCCCCTCCTCCCCCATGAATGGTTCACTGCCCCTTTACGTCACAACCCCCTCCTCCCCCATATGGGTTCACTGCCCCTCTACGTCACTGATGAAGGGTTCACTGCCCCTCTACGTCACAACCCCCTCCTCCCCCATGAAGGGTTCACTGTCACAACCCCCTCCTCCCCCATGAATGTTTCACTGCCCCTTTACGTCACAACCCCCTCCTCCCCCAAATGGGTTCACTGCCCCTCTACGTCACTACCCCCTCCTCCCCGATGAAGGTTTCACTGCCCCTCTACGTCACAACCCCCTCCTCCCCATGAAGGGTTCACTGTCACAACCCCCTCCTCCCCCATGAATGGTTCACTGCCCCTTTACGTCACAACTCCCTCCTCCCCCATGAAGGGTTCACTGCCCCTCTACGTCACAACCCCCTTCTCCCCCATAAGGGTTCACTGCCCCTTTACGTCACAACCCCCTCCTCCCCCATAAGGGTTCACTGCCCCTCTACGTCACAACCCCCTCCTCCCCCATGAATGGTTCACTGCCCCTTTACGTCACAACCCCCTCCTCCCCCATAAGGGTTCACTACCCCTTTACGTCACAACCCCCTCCTCCCCAATAAAGGGTTCACTGCCCCTTTACGTCACAACCCCCTTCTCCCCCATATGGGTTCACTGCCCCTCTACGTCACTACCCCTCCTCCCCGATGAAGGGTTCACTGCCCCTCTACGTCACAACCCCCTCCTCCCCCATGAAGGGTTCACTGTCACAACCCCCTCCTCCCCCATGAATGGTTCACTGCCCCTTTACGTCACAACCCCCTCCTCCCCCATATGGGTTCACTGCCCCTCTACGTCACAACCCCCTCCTCCCCCATGAAGGGTTCACTGTCACAACCCCCTCCTCCCCCATGAATGGTTCACTGCCCCTCTACGTCACAACCCCCTCCTCCCCCATGAAGGGTTCACTGTCACAACCCCCTCCTCCCCCATAAGGGTTCACTGCCCCTCTACGTCACAACCCCCTCCTCCCCCATGAAGGGTTCACTGCCCCTTTACGTCACAACCCCCTCCTCCCCCATAAGGGTTCACCCCCTCCTCCCCAATAAAGGGTTCACTGCCCCTTTACGTCACAACCCCTTCCTCCCCCATAAGGGTTCACTGCCCCTCTACGTCACTACCCCCTCCTCCCCGATGAAGGGTTCACTGCCCCTCTACGTCACAACCCCCTCCTCCCCCATGAAGGGTTCACTGCCCCACGTCACAACCCCTTCCTCCCCCATAAGGGTTCACTACCCCCTCCTCCCCAATAAAGGGTTCACTGCCCCTTTACGTCACAACCCCCTCCTCCCCCATAAGGGTTCACTGCCCCTCTACGTCACTACCCCCTCATCCCCGATGAAGGGTTCACTGCCCCTCTACGTCACAACCCCCTCCTCCCCCATAAAAAACACCTTAAAAGTCATTATTAAAAACGGTACCGAGTTCATATATGCCACATCTTTAAGTAGTGCAGAAGTTATAATTACACCAGAACAAAACTGATCAGTGTGAAGAACAGTCTGTGTAGCATTAATTCATTATCTTTACATTACCCCCCACACATACCATCCATTTACATGTACATCACTGGTAATGGAGAAGAGGTTGGTACTGTTGTTCTGATTGGCCAAGTGTGTAGAAATGCAGTCAATTTTCCCTTGCATATGATTTGGATTTACAATGACACCACACATTAAATAACGGTAAACTTCCACAACTACATTTACATGTATGTTGCACAGTTTTGTGGAGGTAAGCTGGAGCGAGGAGCTTGCGTAGGATGGCATCTTTTTTCTCTTCATAAATGTATGGATGAGATGTATCTCATTAAACAAACTTACTTTGGTAATGTCACACTACATGTATATGATGGATCACTGATCCACAATAATGTTTGGTTATCTACTCCAGAAAGGTTTTACTCCATTACACTATGCTGCATGGAAAGGTCATGCTTCATGTGTGGATCGTCTCCTTTCAACACCTGGCATTGATGTGAACAAAAACAACCTGGTGAATTGATTCTTTGGATGTAGATGTGCATGAATGTGTCTTAAGAGGTGGTGGTAGTAGGTTGCAAATACATGTATTAATAGTGCAATAACAATTTTATTACAAGGAAAAAATGGGATAACTGAAGATGCAATTTTAATTGTAACAGAACAAATTAGGCTATTTTAGCTGTAACGTTTGGAACCATTCAGGCTAGCACAAGACGGCATTATTTCTCTATTAGAAACATGTACATGTATAACAGATGTACAATGTATTAGTAATATGAATGTGTAATTTTAACCAACTTCCATATTGTAGCTAAATTTTGATTAATATTTTAAAGCTTCTCATGTGTGCGCTGACACAGGGATGCCAAGTCTCACACATTCAGCGTGAAACGGAAGTAGCCTCCCCCCCCCCCCCCCCCCCCCAAAACATTTCTCAGTATGTGATGAGGCAAAGATGGTTTATATTCATTTATAGCATCATTAGAAGCTATTGTACTAATCTAATTAGCTGGAAAAACTGAGGGGGGCTACTTCCATCTCACACCAAATACATGAGACTTGGCATTTTCTCTGTTGACACAACTACAGAATCGTAGGAATTTTGTATGTACAAGTTGCATTCAAACAACTTTAGAGTTCAAGGGCTACCTTCAGCTGAATTAGCACGTTTACTATTGGCAGTATATTTCATCAAAAAACACCGTTGATTTGCCTGGAAAACCACTCATGCTACAAGATGCTTTTCCAGTGGGAGCTTTTCACCACTCTTGGTTAAGTTTATCTTCACTCATATTAAAATCATCATTTGTTGCTACTTAAATGTTTTAAGTATTCATTTTTAATAGCAAGGGCTTTGTTGTACGAATTCAATCACACTTATATTGCCGTACCATGCTGTGTTTAGCCTTACCATTCATTGTTTTTGTGTTAAATAGAGTCCCTGCTGATTACAAATCTGACAGTTTTAAGTAAAGAATACATAGCCGTTCTCGTGTACTGTGTATATGACTCACCTACTGTGTATATTATAATGTATAAAGTAAGCTGCAGATAAGCACAATCTGATCACAGCACCTTAATAATAGGATGTAAATGTACATGTTCATCTGTGTAGTATCCACTCATGATTCTCATCTGGATCCAGACCAGTAATCCACCGAAAACAATACATTGTGCCAACCATGGTTACTGAACTATTGTACCCACTCTAGTATGGCGAAACTCCATTACATCTTGCTGTAAAGGAAGGGCATACTGTGTGTATGGAACGTTTCCTTTCCACACCTGGTATTGATGTGAACATCATGGATGAAGTGAGTTGGTCCACTGGTCCACTGATTGTTATGAGATGTTGCTGTGTGAAAAACATAATTTAGCAACACAATGTACTACAAAAATGCAATCTGTTTAATCCACCGTAGCCGTCCATTAGTTTTTTCATTCTTAGATGGCTACAGAATTAATAAATGCATTCTATTGCACGCAAACACAGAAGCCTGCATATGCAGTTTGCTTAGGATGCATGCAGTAACCTAATGTTCGTGCTCCTACAGTGTATTTTGCATCAATAGCATCTCATCCAGAGATATGAACAGTCTGTATCCATTGTGCCATAGGATTGTAACGATATATATGGTCTGGGCTTCTATTTTCTTCCTTTTTGTACCACCATTGCCTTCAAATTATACATACCACTAACCTTAATATTTTTGCATTACTCATTTCAATATTTTATTTTATTTTAGATGATTACTGAGTACAAAACCAGGGTTGAATGATAAGGAAAAACGAAATAGTCCTATATTTAGCCCGGCACACATTGTAGGACAATACATTGTTCATGCATGTGTTAAATATAGGACTATTTCGTTTTTCCTTATCATTCAACCCTTGTTTCCCTGCTTTTTATACCACTATTGCCTTCAAATCCTATATACCACCAACTATCTCATAGAGAATGTTTTATTTACTTGTTTCATTGCTTTTTTTATTTATAACTGGATGCTTTCAACAGTCACAATACATCTAAATATATTCACTTAGCAACAGACGTTTCATCACTATTAATCTTATATACCTCAATAGTGGAAAGAGAGTACTTTACATTTAAAAATGCAAAATGGACCACTTAAAAATCGTTGCCATTATGATACCATGGAGAAACACTGATCAACTAAGCTACATGTGTACAATCTGAACTTGGTACAATATGTATATATATATATATATATGTCATTTACATAGTAATCATGTCATAACTCAGCCATGGATGGTGCATATTGTTCAGTCCATAAACAACGTTATATTCAGTTTTAGTATTGATACCAGTGAAACTTTTACTCTCTCCGGTTCTCTTGATATGACAAAATTAAAGTGATCTGTGTCAACTCAACTTGTAAACAGTATACATGTACATGTAGATATGTTTCATAGTGTACTATAATTACTCACAAAATCATGTATCGACAAAACACCTACATGTACATCTCTACTTAACAAACAGAAGCCATGTTAAAACTGTTAATTGACCTGGCAGACCTTTTTTATTGATGACATGGCAAGGTCACTAACATGCACAAGAAGGCTCTAAATTCATCTTGGGTTGTGTGTTTGAAGTGCTACATATCGGTATACATAAAATATGATTGGTAGGAATACTGTAAGAAGTACAATGTACCTGGTGATCATATAGACGATGAATTGCATAGATTCCTGAAGGAGATGAAGACTCACAAAAGATGACCCTTTGGTATGATGGAAATGACATGAAATAACCTATTTCAAGGTTTTGCACAAAAGTATTGGTTGGCAATCCCAGTATCTACAGCTCCTTCAGAAAGGATATTTTCAATCTCATCTGCCTAAGAGATAGAGGCTTTTACCAACTAGTAAATGCTAATTTCTGTAGTATAAGGTATAAAACATCAGTAATTATGATAATTGTAAAATTGCGATATACCACTGAAACACTGGTTACAGGTGCCCATTAACCTGCCGTCATTGCTGGAGGCCACCTACCACCACAAAAGACTACAATTCTTGTTTAGACATTTCAGATTGGGTTTTTAATGGAGAGAAAAGAAAAGTGCAAAGAAGTGCTGAAAAGTGGCATGAGGACCCTTTTGTTGCGGCCCATTGACGAGAAAGGGTGATTTGAACCATTGGAATTGGAAATGCATTTTACATAGAGAAATCAAATGTGCTCAACAACAGACTTTGCTAGTATGGTTTGAACCCCACCCCCACATTTTTTGGCACGATGACACTATAGCTCGTGCTTTACTACTGCTAATTTATTAAAATCTAACTTTAGAAATTTTGTATTGAACACAACTCTAGTTCAGAAAGTACAGAAGTTTTAAACTTAGGGTTAGTTCTTTTCCAGTGCCTTTCCATAAACACTGACACTAGGCTTCAATCGTGGCAATGATATACTTCTTAAACAAGATCAAATTATTACATATACTTGACGGAATGGATGAAGAATTTTTTTCTGGGTTCGAGTGTGGAAATGAGTATGGCTTATCTCTGCTTCCAGCTTTCTAAGTGTCGGCAGTTTCACTGTGTTACTGATAGCCAGCCTCATGCCTAATTTATACTATATTTAAAAGCTATATGTAGGATTGGGCTATTAAAAAACTGTTCATATCCCATTGCAAGTGGGAAGATCTATACGAAAAGCCATACAGCCTTTTCTCTAAAAGCACATAGTTTTGCAACTTGAACAAATCACAAACTGATTATCTTTACTTTCTAGCCAGTGTTGCAGCGGCTGCCTGTCTTAATCAATTTGTGGATAGTCAAGTAACTGTCATAAGCTGAGGTGATCACGGTTCCTGTCAGTATATGGCCATTGTGTGTCTCTCCTGATCCAGCAAAACAAAACAAACCGTTCGAAGTCAATGATCATCATCATTGTTGGTTGTAAATTCAAGTTAACGGTCACGGCTGGTGTACATTTATAAATGACCAAAAACACAATTAAAATCAATAATTTTTATTGCTGCTTACAATACATATGTACATCTATAATGTGGGCTGAAATGAATAAAAAAATATGACTAAAATTAAATACATTACAACTTCCATTGATTAATAAATTCCTAACTGTAAATCAAGATACAATGACCACTCATTTCAAGCGGTTTGTTCTTTCCACAATACATGTAATATCATTGAAATCATAATAACGAATTTTAATAAATAAACCATTAGTAGTAAATGGTAAAAAATTCAACATAAAATACACAGAATAGTGACATACAAGAAGTGTGGCCAACTTCTAGTGTGGGATGCAACATGTCCTGATACGTTTGCACCATCTTACTCTGCAATTGCTACAAAGCAAGTTGGAGTAGTTGCTCAAATGGCAGAAGAAATGAAGATGCAAAAATATAAACACCTTGACTCGTGCCACTTTTTCACTCCAGTGGCAATAGAGACAACTGAAGTGTTTGGACCAAGGACAACTGAGTTCCTTAAAGAGTTAGGCCAGAGGTTGCATGAGGCAGGTATCTGGTGAAGCTAACTCATTTGCATACCTTACCCAGTTGTCATCCAACAGGGCAATGCAGCTTCCATGTTGGGGACAATGAAGGTGGACAGTGAAGACGAAGAGTTTTTTTGTATAAGTTTTATTGTATTGTTTTTATTGTAATATTAGTTTGGACTTGGAAAAAATAGTCACTTAATATAAAAGTTCCGGCAGGCCAGCTCCACCATCATTTTATTGACATATACTTCTGTTTAGGATTTTCTCAAAACCTTTGCGACCTTTTTTCAAAGCTGAAATCTTTAGTTTTGCAATGTATTTGATTTTGGAAAGGTTTTGAGATTTTTGCAATATCCACCAGCATGGCTGGTAGAAATTTTAACAACAAATAACTGTTTACGGTAAATGTACAAGCAATTTTCCTTCATTGTGGAACACTATGCATACAAACACATCACTATATGGCAGGAAAAATAATAAAGAACCAAATGAACAATTATGGAAGTGCTGTATTATACTTTAAACGCAGAACTTGAATTCTTTCAAATCTTTCTGAATGCACCTTCCACCTTTTTGGTTGAACGAGTAGCTTCATCTGTGAAAACATATATATATTTGGAAGGGGCGCTGGATGCTGGTAAATAAAAATCATATTAGTAATATCTTTTGTTCCACTATTCCATGCGAAGAAATTTAAGAAACGACTACTATTCACTTCTTGAATTTCTTTGCTCTCGTCACTCATTTCTGGTTGTCTGCGGGTTGAAAGCTAAGTAGTCTGGGGACCAGACTGACCGTATATGGCTGGTTAAATTTTTTACGGTCAGCCGTTAAATTTCTATCGGTCAGCTTTGGCAGATGGCTGAACGCAGCAACACTGCTTTTTACTAGTACAAATGTACATGTAAAGAGCTTAATTATCTGAATCTTGGTACTCCCATTAATCCCAGGTCTACGCATGCATGTCCATAACATACATGTATACCCCTTGGATGTACAGTGTACATGTATCAGCTGCAATGTAGATGCAGAACCAGGCAATATTCGGTACCATTATTGCTATATTTGTGTACCTTAGTTGCCAGGGCCATAAATCCATATGTCACACTTGCTTCCAGTAAGGTGCCTGAATTTGGTCATAATGTAATGGTGAGATCTTTAGGCCACTGGTCAGCCTGCCCCAAGATGAGATGTCTACGGCTCATGTACATTGCCCTCTATGCACAAGATCACTTCCCACTACATTTGATAGTCCAGGCACACCATGCCAAAGTTTGCATGTTAAAACATGCTGACAAATATAATGGATCGGTGTCGGATGGGCAGTGAGGGCCATGGGGATTGTCAGCAACTACCATGCCTAACCACCACTATACGATGATCTTGAACTCAGACAAGGAGACAGAGTACTGTACAAACGCAACATTAATAACACATCATTGATGGCAAACACACTACTGAATAAAGAACATCCCCCTCATTGGTATTGATGGATTTCATCATCCTAGTGCATATACTACATATGTATACATGTACATACATATGCAATACATGCATACTAACATATATCAGTGGAGCCATGGGCGAGTGTTTTTTCGTTGTGTAAATACTTCTGCCAGCACTCTAGCAAACTACCAGGTTGTCTGGCATTCAGGTCCAGGGTAATTAATTTTGAGCATCCAGGCACCCTTGTCTGGGAGGAAGGGAGGGGACCCAATTGCCCATATGCCTGTGACACCGGACATCCTCACTGCACATGAGCAGCACATAGTATACCCTGGACAAGTAACACAATTTCAAGAGCAGAAAATGTTTGATGTACAACTCTTACCCTCCCACAGATATTATAATATACTTGTGTACACCATGCCCATCATGTAGACTGAACTACAACTGTACTTGTATTGTATAATTTCCAGTATGGTGCAACTCCATTACACCGCGCAGCAGAGCATGGTCATACTACCTGTGTGGAACGTCTCCTTACCACTCCTGATATGGATGTAAATATTAAACAAAAGGTGAGTTGGTTCACTGAATGGTACGAGATATTGCTTTGAATATAATTAGATGGATGCATGTTCATATATGGGAAAGTTTACGAGAAAAGGGACCTAGCGTGTATTATAAAAAAGTATAATAAAAATGCATTACGTTTGATTTGCTATTACTTCCGAACAGTTAACGCTATCAACTTCCTATTTTCAACACTTCATACTGCACCATTTCTCTATGGATTTTAACACTTTGGAGTCTTGCACTTGCTCCGTGTCAGTATTGCAACGTTCGATACCCCACTGGGTTCAAACCCGCCATAACTTTCGGTAGGAGTAATCAATTCGCTTCAAATTCGGTTTGTAGGTAGAGAGGTCCTATACCTATCGATTTGTTCTGTTCGTTAATTTTTATGCCATCCGTTACGGAGATACAATTGAACAAACTACGTGCACGTTTTCCCGCTTGATTCGCGCCAATGTTATAATCCCCGCCTCCCCATACATTGAGCGGAACGCAATTTGCCCAAATCATTGGCGCGAATCGAGCGCGAAAATGGGCACGTAGTTTGTTCAACTGTATCTCCGTAATGGATGGCATAAAAATCAACGAACAGAACAAATCGATAGGTATAGGACCTCTCTACCTACAAACCGAATTTGAAGCGAATTGATTACTCCTACCGAAAGTTATGGCGGGTTTGAACCCAGTGGGGTATCGAACGTTGCAATACTGACACGGAGCAAGTGCAAGACTCCAAAGTGTTAAAATCCATAGAGAAATGGTGCAGTATGAAGTGTTGAAAATAGGAAGTTGATAGTGTTAACTGTTCGGAAGTAATAGCAAATCAAACGTAATGCATTTTTATTATACTTTTTTATAATACACGCTAGGTCCCTTTTCTCGTAAACTTTCCCATATATATATATATACATGTATATATGTACATGTAGATGGTGTAAAGGTACATGTAGGAGGGGATGTACATGTACATGCTCTTAGGAACAGTTTGCAGGGTCTGGTAAACATTTGGGATCAGCTGTACTCGTACATGTAATTTTTAAAAGTATAGAACAAAACTGCAATATGTCGAACAAAAAAATTGAAACTGCACAGTGTTCTCTGAGCAAAGTAAGTTTGTACAAGTATATAGGGCAGAAGTTACAATTGCACCACAGCAAAAATGATCAGTGCTGGAGAACAGTCTGTGTGGTGCACATTAGCATTAAGTCATTATCTTTACATAACCCCCCCCCCCCCCCCCCCCCCACATTTACATCACTGCAGTTGGTAATGGAGAAGCGGTTAAAGATGTTCTATTGGTCTAATTTGGCAATTATGTACAAATGCAGCCAATTGATGAACAACTTTTTCTTGTTTCCTGGGATACGATTTGGATTTACATGACACCACACATAAAATAACCTCCACATCTACATGAATGTTTGCAGAATTTTATGCTTTTCAATTTGGGGAGATGTGGCATGGAGGGAGGGGGTGTGAAGGAGAGGTGAGATTTGCTACCATTGTATGTGTGGAATGGCATCTTTTCTCCATAACTGTAGGTATGAGATGTATCTCATTAAACAAACTGACATATTTAATGCCACATCCATAATTGATCCAAATCCATTTGGTTTGTAGTGGACTGAACAGTTTATGTTGTAATGGGAATTTACTCAAGGCTCGGCCCGTGGTGTAATACAATGGAGGCACTTTGTCCTAGCCTCATTATTTTGCACGCCTGCATGTATATATGTGTATGAAGTTGTGTATTGAGTGTTCTTGCACAGTATTATTGTTGAGAGTTGCCACGTCCCTGTCTGTGAGGGTATATACGTGGCTGGTGTAATAGGAATATGTAATACAGGAAACATTGAATTGTCCACCGGACACATTTTCTTAGGAAGGAGTGTCCCCCTGGATACTGCCTCCTAGGAACAGGTGTCCGCCTCCAGCAGTGTGTGTGAGACTTGACCAGCAATAAGTGTCCGTTAACACTAGTTGAATATAAAAATATCCATCTGGCCTGCGATATGTAGATTTATGTGTAAGTCCTGCAGTAGCTGTTTCTTACACTGAAGATGCCTGCACCACATGGAGTACCTCCTAGGACATAGAGCAGTGCTTACATCTGCCATCTCCTAAGAATACATGTACCTAATTGACCAAGTTCAAGTATTGCGAATTGTTATTTGTGCAATGCATGTGACCTTAAATTGGTATGCAAAAATTCTCAGGTATATAGGCGAAGTGACCATGTTCAAATATTGTGAATTGTTAATTGTCTACGCATGCGAACTTAATTTGGAAATTATAATTTGAGGGTATATAAATATAGACATAAAACATTTGCACTCAAACTTCACAGAACTTAACATCTATTGCAATTTCTGCAGGCCATTTGTTCGTTAAATAATAAGTTGTTTTAAGAATCAAGGTTTCACATTCATTGTGGTACCACTCCTGAGCACTTCATCATTAAATATGACTATGGTTGTTGGCAGTGGCAGTATAAATTCATGATTTCTTCTAACAAATATTTGAGCTCTTTATACCATGTTGGAAGTACATCTGCCTGGATTGCAAGCATTGTACAAGATGCTCTTTCACCTTCTGACTCCATTACATAAGCTGGTGGCATATGCAATGGCATACAATCCACAGTCATGCCCATTTTGTTGCTTATCTGTAATGGTGTGATAAACAGTAATTGTTCACTGGCTTCTGTGCACAGATTTGAAGATTATTTGGTGTCATAAACATTGATATGTGATGGTTATATATTGATAGTAGACAGAGTCACCCAGTGGTTGTTTCCGTTGTGTATTCTTTCATGACTTCAAAGCTTAGGTTGATCCCAAATTTGTGAACTGCAGCCCTGGAGTACGAGTTCTATTTTTCAGAAGTGCTTGAGCTGAATTTTTTTTTTTCATCTAGCACTCTGATAAAGCTGGATAGTTCCACCTTCATACATAACTTGTCTTATTTCGCGGATGCTTTTCTTCAATAGTACACATGTTTTACTGATTTGACAAAGCCTTTTCTGTTTCAAAACAATATTCAGTCTTTTTGTCTTCTAAACAGGGAAAGTTATTTAAATCCATTACTCTATGCATGTTATAAATCTCCTATAGTTTGAATCCCCAGAGCTAAGACCTTTATAAGTATAATAGTAATAAATAATATTTATACACTGACTTACTAAAATATCACCAGAGCTGATACCATTTTTTTCTTGAGTCATAGATCCACTGACAAAAGACATCCATTTGAGCTGAATTCAGCATTACACTTGACTTTTAATATGGCTCTACACAATACCCACACAGAATTTACTCTTTGTGGACAAATACATGTAGGTCAAGCATTGGAACTATACTGTGGTTAGCAGGTACAACATTGTGCTTTTAAATTCATCAAATTGAGCATGAAGTTCCTCACCAATGATTACAAAATTGCCATTATATATCAAATTTAATGTTGATAGCTAGAAGGAATCATGGTAAAACAAATCATGTAATTTATACATGTATGTACATGTAACTTGCTTAAAAACCTTCATCTACCGTTGCTGAGTACCCTAGCATCACTGCCCCTGTCCTCCATAAGCGCAATAAATGTGCTGAATGCAGCTATTTATTCAGCATTATGTGAGACTGCCATCATGTGAAAGAGTATTAATATCACTTCTACTATTCTCCGTGGTACTTTCGTTCAAGCTGCTACATGTATTTAGTAAGAGCTGTATACTCCAAATTGATAGTTTAGTTCATTTGCATTGCCGCAGTATGCTCTTGTTCCTTGACTATGTTAGGTTTTATGAATAATTTGTTCTTTTCTTTATTTTATATAACTTTAATTGTTTGTAGTTTTGCATTTTCCTTTTCATATCCATGAGAATGTATACTCCTTCATCTAATTGTTCAGCAACAAACAACTTCTTTTCTTGTTTTCCACCTGCTCTTGCTACTTTTTAGTACAAGATCTCCATCTAAATATTCTTCTGGTGTACATTTTTTATCATAATTACACTTTTGCCTAGTTTTGCTACACCTTTGAATTCTATGGCTTGGGGAATCATAATGTGGGTAATCCTTCTAATTTTATCCACATGAATCTGTGGCCCTTCTTTGTTGGTTTGTGCAAAAGTATTGTAGCCTTTCAAAGCTTGTATATGTACCTGTGCTTGAGGCTCTGAGCTAAACTGTTCTGATTGTTTTTTGTAAGCTCTACATGTAGTAGTATTGCTTTCCATCCATACAACTAATAAAAAGGAGTGTATTTAGTTGATGCATGAACACTTGTCCTTGTCCTGTATGAGAATAGGACTGCATGGATATGTTTGTCCCAATTATCTATTTCACTGTTCACGTACTTCATAATGGCCTTTATTATAGTTTGGTTCATGCATTCATCCAGAGCATTAGTTTGAGGGTGGTATGCACTACCTAGTCATATCTTGCCAGTACATGATGCTCAACTCCAGCTAATGCAAATAGATTATTATTAAAATTCCCAACCTTGGTCATATATGCAATTCTGAAAGTATCCAAATCTAGTTATCAGCGACAAAATAAAATTTGCTACACTAGCTGCACATTTTTTAGGCATAGCTTCAGCGCTTCAGGCCACTTTGAAAAGTAGTCTGTGCAGGTTATCAGATACCTATATGTTTCATGGTCTATGAAATAGTCAACTTCATTCTACTTCAAAGACATACATGTACATAACACACAGAAATAGCATTATAATAATGTTTATAAGCATCCTTTGACCTATATCTAAAACAAGCTGCAGGATGTGTTGATAGAATTAAGAAGCCTATTCATGACAGGGTGTATTAACAAAATACATAATTCCAAAGAGTTCATGGTGGATTACATTGTGCTCCTCGTATATTTGTCAGTAAATACTACGAAATACAAATCTTTTCATCACACTCCAAGCTTAATGTACATGTATGTTTGTTTCCATTCCATGAAACTTTAAGGGAGTTGACAATGTCAATGCCAATCTGGTACCAAACCTGCGGTTTCACTGGTGTAGGGCAAAGAACAGAGGAGAATTTTAGTAGCTTTGGGATTGACCTACGACAGGTGTCACAGTCTGTACGTATAGTCTCAAATCTGCATAGTCATATCTTGCCAGTACATAATAGCATGAGCATTCTATTTTTTGCATTGTTTTATCACGACTGAAGTGCCTTCCTCCTAACGTTAGAGTGATAAGTATGTGTTCCAAGAAAGTGATTATACATTGCGCATGCATGCACAATGCCATACTGTAGTCACATTCATGTACACAAAATGTGCATGTATGTGTACTGACCAAATTTGTCGTTGTACAAAATGAAGCTTTCTGCTCGTCGACGCACAACTCTTTTGTAGACTATGCTTACATAAACATCCTTCCTGTACTCCTTTTTCTGCAATTACATGAATACACATAGTCATACAACTGCTGCTTATTTCTATTTTCAGGCGGATGAGTAGTTAGCTTGCCGTCTACAGCTGTATCCATCATGTTAATTCGAAAACGCACGTGGTGACACTAGCTTAATAAACCTATCCAATTAAGTTCATGCATACTTATACTGCGACATGCAGGGATAAACTGTATATATTATTGCTACAGATTTGGTTATATCATTATTTGTGTATGCAGTTGTGTACTGGTTTTTTTGTGCAGCATTATTGTCGAGGGTTTAATACGTGCCCTGGTTGTGTGTTCAGCCCTCTACAGGTTTTCAATTTTTATTCGAGAATGGTTATACTCCATTACACCTAGCTGCCATGAATGGTTATACTACTTGTGTGGACCGTCTCATTTCAACTCCCGGCATTATTGTGAACATAAAGAGTGAGGTGAATTGGATCATTGAGTGAGCTGTATTAATAACTCAGGTCTACATGTACATGTACAGAGTCAAACAATTCTCAATCCACATATGATTTGATGTACTTGTATAATAATAGAATACGTGCACATTCACACTCACACTCACATATATCTTTGAGCTTTCAAATCCTTCTATCTTGTATACGTGATTCCTGCCAGCATTCTAACAAGCTACCACGTTGCCTGGCATTCAGGTCTGGGATTAATTTTTGAGCATCCTGGCACCTTAAGATCCACTTATACCTGTAAGACCTGACATGATCATTGCACATGAGAAGCACAAAGTATCTCCTGAACAAATAACAAAATTGAAAGTAAATGTTCAGTGTACAGTGCCGTCCACCCACAAGGTCACACTTGCACACGCTTGACTCGCGCTTGACTCGATCGAGTGCAATAATGACTTGCGTGCCTTAACTCAAAGCAAAACAGTTGGAACCAAAACATTTACTATTAGTAGCTTGAAACTAACGTAATCATCTGTGCTATGCCGTAAATCGGTATTTGAGTGACGCTCGCAACAGCGCTCGTATCGAGGGCTAATTGCACTCGAACGCGGCTCGCGCGCGAGTCACGCTCGACTCGCATACACTTGCGTGCGAGTGTGAACTTGTGGGTGCATGGACGGCACTGTACAAGTATTATCATCCACACACTTTTCATAGTAGCTACAGGTAAATGTGCATGTGTACACCTTGCCCATCATGTAAACATGTAGGCTGAAATATTATACCCTCTCCAGAAGGGCAATACTCCATTGCAATTAGCTGCATCTAGAGGTCAAATTACTTGTGTGCAACATCTTCTCGCCACTCCTAGTATTGATGTGAACATTAAGGATGAGGTGAGTTGGTCCATTGAATGTTAGGAGATCTTGTGGTATGAATAATACAGATGAAGAGAACAAATTCATTTACAAGTATATGTGCTAATAAAGGTAATGTGGGAGAGATGTACATGTACATGCCATTAGGAACAGTCATGGGAGCAAGTAGTAAAGTCTTGTTTAGTTCGAATAAGGCAATGAGATATAAAAACATTCCTTCTGAAAAAGTTAGTGGCATATAGGATTTAAAGGCAGTGGTGGAGTCAGGCAAGTGATTGGAGATTTGGTAAACAAAATAATACTTCTATATTTAGCACTGACTATTGCAGAATGTCATCACAATTATGTTGCTAAATATAGGAATATTGTATTTATCGTATCTCCAATCACTTGTTCACTTCCTTTTGACCCCACCATTTCCTTGAAATCATATATACCACTAGCTTTGTGAGAGGGAATGCTTAACTGATATCTTTTTTCATGATTTTTTTTGTATATTGCACAACTCATACTTGCAAGGACAATTGTATTATAAAATCCAGCCATTGTAATGTGTATATGTAATGTTATTATTGCCTAGCAACACAGTGTTTACAGTTATGTCACGTTCTAGATCAAAACACGTACTGTCGCGGCAAATATGGTCTACCTAAAAGTAGTCTGGGTGGACCACTTTTAGCAACCAAAAGTGGTCCACCCGGACTGAAATGGACTGCCAAAAGTTGTCCGACCTTGCCAAAAGTAGTCCACTGCCCGGACCAATTTTTTTCTGGCTCCTAAATGTGGTCTGCATGTTATTAATCCAATCTGCTCTCATGTATCCATGGGTATATTCTCGTTAATGTTATTTATATTAATATATTATTACTTATACGTGCCTTTGATAATGGAGCACTCAAAAATAGTCTTACATTCATGCATATACACTTGTGAAATAACATTATTTAAAAAATGACAGTAACTACAGTTTCATGGTGAAGGCAAATCAGAAGCTTCAAAATGTACACATGCGCTGTGGTACCGTCAGTTGTAAGCAGTGACAACACTGAACCATTGTGTGCCATCATTTGGCAAGTGACAGGAACAGAAAATGGTAATGCTTTCAGATTTGTCCACAATTACTTTGCTCTTTTTCTTATTGCATTGCTTGGAAACATAGGACATGTTCTATTTTCAATGCATTTTATTAGGTGGGGTCTCATTTTGTCTTGGTCAAAACGAACAGTGGTTGGATCAGTTCCACATACAGCTAAAGCAATGGCAAAAAGGCCACAATCACTGCCTTCTTTTTGCCATTGCACATCACAATACTTGACAATAATATCATTACTGGAGGATTTCATAATATCTGCCACTAATTTCTTCCATTCATTGCTGAGCTTTAAATGCATTGAATCATACACATTTATAGTTGATGGTGAACACCCTAGAGTGGATACAGTTATCCAATGGTTCTTGTTGAGATGCAAAATTTGGATAAATTCCTTCTCACATGGTTCCATGCTGAAAGTTACTGCAAGAAGAGGATTCTGGAGACCTCCAACACTGGGATATGTATTCTTCATTAACATTTGGCTAGCGGGAATGATGTAATCACACAGCCATTCTCCATTTTCAATAGTTTTCTTATGATCCATTGTAAGGGCTACTCCAAAACAATTCTGCCAGTGGTTAGGTAGGGAGGTACTCATCTTTAAGTTGCTGATGTTAGGCACATCACTGATTAAAATTGTATGTTGGGCCTCAGAAGGATATTTGCTATTTGTACATGAATGCATGGGGTGGCAAAAAACTGAGCATTTAGTTCCACCTTTCTTACACTTACATGATTTGCCACCTTTTGACAACTGCAGCCTTGTTTTCAAATGTTTTGAAATTTTGTTTGTTTGTTGGATCACAGCAATCTTCTTTTTGAAGAACGCTCTTCCTTCTAAAACCTTCATGTCCTCCTACACTGTCATATTTTACAGAATAACCATAACCAACATTTTGTGTACAAATATCGTTGCCTCCTTCAAAGTCATCATCTCCTTTAGAACCATCATCTCCATTAGAACCATATCTCCTTTAGAACCATCATGCCCAGAACCATGTTCTTTAACAGATTCATCATATTCATCATTAGCATAATCTTGTATAGAACCCAAACCATCACACATACCACAACCATCCATATTGACAGAAACACCAAAACCATCATCTTCTATAGGACCATCATCATTTGAACCATTCTCATATTGATCAGAATGACAATTTGATGTGGTTGGTGAAAGGTATGGTTTAAGAGGAACACCATTAACACTCTTAACGACCTTTGCAGGGTTTTCAACTGATGTTAGGGAGTACAGACCCCCTTTTCAAGGCAATTTGTTATGATGATGGTGCTACATACATGTATGTGCAATCCAACTTGCCACCTTTTCTCTTTTTCCTTGTAAAATCCTTCTTAAGGACTTTAGCTCCTACATGTACTTGATAAGCTTTAGGGTTTGCATATCATAATTTTGCTTTTGCTTGACTTGTGCTTTCTCAATATTGATTTTAGATTGCTGTATAATACCCAGCCTTTGATTTGTTATTCTTTCAATGTCAGATGTATTTAGGTTAAAACATTGAGCCTCATTAACAACTTCTATCAGCATCTTTATGTCGATAGGAAGAGTTGCTTTCCTTCCAAACATTATTTCAAAAGGAGTATACAGGGGCGGCGGAAGCTATTTAGCATTAGTCCCGCCAGCTAGGGGGGGGGGTGCTGTCTGCATTCGGTCGATTCAATCAGTGGGGTGTCCGCTTTCGACCGTAAGATATTATGATCAGTCACACGGTACAAAGCCTGGATTTTTTTTTTGTGTGTGCCTTTAACATTTGTCCTGCAGCCGCGGTAGCGGGACCTGTTTCGCCGCCCCTGGTATAAAGTGCTGATTTGTGACATGAAGTGTTGTATGCAAAATATGCATGTATCCAAAACTGTATCCCCATAACGTTTCTTAAGTGCACAAAATTTTACAATCAGTGATTGGAGAGTCTGATTAAATCACTCTACTAAACCGTTGGCCTGTAATAGAATAGCATAAATTTACCACACGCTCAATACTGTATGTAATTACAATTTGTAAGCACACTTAAATGTGTATCCATTAATTAGTACCAATTATCATGTAATGAAAACATGAGTTGCCCCAGAGTTATTTCAACTATTTAATCAATCACGATGTAGAAATATATTATTGAATTAATGCTATAAGAAGGCATTTCTATTTTCTGGAAAGTATTGAATATATCTCCTTATAATTATCGTAATAATAAGCAGGGAATACATTACATAAGGCAAAATCATAGGTGATAATAATAATTATAATTTTTATGCATGACTTAAATGATGCTCATTCAATTTACCAGTTACAACATCCTAGTAGAAATGCCTAGTACAATCAGATCACATGGGTGTTAACTAATTTATCGACATAGAGAAAGGAAGCTGGTACACGTATGGTGACAAGTTACAAGCATGTTTGAAGCAATGCATCTTCATACCTGAGGATGATATGCTGTGGTAAATCTCTGATCAATCTCCCATCGGATGTTTGTTGAAATCATTTTTGAATTCTGTTCCATTATCCATTATCAATTGTGATCACTTTAGGCAAACCCATCCACATGAAAAGCTGCGTTACAAGTAGTTGAATGAATTATTGCATGCATAATAAATACAGCTCATGCATGTTATATTAATATATCTGGTAGGGGTTAAATAGACAGCAGTATAGCAACAGCAAATACAGCTCAGTCATGCATTAATACCTTAATTGAATAGTGCAGTTGCAACTCCAAAAGCATGTTTTGACAGAAGAGGAACAACTTCAACCCACTTACAAAATCAATTCCTATGTGATGCCATGGAGACTTCACTGGAACAGGATGGAGTTCAGGAGCAGTGTGGGCAAGCTTCCTATTTGCACGCTGACAGATGTTACATCTAGCTACCTACATGAACGAGCATTGATACCGGTTTCTAACATAACATGAAAAGCCTACCATGTTTGTCACGTCTTTAACCATTCCAGGCCATCTAAACCTCCCTACCCCCCCCCCCCCCCCCCCCATGTGTACGTTGTACCCACCATGATGACTGAAGTATTGTACTCACTCCAGAATGGTTATACTCCGTTACTTTGTGCTGCAAAGGAAGGTCATAAAACTTGTGTAGAATGTCTCCTATCCACACCTGGCATTGATGTGAACTGTAAGGATGCACAGGTGAGTTGGTCCACTGAATATTAAGCAAGTACACATGTAAATGGAACACTAGTCTAATACACTTGCATGTTTACATAGGTTAATTTTAAGTTAGTGCATTTTACATGCAGTAATTGTATATGTTTTTTTTTACCCCAAATTGTATGTACATGCATGCACAAACCTGTATTTGATTACTGTAAATTTTGTACAATGCATGCACTGCAGTTTGCAACTCCATTAGAGTATGCTGCAAATGGAGGTCTTACAACTTGTGTGGAACATCTCCTATCCACTCCTGGGATTGAGCTAGATGATGCATTCCAAGCAATTTTCATTTCAAAGGCAGATACAAAAGAGGAAGCAGTTGAGCCTTATGAGGAGGAGCCTTATGCTTATCACGCCTGGTGATTGATTGATGCAGAACGATTTATTAAAGTGTGAACCATACGTGCATGGCCGTTTTTATGCTATATTAGTCCAAATTACAAATATTTACACTACACATTTGGGAAACAATACATTACACTGGCATGGAAGCACTGCTTAGGTACATGCTCACATAACACCTCTCCTAGCAAGCAGCTCGATCTGGAAAAAAAAAATTCTCTCGTTCCTTCTCTATGAATCAACTGAATTGCACAATATTAGCCCTCAATACAGGTTCATGCACTATTTTTTTTGCAATATAAATTCAGATGTATCATGTTCAAATCTCAGAATCCATTCTAAGCTGTCAGATGGAAGTGTTCATGCTGAAATATATGCAAATCTGTGAGAGAAGTTAGCCAGTTCCCAGCTTATTCTTTCTCTACAGAAGTTCCTGTTTCAGTGCAGATAGTGCCAAGGTATCTCTCAACACAGCAATAGATGCATGTACAATGTATAATACCAGTGGATTAGAGAGGTGTGCTCCACCAGGCTCATAACTGATGGACCAATTTTACTTGGAGGTCCTGGGGTCCACACACATACACACACACACACACACATACACATACACACACACACACACACACACACACACACACACACACACACACACACACACACACACACACACACAAAGTGGACTGTTTTGTTGTGATATGAAGGGGATGAGTCTCTGAACAACAAGCTGTGCACCTTCACAACGACCCAGCCCTCTATCATGAAGAGGGTCTTGTCAGCAACAAAGACAACACGATATTGAATTGGGTGTATTTGCAGCTGTCAAATGGCGCCCCTTTGCCCCAGAAAAGCTGGATAATTCAATTCCACACAAATCACAACGAACTAAATGGCTTATCACAGTGTACTTACAGGACACATTGCTGGTCCCAGCACAGTTGATGGCCACCACAAAGACAGTACTAGTGTAGATCAGAGTGTGTCACTGGTCGATCCATTATCAGGTATGACCACAGTCCACAGGACCGGGCCGGCCGGCTTCTATAAATAAAAAATTGTATCATGCATATGCGTAGCGCAAGCTAGCTTCCGTTATGGCCGGTGCATGGCTTTGTAAGCAGGTGGGAGGTCGGGGTTTCAAACGTTTTAAAAGTAACTAAGTAGATGTTTCCTTTGAAATCCACTGATTATTTATAGCGAGCATCATTGAAAGGACAACACACTGATAAAATGAGGGATGAATACCGAACCGGTTCCGAACGGAGAGTACCAGCTACATTTTTTTTAGCGGGCAACAGAGAAATGGTGAGTCAAACATAATCAAATGTTTTCGATTCCCCTTCTTATGATAATGGATACAGTAGTATAGCGGCTCACTAATCAGACCACGGTAAATTATAAGACCACTTAACCGCCCGATTATAAGACCATTTCGCCAATCCGACCACCGTCTAATAAGACCACTAGTGTATAAATATTGGAGGGGCGTTTTTGTGTACCTTTCTTTCTCTGAACAGGCGATCAATGAAGTGGTTTCCTAATACAGTTGGTACCTAGTTGGGCGTGGCCCTCCCTTCCGCCAATACGCGAAGGGAGGGCCACGCCCAACTAGTTGGTACCCACCATGCATTCGAAATCGACGATCCCGTACTAATGGAGTTAGCAATGTCTATGACACACACGAGCCAGCTCTAAGCTTGATTTACAATCCTTGGCATAATTGTTCATCCTTCCAACTGTTGTTTTCGTTTGTTTATCTGCTACTGGTATTCTAATCAAAGCGCATTTCGAAAGGCGGGAAACTCGCCAGTACATATTGGCGAGTTTTACCACAAGATCCGATTGTCCCGGGGTGGTCTTATTAGTGAGCCGCTACTAGACTGTATGCAGGATGCATTTTATCTGCATATCTAAGCACTTAGCTGAGGCTGCATGCCGCAAATGTAATTGTATCGAGTTTTGTATCGTAGCCATTCTACCATATGGTTCAAACTACAATGACCCCATGCACGTGCCTCTGGATGGCGGGATACTTATATTTAGAGTCTTGTTCTCTTGCCTCTTTACTTGCTGCAAGCCACAGTGTGTCTAAATCAAAGGTCGCTTAATCCTGACTTTAACCAGGTCTGTGGCCAGGGCTATATCCTGGGTATCCAAGGGTCTAAGGCAAAAATAGATGTTACGGTGCGCATGTAGAGCTCTTTAGTGTGCATTTATATTATGCACACAAAAAAATATACAAGAATGTGCCTGTCTAAATAATCTATGACTGTATTTTTTTATCTCCAGGTTTTTTGCTCCATAATTCTAACTACTAGTATTTATATGGCCAACGGTACGTTATTGGAGTGTGTGTGGTGTTATTGCATACTTAGACTATTGCAATAATTGCAACTCATTTGGTTTATGGAAAGGACGAGCAAATCATTAAACCTTTTAACACCTTGGCCGTAGATTTTATACATGTAGCTTGTTATGCCATTTTGTGTTATACTCTTCTGTAGTGTATGCCCAGGCCCTCACATGTCAGGTTAATGGAGGTGTGGTCTCATGCCCTCCTGTGGTTTGTCCTGGGGCTGAGGTGACGTTTACATCAACTGCCCAGAATCTTGTTGGCAGTAACCTATGGTTACTGCCCAGTGGAACATGCGTACTACCCCAGAATGCAGGAGCTTGTAACGGCACAACCATGACATGTGGACCCTACACAGCTACCAATGCTGACCCTGGCAATGTGTCCATTCCATGTCTGACAAGTACCTTGTCAGTGACAGCCACCAGCTGTATGACATCATCAGTGATCAAGGTTGGAACCAGATCTTTGGCTGGTCAGAGTGTCATCTTTCATAACACACAAATTACTGTCCAAAGCATACACTGTAGGTGAGAATGACATTTTTGAGGTACTCTGTTTACATTTATCTGTGGTTTGTCCAACATGTAAATGCTTATATTAATGATCATCTGTCACCTTACCTCCCCTTCCCAGCCCCTGTTGGGGCACTAACACTAAATAGTCCATCTGTGAACCAGCTAACAGTGGCCGGGGCCCCTCCCACAAATGGTGGTGTTCCTACCAGCTACAATGTCAGTATCAATGACAGCAGTAGTCCTGTGGTCATACAGGAGAATGGATCATCACTGTACACCCACACCTTCACTGGAATGACCAGTGACACACTCTACACTGTCTCTGTGGTGGCCATCAACTGTGCAGGGACCAGCAATGTGACATCAATGTCAAAATTGACCTGTAAGTGGACTGCATGTGATAAGCTATATAGTTTGTTGTGGAATGAATTATAAAATTATGAAGCTTTTCTGGAAGCCATGATAGGGCAAGGGGGCGCCATTAGACAGCTGCAAATACACCCAATTTTATCCACACAGTGGCAGACCCTCCCAAAAGCACCTCCATCAATGTTGTCTTTGTTGCTAACAAGACCCTCAGCCATCTTGAGATCACATGGACACCTGTGGTAGGGTGTGTGGCCTGTTACCCCCCCCCCCCTCCCCTGGTGAATGAACCTTTGGTCTCCTCCAGGGGGGCAGTGTGCCCATGGTTGTTGGCAATGATACCTCTGTTGGTCCTACCACTACTACCTGTACCACCTCACCATGTCTTTATGTCCAACAAGTCTATGTCCCTGCTACCAGTTACACCATCTTTGTGGGATCCATAAATGGAGATGGAGCTGTGGGTCCTGAGAACACTACCATATATGGTCAGTTGTATATACTAAGTCTAGTTTCAGCATCACTAAATTTTTGTTCTTTTTTCTGTGATCGTGTGCATTTACAACATCCTTTTCTTTATCATAGTCAGACCTCACCCTGATGTGATCATGCCCCTTACACATGGTAGGAATTAAAGACATATTAGTCTATTATGCACTAAGGTGGCTGCATTGCGTCTTTGTTAGAGTGCCATATTTGGTCCACCATTATGGTATGCATGCACCGTACAAATCTAAAATGAAACATCTTGGCAGTAAGTTCACCCAGCATGCATATAATATATATATATATATATATATATATATATATGGGACAGTGTCCAGCAAAATCGGGCTTGTGGGGTTATAATTTTATCACTATAAAAATTGTACGTTACACTTAACAGCACATCTTCGCAACGGTACAACCTTTTCCTTTCAAATTTCGTACACTTGTTCCCACACCATTTCTCTCTGTGGAAATCGATTTTTGTAATCTACGTATTTTCCGTGCAGCGGGTACAGCATTCGTTAACCTCGCAGGCTAGAAATCCACATTTCTCGAGGTGCGAGTGTTGAAAACGCGTCAAATTCGGAACATACATAGTGAAGTCCTGTAGCTATTGATTTGTACAGATTGTTGATTTGTATATTATCCGTTACGGTAATATGGCAGTGCAAAGTTAGTGCATATTTCCCGCTCGATTCGCGCCACCAATGTATCCTAACGCGCTTCCCGTTCTTCCGAGCACATGAATATGCAATTTATATCTGGCTCCGCCTATTCTCCGCCCCAAAGACCCAGTACCACTTTTGCTTGCTGGAAATTAAAGTGGAAACAATCTCGTTACGGCTGGCTTTGACTTTACAACTAGCGATTAGCGAAGTAAAGTTAACAAGTAATCGAGGCGATCGTGCAATGCACGTGGACTCTCGTGCCAACTTGGTACGTATGCACTCATAGCCACATTATAATACATCGCAGACAGCAGGAGGGTGGTGATTGATTCATTTAGGAAAAGGCTTTCCGGGGACAAGTACGATTGCTAAGCCTTACTGTATACTACATGTACTATAAGTCTTGCTGCCTTCTTTGCACAACGTTAGCAACACAAACTAGTGCTATGGTGCAGTGCCAGTTATAAGAAGTGCTGTTACTGTGCTTGTAAAGTAGTGCTATGGTGTTGTGCTTGTGAAGTAGTGCCATTGTGCAGTACCCGTTATGATGCTGAAGTAGTGCCATGCATGGGTGAAGTAGTGCTATGGTGCTGATTGTGTAGTGCTATGGTGCTGCATTTATGAAGCAGAGTGCCTCTGTGTGACGTAGTGCTATGGTGCAGTACTAGTGAAGTAGTGCCATCGTTCTGTGCTTGTGAAGTAGTGCTATGGTGCTGATTGCATATTGATATGGTGCAGTGCTTGTGACATAGTGCTATGGTGCAGTGCTTGTGACGTAGTGCTATGGTGCAGTGCTTGTGACGTAGTGCTATGGTGCAGTGCTTGTGATGTAGTGCTATGGTGCAATGCTTGTGACGTGCTATGGTGCTGTGCTTGTGACGTAGTGCTATGGTGCAGTGCTTGTGCAAGGAAGCAAGGGCCATGGGGGCCATTACCCCCATTTTATTGTCACAGGGGGGCATTGCCCCCCCTCCCCCCCTCACCTTTATTCAGTACGATCTATACACCATCCTAAAATTTATGTCAGGTCCTCAGCCTATAGACATGCACATTTATTTGTACCCCCCACCTTTAAATACCTTCCTACACACCTGATGGTGGCACCGTGCTTCTGAAGTAGTGCTATGCTTGCTGTGGTGCTTATTGTGTAGTGCTATGGTGCTGCGTTTATCAAGTAGTGATATTGTGCAGTGCTAAGCAATGCTATGGTGCTGTGTTTGTGAAGCATGTGAAGTAGTGCTATGGTGTTGTGCATGTGAAGTAGTGCCATCCCTGTTATGGTGCTGAAGTCATGCCATGGGTGAATTATGTGTGCTGATTGTGTAGTGCTAAGGTGCTGATTGTGTAGTGCTAAGGTGCTGATTGTGTAGTGCTAAGGTGCTGATTGTGTAGTGCTATGGTGCTGATTGTGTAGTGCTATGGTGCTGATTGTGTAGTGCTATGGTGCTGATTGTGTAGTGCCATGGTGCTGATTGTGTAGTGCTATGGTGCTGATTGTGTAGTGCTATGGTGCTGATTGTGTAGTGCTATGGTGCTGATTGTGTAGTGCTATGGTGCTGATTGTGTAGTGCTATGGTGCTGATTGTGTAGTGCCATGGTGCTGATTGTGTAGTGCTAAGGTGCTGATTGTGTAGTGCTAAGGTGCTGATTGTGTAGTGCTATGGTGCTGATTGTGTAGTGCTGTGGTGCTGATTGTGTAGTGCTATGGTGCTGATTGTGTAGTGCCATGGTGCTGATTGTGTAGTGCTATGGTGCTGATTGTGTAGTGCTATGGTGCTGATTGTGTAGTGCTATGGTGCTGATTGTGTAGTGCTATGGTGCTGATTGTGTAGTGCTATGGTGCTGATTGTGTAGTGCCATGGTGCTGATTGTGTAGTGCCATGGTGCTGATTGTGCAGTGCTATGGTGCTGATTGTGTAGTGCTGTGATGCTAATAGTGTAATGCTATGGTTCTGCATTTATGAAGTAGGGCTATGGTGCAGTGTTTGTGACGTAGTGCTATGGGTTAGCCATCCTAAAAGTTCTAATATAGATCAGATCTCTCCCCCCTCGGCCTATAGACATGCTCATTTATATGCACCCCCCACCTTCCTACACGCCTGATGGTGCTATACTTGTGAAGTAGTGCTATGGTGCAGTGACTGTGAAGAAGTGCTTGGTACAGTGGCTGTGATGTAGTGCTATGGTGCAGTGCTTGTGCGAGGAAGCAAGGGCCATGGGGGCCATTGCCTCCATTTTATTGTCATAGGGGGGCATTGCCCCCCCTTCCCCGCCCTCACCTTTATTCTGTATGATGTATAAAAGTATAAATGGAGGGGGGAGTGGGGGGGGGGGGGGGGGAAGTG
Source organism: Spongilla lacustris (assembly GCA_949361645.1). NCBI lineage: Eukaryota > Metazoa > Porifera > Demospongiae > Spongillida > Spongillidae > Spongilla > Spongilla lacustris. The sequence continues at coordinate 13,145,067 of OX442415.1, forward strand.
GTATACACCATCCTAAGTCAGGTTCTCAACCTATAGACACACTTATTTATTTGTACCCCAACCTTTAAATACCTTCCTACACACCTGATGTTGGCACTGTGCTTCTGAAGTAGTACCATGGTGCTATGCTTGTGAAGTGGTGCTGTGGTGCTTATTGTGTAGTGCTATGGGCTGTGTTTATCAAGTAGTGTTTTTGTGCAATGCTATGGTGCTGTGTTTGTGAAGCATGTGAAATAGTGCTATAATGTTGTGCATGTGAAGTAGTGCCATCCCTGTTTAGTGCTGAAGTAGTGCTATGGTGCTGATTTTGTAGTGCTATGGTGCAATTGTGTAGTGCTATGGTGCTGATTGTGTAGTGCTATGGTGCTGATTGTGTAGTGCTATGGTGCTGATTGTGTAGTGCTATGGTGCTGATTGTATACTGCTATGGTGCTAATAGTGTAATGCTATGGTGCTGAATTTATGAAGTAGAGCTATGGTGCAATGCTTGTGAAGCAGTGCTTGTGAAGTTGTGCTATGGTGTTGTGCCTGTGAAGTAGTGCTATTGTGCAGCGCCTGTTAAGAAGTGCTAGTCTAGTGCTGTGCTTGTGAAATAGTGCTTTTTATGGTTGGCTACTACAGATCAAAGACAACTTGTTACCCATTTTGTTTCAGGAGTATTGGTAATTGCTATAGGAAGGTTAGCCCTTAATCCTCATTTAATGCTGTCTGAATGCTCCCTCATGCTTGGTAGCTACGTGCGCTCTGATCGTGATACCCATTGCACTTGACATAATTTACAGTTTGCCCAAAAGGGGGGTAGGCGACAGCCGGTCAGTCGGGTGTGCGTAAGGGTGCTGACCCCCTACCCTGAGCCTGACTGGAACCAAGGGAAACGCTGGTCCCCATTAGGTCAGCCCCACCCCTTGATGCTGGTCAAGGTAAGGTGGTTAGGTCAGGGTAGAAGCCCGAAGGGTGCCGCCTACCATTGATGTGCAAGTAAGAACACAGCAAACATGTGTACAAGTACAGTCAATGCACAGGTGGAGTGGTGGGTGGGTAAACAATGCAGCTGGCAGACTTGGCTTTGGACTGAGTGATTGCTGCCCACCCTACCATCCTTTATATACATGTGTGACCTGGAACCATATCAGGTGTCAATATCTTTGGGGACAGTGTGTTAGATTGGATGAGGGGATTAGTTTAATGTAAGTGAGACTTATCCCAGACTTTAAGGCTTTAGGTTTGAATGGAGGAGAGGCTTTCCCTAGGCTCAGGTTTGAATGGAAGTGAGGCTTTCCCAGGGGGTACAACCCTGGGGATTTTAGCATATTGCTCGCATACCCCCAAAACATTAAACCAAGTTTAGTACCTAAACCAACACTTGAAAAGACAACAGTTTGCACCACCCATCCTCATTTTAATTGGGAATGGGCTTGTGACTCATGTACACATCTGATGCTCCTTGAAATCTTCCTTTTTGAAAATGTACTACACCTTTAATTAATGTTCATGTATAGTTTACAGCCCCCTTTTAATGGGGTGCAATGCCCAAGCAATACACATGTAGCTTCCATGGCACAAGGTGCACCTTGAACTGATGCCATGCAGGCCAGGTCACCACTTAATGGCTGCATGGGAAAATATGCTCAGATGGAAACAATAGATGGTCTTTAAAGCAAGCTATGACCACCTCGACCATCATGCAGCTATAGTGACCACCTCAGTGTGGAGCTATGTCTCCTGACCACTCCAAAACTTGCCAAAGCTGTTATCCAACTGGTACATGGGAAAGGCAATGGCTCTAGACTTGCCCATCACTTCTCACCTCTTCATTTAACCCCCTAACACTATTGGAAGTGAGGGTACCCAGGTCAATACATACTGCCAATGACACATTGTGCTCTGATCTGGGGTGTGTTTGTGTGAAGCCTAAGATACGGAGGCACTAGCTATAAGCTTGCCTCACCTCTTGCCACCACCTCTAAATTCCAAAAGCTATCCTTACCCGGACTGCCAACCCTGATGTACATTAGTGATTGCTTTGATTGCTTGTGTGTGTTCTACATCTGTGATTGTGTGTGTATATGTGCCTGCATATGTGTGTGTGTGTCTGTACGTGTGTGTGTTTGCAAATTCTAAGTGGTGCCCCTCATACATGGCCCCTATTTCATCTAGGGAGCTGAGCAACATACTCTGAATATTTGTATAGTAGCTCATATAGTACAAGAGCAGTGTTGAGATTTTTTTTTTTAAGTCCAGGCTTCACAGGGGTAGAAGCTTTGGAAGCCTTGCATATGTTAGCAGTGAATATTATTGCTAACCTATCACTACAGATTATGGCAGGTCTGGGCCACTGGAAAGTTTACATAGACTGTGTTCACAACCAACAAGCTTGTTATTTCTTATAGTGCAGTGCTTGTAAGGTAGTGCTATGATGCAGTGTTTATGAAGTTGTGCTATGGTGCTGTGCTTGTGAAGTGCTTTTTCACAGGCACAGCACCATAGCACTACTTCACAAGCACTGCACCATAGCACTGCTTCACAGGCACTGCAACAATAGCACTGCAAAATAGCACTTCTTGATAAAACAGCACCATAGAAAGCACCATAGCACTACTTCATAAGCATAGCACCAAGGCACTAACAGGTGCGAAGGAAGGTATATAAAGTTGGGGGTTGCAAAAAAAAGAGCTCACACAGTACAAGATCAGTCCTTCACAGAAGCAGCTTTGGAAGCCTCGCAATGGTGGCAGTGAATATTATTGTTAACCTATCACTACAGATTATGGCAGGACTGGGCCACTGGGAAGTTTACATAGACTGAATGGTAATAGTGTTCACATACCAGCTGAATGGTAAGTGTTCACGTTCAAATACAAATACATGTACACCAACAAATTTCCCAGCTTGAACATGTATGTTATTTAAAAAAGCCCTTCACAAGCACCATAGCACTACTTCACAGGCACAGCACCATAGCACAGCATCACAGGGACTGCACCATAGCACTATTTCACACTGTGGAGGGGGGGTCCCAATGGCCCCCATACTTCCTTTGCCACTGACCATAGCACTATGTCATAAATGCAGCACCATAGCACTACACAATCAGCACCATAGCATTACTTCACAGGCACAGCACCATAGCACTACTTCAACACCATAGCATTACACTTTTAGCACCATAGCACTACTTCACAAGCACTGCATCATACCACTACACAATGGCACCATAGCACTACACAATCAGCACCATATCAGCACCATAGTACTGCACAATCAGCACCATAGCACCACTACACTGTAATTCACAAGCATAGCACATACCATGGCACCATAGCACTACACAATCAGCACCATAGGATTACACAATCAGCACCCTTGTACTACACAATCAGCACACATACTTCACCCATGGCATTACTTCAGCACCATAATAGGGATGGCACTACTTCACATGCACAACACCATAGCACTACTTCACATGCACAACATCATAGCACTACTTCACATGCTTCACAAACACAGCACCATAGCATTGCTTAGCACTGCACAATATCACTACTTGATAAGTGCAGCACCATAGCACTACACAATAAGCACCACAACACTACTTCACTAGTATAGCACCAAGGCACTACTTCAGAAGGACAGCACCATCAGGCGTGTAGGAAGGTGGGGGGTGCAAATAAATGAGCATGTCTATAGGCTGAGGGGAGAGGGGGAGGGGGGAAGAGATCTGACCTACGTTTAGGATGGTGTGTGGCACACCCCTCCCCCCACCATTTATACTCTTATACATGGTACTGTGGAGGGGGTGGGGGGGGGGGGGGGGGGGGGGGGGCTATGGTCCCAATGGCCCCCATACTTCTTATGCCATTGACCATAGCACTACTTCACAAACACTTAACCATAGCATGCCATAAATGCAGCACCATAGCACTACATAATCAGCACCATAGCAGTATACAATCGGCACCATAGCACTACACAATTGGCACCATAGCACTACACAATCGGCACCATAGCACTACACAATTGGCACCATAGCACTACACAATCGGCACCAAAGCACTACACAATCGGCACCATAGCACTACACAATCAGCACCATAGCACTACGCACCATAGCACTACACAATCAGCACCATAGCACTACACAATCAGCACCATAGCACTACACAATCAGCACCTTAGCACATACCATGGCACCATAGCACTACACAATCAACACCATAGCACTACACAATCAGCACCATAGCACTACTTCACCCATGGCACTACTTCAGCACTAAACAGGGATGGCACTAATTCACATGCTTCACAAACACAGCACCATAGCATTGCTTAGCACTGCACAATATCAAATACTTGATAAACGCAGCACCATAGCACTACACAATAAGCACCACAGCACCATAGCACTACTTCAGAAGCACAGTGCCACCATCAGGTGTGTAGGAAGGTATTTAAAGGTGGGGGGTACAAATAAATAAGCGTGTCTATAGGTTGAGGACCTGACTCAGAAATTTTAGGATGGTGTATACCACTTCCCCCCCCCCCCCCCCCCCACTCCCCTCTCCATTTATACTTTTATACATCATACAGAATAAAGGTGAGGGGGCAATACCCCCTTATGACAATAAAATGGAGGCAATGGCCCCCATGGCCCTTGCTTCCTCGCAAAAGCACTGCACCATAGCACTACTTCTGAACAAACACTGCACCATAGCACTACTTCATAAATGTAACACCATAGCGCTACACAATAAACACCACAACACTACTTCACTAGTATAGCACCAAGGCACTACTTTAGAAGGACAGCACCATCAGGCGTGTAGGAAGGTGGGGGTGCAAATAAATGAGTATGTCTATAGGCTGAGGGGGGAGGGGGGAGAGATCGGATTTTTAGGATGGCATGTAGCACCCCCCCCCCCCCCCCTCCATTTATATATGGTACTGGTGGAGGGGGTGGAGGGGGGCTATGGCCCCAATGGTACTCATACGTCCTATGCCACTGACCTATAGCATTACATGTACTTCACAAACACTGCACCATAGCACTACTTCATAAATGCAGCACCATAGCAGTATACAATCAGCATCATAGCACTACACAATCAGCACCATAGCACTACACAATCAACACCCTAGCACTACATGTACACTGTACTTCACAAGCTTAGCACATACCATGGCACCATAGCACCACAAAATCAGCACACATAATTCACCCATGGCACTACTTCGGCACCATAACAGGGATGGCACTACTTCACATGCACAACACCATAGCACTACTTCACATGCTTCACAAACACAGCACCATAGCATTGCTTAGCACTGCACAATATCACTACTTGATAAACGCAGCACCATAGCACTACACAATAAGCACCACAGCAAGCATAGCACTACTTCAGAAGCACGGTGCCACCATCAGGTGTGTAGGAAGGTATTTAAAGGTGGGGGTACAAATAAATGTGCATGTCTATAGGCTGAGGACCTGACATAAATTTTAGGATGGTGTATAGATCGTACTGAATAAAGGTGAGGGGGGGAGGGGGGGCAATGCCCCCCTGTGACAATAAAATGGGGGTAATGGCCCCCATGGCCCTTGCTTCCTTGCACAAGCACTGCACCATAGCACTACGTCACAAGCACAGCACCATAGCACGTCACAAGCATTGCACCATAGCACTACATCACAAGCACTGCACCATAGCACTACGTCACAAGCACTGCACCATAGCACTACGTCACAAGCACTGCACCATAGCACTATGTCACAAGCACTGCACCATATCAATATGCAATCAGCACCATAGCACTACTTCACAAGCACAGAACGATGGCACTACTTCACTAGTATTGCACCATAGCACTACGTCACACAGAGGCACTCTGCTTCATAAATGCAGCACCATAGCACTACACAATCAGCACCATAGCACTACATGTACTTCACCCATGCATGGCACTACTTCAGCATCATAACGGGTACTGCACAATGGCACTACTTCACAAGCACAACACCATAGCACTACTTTACAAGCACAGTAACAGCACTTCTTATAACTGGCACTGCACCATAGCACTAGTTTGTGTTGCTAACGTTGTGCAAAGAAGGCAGCAAGACTTATAGTACATGTAGTATACAGTAAGGCTTAGCAATCGTACTTGTCCCCGGAAAGCCTTTTCCTAAATGAATCAATCACCACCCTCCTGCTGTCTGCGATGTATTATATGTGGCTATGAGTGCGTACGTACCAAGTTGGCACGAGAGTCCACGTGCATTGCACGATCGCCTCGATTACTTGTTAACTTTACTTCGCTAATCGCTAGTTGTAAAGTCAAAGCCAGCCGTAACGAGATTGTTTCCACTTTAATTTCCAGCAAGCAAAAGTGGTACTGGGTCTTTGGGGCGGAGAATAGGCGGAGCCAGATATAAATTGCATATTCATGTGCTCGGAAGAACGGGAAGCGCGTTAGGATACATTGGTGGCGCGAATCGAGCGGGAAATATGCACTAACTTTGCACTGCCATATTACCGTAACGGATAATATACAAATCAACGATCTGTACAAATCAATAGCTACAGGACTTCACTATGTATGTTCCGAATTTGACGCGTTTTCAACACTCGCACCTCGAGAAATGTGGATATCTAGCCTGCGAGGTTAACGAATGCTGTACCCGCTGCACGGAAAATACGTAGATTACAAAAAACGATTTCCACAGAGAGAAATGGTGTGGGAACAAGTGTACGAAATTTGAAAGGAAAAGGTTGTACCGTTGCGAAGATGTGCTGTTAAGTGTAACGTACATTTTTTATAGTGATAAAATTATAACCCCACAAGCCCGATTTTGCTGGACACTGTCCCATATATATATATATGGGACAGTTTCCGACAAAATGGCCCTTCGTATATATATATAAAATGTTATAAAAATGCTTCTCTTCTGAATTGCTTTATATCTTCCGAACGGTTAATGCTATCAACTTCCAATTTTCAACACTTCATACTACACCATTTCCCTATGGCAAAATATATTTTGGAATCTTGCACTTGCTCCGTGCCAGTATTGCAACGTTCGATACCCCATCGGGTTCAAATCCGCCATAACTTTAGGTAGGAGTAATCAAATAGCCTCGAATTCGGTTTATAGGTAGAGGGGTCCTATACCTATCGATTTGTTCTGTTCGTTAATTTTTATGTCATCCGTTTTGGAGATACAGCGGCGCAAAGTTGGTACAAGTTTCCCGCTCGAATCGCGCCGTTGCATGTGCATGAACCGTTTCCATTCACCGAAGTACATGAATATTCAACTATTTCCTGTGGGTTGGGACTTTATTAACCTAGCCACACCTACAAAGCAGGATACGATTTATTTATCGAAAAAAGACGGTGAGTATTGAAATCAGAATGTTTTTAATACAATGTTGCCTATGATAGACAGTTGTTATTCGTTATCTTCTGTGTAGATAAACGATATGGCGAAGTCTGACGACGAGCTCGTCGTGTATCATTCAGCGGACGAGTTCGAATGGTATGAAAATTTGGACGTGGATAGAGAACGGTGGTGATGACGGTGGCACCAATGCTGATCGATGGAAGTTATGATTTCGATGGCAGTGTGGCCAGGACGTCACTTGTGTGCCACAGCTGTACCAGGACTGGCAGTACCATGATTGAAACACCTTTTTGGGCCAGTGGTTTGGGCCTCTGGTTGGCTTTAGTTGCTACCACACATTTGAGTTTGACCGAGAACACCCTGGTGTCATGAAAATGAAGACCTTGCCATCGGACACAAACCCCACCGAGGTAACCATGCTGAGGGCTGGAGTGGCCATAAAGGACATACAGGAGGCTTATCAGAGCCAAGTGATGCCACCTGTTATTAGCCCCAATGGATTGCCCCTGATGCGGTCACTGTACCTGTATGAGAAGGTGAGGGAATACATTCGTGACCCAAGGAAGAGGGAAGGGTATGTCCAAAGCTTACACCAGGCACTGCTATCAACTCTTCCGAAACACCTGGAGTTCCAGACAGTGACCAACCAGGTCCTTCTAATGCCATTCCTGACCCACCTACTGTGGAAGACCATGTTTCCAATAATACAAACAGTGCAATAAATGATGAAGATAAAGGCATTGTGTCTGGCAGGAGAAAACGCAACCCAGGTCTGAACTGATCTTTGCCTACCTGTGCACAGATTGTGACAAGAAGTATGCCAGTAGCTCGGCCCTGTCCCGACACAAAAAGAACACTCACAAGCAGCCTGCTATGTAGGGGGATGAACAAAGTAATGCCACAGAGATGGTGGACATTTCCTGTGATGAACAAAGTAGCCAGGGTCCACCTAAGCGTACCCACAGGCCAAAGTCAGAAATTGATAGAAACTTTTCGTATTCCAAGTGTAGCTTGACTCACACCGCTTACATTAAGAAACAGTACATTGGTACATGTACATGACTAGCAAACTGAAGATCCTGGATCCATTTCATGGTAAGGTGCACTTTGTATCTAAGTCTGTTATGTCAACCTCGTGTACAAAAATTCGTGTCACCACACACATCTGTACCAGTGTACCAGTGTCACTATTTACACCGTGCACAGAGTCTGTTGTGGTGACATGTACCCAGTGTACCAGTGTCGCTATTTACACCATGCACAGAGTCTGTTGTGGTGACATGTACATGTACCCAGTGTACCAGTGTCACTATTTACACCGTGCACAGAGTCTGTTGTAGTGACATGTACCCAGTGTACCAGTGTACCAGTGTCACTATTTACACTGTGCACAGAGTCTGTTGTGGTGACATGTACATGTACCCACTGTACCAGTGTCACTATTTACACCGTGCACAGAGTCTGTTGTAGTGACATGTACCCAGTGTACCAGTGTCACTATTTACACTGTGCACAGAGTCTGTTGTGGTGACATGTACATGTACCCAGTGTACCAGTGTCACTATTTACACCGTGCACAGAGTCTGTTGTAGTGACATGTACCCAGTGTACCAGTGTACCAGTGTCACTATTTACACTGTGCACAGAGTCTGTTGTGGTGACATGTACATGTACCCAGTATACCAGTGTCACTATTTACACCGTGCACAAAGTCTGTTGTGGTGACATGTACCTGTGTACCAGTGTCACTATTTACACTGTGCACAGAGTCTGTTGTGGTGACATGTACCCAGTGTACCAGTGTACCAGTGTCACTATTTACACTGTGCACAGAGTCTGTTGTGGTGACATGTACCCAGTGTACCAGTGTCACTATTTACACTGTGCATAGAGTCTGTTGTGGTGACATATACCCAGTGTACCAGTGTCACTATTTACACTGTGCATAGAGTCTGTTGTGGTGACATGTACCCAGTGTACCAGTGTACCAGTGTCACTATTTACACTGTGCACAGAGTCTGTTGTGGTGACATGTACCCAGTGTACCAGTGTCACTATTTACACTGTGCATAGAGTCTGTTGTGGTGACATGTACCCAGTGTACCAGTGTACCAGTGTCACTATTTACACTGTGCACAGAGTCTGTTGTGGTGACATGTACCCAGTGTACCATTGTCACTATTTACACTGTGCATAGAGTCTGTTGTGGTGACATGTACCCAGTGTACCAGTGTACCAGTGTCACTATTTACACTGTGCACAGAGTCTGTTGTGGTGACATGTACCCAGTGTACCAGTGTCACTATTTACACTGTGCACAGAGTCTGTTGTGGTGACATGTACCCAGTGTACCAGTGTCACTATTTACACTGTGCACAGAGTCTGTTGTGGTGACATGTACCCAGTGTACCAGTGTCACTATTTACACTGTGCACAGAGTCTGTTGTGGTGACATGTACCCAGTGTACCAGTGTACCAGTGTCACTATTTACACTGTGCACAGAGTCTGTTGTGGTGACATGTACCAATGTACCAGTGTCACTATTTACACCGTGCATAGAGTCTGTTGTGGTGACATGTACCCAGTGTACCAGTGTACCAGTGTCACTATTCACACCGTGCACAGAGTCTGTTGTGGTGACATGTACCCAGTGTACCAGTGTCACTATTTACACCGTGCATAGAGTCTGTTGTGGTGACATGTACCCAGTGTACCAGTGTCACTATTTACACTGGTCACAGAGTCTGTTGTGGTGAGTGTACCAGTGTCACTATTTACACCGTGCACAGAGTCTGTTGTGGTGACATGTACCCAGTGTACCAGTGTCACTATTTACACTGTGCACAGAGTCTGTTGTGGTGACATGTACCCAGTGTACCAGTGTACCAGTGTCACTATTTACACCGTGCACAGAGTCTGTTGTGGTGACATGTACCCAGTGTACCAGTGTACTAGTGTCACTATTTACACCGTGCATAGAGTCTGTTGTGGTGACATGTACCCAGTGTACCAGTGTCACTATTTACACTGTGCACAGAGTCTGTTGTGGTGACATGTACCCAGTGTACCAGTGTCACTATTTACACCGTGCACAGAGTCTGTTGTGGTGACATGTACCCAGTGTACCAGTGTCACAATTTACACCGTGCATAGAGTCTGTTGTGGTGACATTTACCCAGTGTACCAGTGTACTAGTGTCACTATTTACACCGTGCACAGAGTCTGTTGTGGTGACATGTACCCAGTGTACCAGTGTACCAGTGTCACTATTTACACCGTGCACAGAGTTTGTTGTGGTGACATGTACCCAGTGTACCAGTGTACCAGTGTCACTATTTACACCGTGCACAGAGTTTGTTGTGGTGACATGTACCCAGTGTACCAGTGTACCAGTGTACCAGTGTCACTATTTACACCGTGCACAGAGTTTGTTGTGGTGACATGTACCCAGTGTACCAGTGTACCAGTGTACCAGTGTCACTATTCACACCGTGCATAGAGTCTGTTGTGGTGACATGTACCCAGTGTACCAGTGTCACTATTCACACCGTGCATAGAGTCTGTTGTGGTGACATGTACCCAGTGTACCAGTGTACATGTGCATGTACCTGTGTCACTAGTTTGAAGTGACGACATGTTACATGTACCACAACAGACTTAGTGCACAGTGTTAACAGTAACACTGGTATATGTCACTCCAGTCCTCCCTCTTGTCCACTCCACTCCTCTGTCAGTGTCACCATTACATGTATTATTATCTGCTGGTTAAAGTTGTTCTCCATTTGTACTTGTACATGTGTATTCATCTGCAAATGAACTTAAAAGGTTCTTTTAAGAACTTCCACATGTGTGTGGAATTTACATGTACTATTACAAATGATGTCACCTTTGTTCTGCACTACCTTGGTTCAGTTGGTTGACGACAATTGATTTGTCCATGCTACATGTACATATATGTCTCATAATGGTGCAGAGGTATAAGGTTTTGTTTTCTATCCTCCCATGTGTTTAACATGGCCTAAGAGTAATAAGGATTCCTTGGTTCACATTTGTTTACTTTGATAAGCTAATTAAGCACTGCATATCTTGATGAGCTACACCCAGTCACTTACCCTGTGGTTGTATTGCACCAGCATCAAAGGAGTTTACATTTTCCTTAGGTTGTTTTTGTTGCATGAAATTCATTTTTACTACTCATGGCTAGACTATTGTTGAACGCATATTTAAAGAGGGATAGTACAATGTACATGTGTGTAGATAGAATGTATCTGATGCTCAATGTAATGATCTAAGGTAGTAGGTAAGGCTGCAATGACTTTAGCTAATGTAACTTAGTGTTTTTGTGATTTTTTTGTATTACATGTACAGTCATTTCAAGAGTACTGTCTTCACTATGCATCCATCTTCACTGTATATATGTATATCTAAAGATCATTACTTTAAATCTGAATGGTTTCTTATAATAATTCACTTTGGTGCCATAATCCGTTCACATTCCTGTGTGTCAGGGAAACTTATGTCCCAAATGCGAGGGTCACTGTCTGGTGGTAGATGAAGATGTTTATGCCTGCACGTGCTTCTTATATGTTCCCTTGTATCCTTATGGATGCCACCAACTCCACATGCAAACCACTGCATGGAATAAGTGTATACAATGTACATGTAACTCAAGAAATGCACCTTACTTTGTAGTCATGTGTACCACCTTTCGGTTTTCATCTTTTAATATGACCTCGTCTTCCAGATCCATCTCCTCCACTTTGGTCACCTCTGGGTCACATTCGTCATCACTGTTTGTGACGAGCTCTTCTGGCGATCTGGCCTGCGTGGGACACTCACTATAGGAATACTGTACATAATGGTACAAAACTATATCAGTGACCTTTGGATGTACATGTACATGTAAAGGTGTTGATTCCAGTACAGTTGTCTTAGTGACCAACATGCAGGATATCATGTGTATGCCAATTAAATGCTGTTTTTGTTACTTACTGACAAAACAGCTGTTGCTTCCTTAGGCTTTGCACCGTGTATTGTTTCCATGTTTTGCCTATGCAAGAAACAAAATCCTATACATTTATTAAATATTAGTAAACTAAACTGAGCAATAATTGATTCCAAGTAGGCTATTTTATCCTCCAGCTCTCCGTTTCTGCTCTTCTCTTTGAGTAGATCTTTCTTGAGGGCTAACGTTCCGATTGATGATCCAAGAATACATGGGCATACACAATGTAAATCAACTTACTCTCATTTTCATGTTCTGCCTGCTCAATTGCTATCAAAGGCGCAGTTTAACTTCATTTAGTGTAGCGAACACACACATAACGGACACAGCTAGCTAGCGCGCTTTAGAAATTAGTTGTTACGTCGGCGATAATTTCCGGATGCTCATAGGCCTATAAAAATTCAGATTGCTGTCACTCTCTGCATGTAACTACCGTACATGTAATTGCCAGCCGGTAATACTTCAAATGGGAGCTTCGTAAGACGTGCATGCAGTTTGTCTAAATTCAATTCGTATAAAACATGTACTTTTTATGTACATGTACATTTAGGAGTCAAACTCCTACCCCCTCTTCAAATGCAATGGAACGATCGAATCAGAGCGATGCGACCGATCAAAGGTAATTTTGAAAAGTGTTTGATTTCCACACGCGTACGCTATTGCGATAGTAGAGCCAGGCATAGTTTTGCCCAGGCGTTGCGCTGTCATGCAGTTACAATAATGCCGGTATTCAGTTGCGATGCTGCAAAGAGTATATGTGCATCTTTTACTACTAGTCGGTCTCGAGCGCGACAACGGCGTGGATGGGGAAGCCGCCGACGTCAAAGAGTAAGCGCACTTTCAATACCACGTACGCAATATAGAATGCATTGTTAATTTCGTGTTAGAACCGAGCACCCCTCCCAAGTTGAGCATGCAAACCAATAGCTTCATTATAATATAGGCTCTTTTCCTACTATGATAACAGCATGTACAATGTACATGTACTTCCTCCCATGGCCCAGCCAGCGGTCCAAGCTCCTCTCTACCAGCGGTCCAAGCTACTCCCCAGCCTGTGGTCCAAGCTATATCGGCGAACCGAGCACCCCTCCCAAGTTGAGCATGCAAACCAATAGCTTCATTATAATATAGGCTCTTTTCCTACTATGATAACAGCATGTACAATGTACATGTACTTCCTCCCATGGCCCAGCCAGCGGTCCAAGCTCCTCTCTACCAGCGGTCCAAGCTACTCCCCAGCCTGTGGTCCAAGCTATATGTACATGTACTACCCAGCCTGCAGTCCAAGCTACATGTACATGTACTACCCAGCCTGTAGTCCAAGCTACATGTACATGTACTACCCAGCCTGTAGTCCAAGCTACTACCCAGCCTGCAGTCCAAGCTACATGTACATGTACTACCCAGCCTGCAGTCCAAGCTACATGTACATGTACTACTCAGCCTGTGGTCCAAGCTACTCCCTTGCCACTGGTCCAGGCTCCTCCCCTGCCGTCAAGCCTACCTCCTCCCCTGCCGTCAAGCCTACCTCCTCCCCTGCCGTCAGGCCTACCTCCTCCCCTGCCGTCAGGCCTACCTCCTCCCCTGCCGTCAAGCCTACCTCCTCCCCTGCCGTCAAGCCTACCTCCTCCCCTGCCGTCAAGCCTACCTCCTCCCCTGCTTGCAGGCCTACCTCTTCCCCTGCCGTCAGGCCTACCTCCTCCCCTGCCGTCAGGCCTACATGTACCTTCTTTCCTACCACAAAGTAATACATGTACACAACATCCTCAATTTATGTTTTTAACGTGAATTTGTTGCCAGCAGGTAACTATCAGCCACCACCATGGTGGACATATCCACCATGGTGGCTCTGTCAGCCCCAGAGTGCTCAGTCATGGAGACGCCAGACTGAATGGGAACAACCATGGAGTGAGCCTTTGACTCAGCCACAAAGGGGTGAGCAGCCAAGGAGAGGTTGGCGAGGGAGGAGGGGACCCAGAAGGTTGGATCAGCTCCAGAAGATTGAAGACACACCCTTAAATACATAGCAGTGACAAAAACATCTGCACATCTACATGTACTATTGATCCAGCCATTTCATATCTTATTACTATAATATCACCCAGCAATAGCAATTTTGACAATTCTTTTCCATGGAGGATAAGTACATGTACACATAAGCTGGGAAAATTCACTTTTAAACATCCAACAATGCATGTACATGGTCCAATATTATAGTATTCATAGAACTTAGGTTTCTCTACATCTACATGTATCCACAACAACCTCCCCCTATTGTTATCATCCAAAATTCATACCATCTCATGCATTTAAAAAAAACAACAATGCATGTCCTACATGTAGGTAATCCTAAGCATCCTATACACTTTTATACAGTGGTCTACAAACACATTACCCAAATCCATTTACATGTATACATTCTGTTCATTTGTAGTGCAGAATAAAGGTGACATCATTTGTAATTGTAGGTGTAAATAGTGACACTGATACACTGGGTACATGTCACCACAACAGACTCTGTGCACGGTGTAAATAGTGACACTGGTACACTGGGTACATGTCACCACAACAGACTCTGTGCACAGTGTAAATAGTGACACTAGTACACTGGGTACAGGTCACCACAACAGACTCTGTGCACGGTGTAAATAGTGACACTGGTACACTGGGTACATGTCACCACAACAGACTCTGTGCACGGTGTAAATAGTGACACTGGTACACTACATGGGTACATGTCACCACAACAGACTCTGTGCACGGTGTAAATAGTGACACTGGTACACTGGGTACATGTCACCACAACAGACTCTGTGCACAGTGTAAATAGTGACACTAGTACACTGGGTACAGGTCACCACAACAGACTCTGTGCACGGTGTAAATAGTGACACTGGTACACTGGGTACATGTCACCACAACAGACTCTGTGCACAGTGTAAATAGTGACACTAGTACACTGGGTACATGTCACCACAACAGACTCTGTGCACAGTGTAAATAGTGACACTAGTACACTGGGTACAGGTCACCACAACAGACTCTGTGCACAGTGTAAATAGTGACACTAGTACACTGGGTACAGGTCACCACAACAGACTCTGTGCACGGTGTAAATAGTGACACTGGTACACTGGGTACATGTCACCACAACAGACTGTGCACGGTGTAAATAGTGACACTGGTACACTGGGTACAGGTCACCACAACAGACTCTGTGCACGGTGTAAATAGTGACACTGGTACACTGGGTACATGTCACCACAACAGACTCTGTGCACAGTGTAAATAGTGACACTGGTACACTGGTACACTGGGTACAGGTCACCACAACAGACTCTGTGCACGGTGTAAATAGTGACACTGGTACACTGGGTACATGTCACCACAACAGACTCTGTGCACGGTGTAAATAGTGACACTGGTACACTGGGTACATGTCACCACAACAGACTCTGTGCACGGTGTAAATAGTGACACTGGTACACTGGGTACATGTCACCACAACAGACTCTGTGCACGGTGTAAATAGTGACACTGGTACGCTGGGTACATGTCACCACAACAGACTCTGTGCACGGTGTAAATAGTGACACTGGTACACTGGGTACATGTCACCACAACAGACTCTGTGCACGGTGTAAATAGTGACACTGGTACGCTGGGTACATGTCACCACAACAGACTCTGTGCACGGTGTAAATAGTGACACTGGTACACTGGGTACAGGTCACCACAACAGACTCTGTGCACGGTGTAAATAGTGACACTGGTACACTGGGTACATGTCACCACAACAGACTCTGTGCACGGTGTAAATAGTGACACTGGTACGCTGGGTACATGTCACCACAACAGACTCTGTGCACGGTGTAAATAGTGACACTGGTACACTGGGTACATGTCACCACAACAGACTCTGTGCACGGTGTAAATAGTGACACTAGTACACTACATGGGTACATGTCACCACAACAGACTCTGTGCACGGTGTAAATAGTGACACTGGTACACTGGGTACATGTCACCACAACAGACTGTGCACGGTGTAAATAGTGACACTGGTACACTGGGTACATGTCACCACAACAGACTCTGTGCACGGTGTAAATAGTGACACTGGTACACTGGGTACATGTCACCACAACAGACTCTGTGCACGGTGTAAATAGTGACACTAGTACACTGGGTACATGTCACCACAACAGACTCTGTGCACGGTGTAAATAGTGACACTGGTACGCTGGGTACATGTCACCACAACAGACTCTGTGCACGGTGTAAATAGTGACACTGGTACACTGGGTACATGTCACCACAACAGACTCTGTGCACGGTGTAAATAGTGACACTAGTACACTACATGGGTACATGTCACCACAACAGACTCTGTGCACGGTGTAAATAGTGACACTGGTACACTGGGTACATGTCACCACAACAGACTGTGCACGGTGTAAATAGTGACACTGGTACACTGGGTACATGTCACCACAACAGACTCTGTGCACGGTGTAAATAGTGACACTGGTACACTGGGTACATGTCACCACAACAGACTGTGCACGGTGTAAATAGTGACACTGGTACACTGGGTACATGTCACCACAACAGACTCTGTGCACGGTGTAAATAGTGACACTGGTACACTGGGTACATGTCACCACAACAGACTCTGTGCACGGTGTAAATAGTGACACTAGTACACTGGGTACATGTCACCACAACAGACTCTGTGCACAGTGTAAATAGTGACACTGGTACACTGGTACACTAGGTACATGTCACCACAACAGACTCTGTGCACGGTGTAAATAGTGACACTGGTACACTGGGTACATGTCACCACAACAGACTCTGTGCACGGTGTAAATAGTGACACTAGTACACTACATGGGTACATGTCACCAGAACAGACTCTGTGCACGGTGTAAATAGTGACACTGGTACACTGGGTACATGTCACCACAACAGACTCTGTGCACGGTGTAAATAGTGACACTGGTACACTGGGTACATGTCACCACAACAGACTGTGCACGGTGTAAATAGTGACACTGGTACACTGGGTACATGTCACCACAACAGACTCTGTGCACGGTGTAAATAGCGACACTGGTACACTGGGTACATGTCACCACAACAGACTCTGTGCACGGTGTAAATAGTGACACTGGTACACTGGGTACATGTCACCACAACAGACTCTGTGCACGGTGTAAATAGTGACACTGGTACACTGGGTATATGTCACCACAACAGACTCTGTGCACGGTGTAAATAGTGACACTGGTACACTGGTACACTAGGTACATGTCACCACAACAGACTCTGTGCACGGTGTAAATAGTGACACTGGTACACTGGGTACATGTCACCACAACAGACTCTGTGCACGGTGTAAATAGTGACACTGGTACACTGGGTACATGTCACCACAACAAACTCTGTGCACGGTGTAAATAGTGACACTGGTACACTGGGTACATGTCACCACAACAGACTCTGTGCACGGTGTAAATAGGGACACTTGTACACTGGGTATATGTCACCACAACAGACTCTGTGCACGGTGTAAATAGTGACACTGGTACACTGGTACACTGGGTACATGTCACCACAACAGACTGTGTGCACGGTGTAAACAGTGACACTGGTACACTGGGTACATGTCACCACAACAGACTCTGTGCACAGTGTAAATAGTGACACAGGTGCACTGGGTACATGTCACCACAACTAGACTCTGTGCACGGTGTAAATAGTGACACAGATACACTGGTACACTGGGTACATGTCACCACAACAGACTCTGCGCATGGTGTAAATAGTGACACTGGTACACTGGGTACATGTCACCACAACAGACTCTGTGCACGGTGTAAATAGTGACACTGGTACTTTGAGAGAGAAGGGGGTACACAACGCGTCAACTCAAGGCAGAAAATGAGAGAGGCAGAACCTCATCCTCAAGACATACCACGCGGGAGTGCCTCAGGCGTCCTTGCAGGAGAGGCTGTTGCTGGGGGATTCCCAACAAGAGAGGGTGATTTCCCACCACTCTCCTCCAGGGAGTCGAGCAGAGCTTTCTCCTCATCCTCGACTTGTGTGGCCCAATCCCTTTTGGGGGACTGGCTCACTGACTCCACAAGCCACCTTCCTAGCCCATCATCTCCGCTGCTGGCTAGGAGGTCATCCGTCTCATCTGGCATCTCTACCAGGTTGTCATTGCCAACCTCCACTTGCTGCTTTTGGGCATCAGTGGGGCAAGAGGACAACAAACACAAGGCAGAGAGCGCAGTAGTGGGAACCGTTAGGTTCTCACCTGTGACAGAGGGGGCTGTTTTACCACCAACCGTTAGGTCGGTGAGCCCTGTGAATATAGATGCCCCTTCATCTTGTGCTTGTGGATGCTGCTGGTTGGGGACTTCTGTATGTGGTTGAAAAATTTATTTTCATATATAGAGAGAGAGACGTGTTCGGGAGGACAGTGTGAGAGGAGGATCATGTGTATATACATATGCATGTATATTCCTTTCTTGGTACACATGTATAGTGAACAGACAGGTCAAGCAAGCAGGGATAGACTTTGACATGTACATGAAAGGCTTCTTGAGATGATGAAATGTGTCATTGTATATGTGTGAGACATATATATCAGGGTAAGGATGGGGGGAACAAAACAAAAAAACACACAACCCACTATACATCCTCCAAGCTTTTGGGCAAGGAAGGGAAGCATGCACACACATACACACACTCCAATCTTTTCAGATTTGTGTGTTTTTAGTTGATTTTTATGTGTGTCATATAGATGGGTTTTCTTTGTATGTGTGCCTTCTTTCTCCTCCCTCCCCCCTCTCTCTTAATTCTTTATCACTTACTCCTGGTCTCAACATTTCCCGTTATGATGGCGGGTTTATCCTTAAAGAAGTGGTCTATCGTACCCGCCCTGGCTTTCGACATGGCTAAGATACCGATAGAGTCCTCTTTTCTTCTTTCTGCTAACAAACTTTGACTGTAGCAGGGGAACCGCACATCTTGTGTATATGCATACACGCATATAAACATACACAGACACATGAATACGCCAAAGAATGCATGGACAACGGGAATGCACACACTCTCTCAGTTCTTCCAAATCTTATCTTGAGCTTCCACTTTCTTTATAAGCTTGGGCATATATTTTTTGTTGTATGGGCAAAAGAAATTTCTTTCTCGCCTTGTATACATATAGCCACTTACAGCTTTATTTATTCAGAGAGAGACACACACGACAGACATGGGGAAAAAAAAGGAAAAAAAGAAAGAAGGACAGAGAGGTGGGGGGCGTGTGAACAAGAAATTTCTTTCTTGGCTACCACCACCACCACCGCTACTGCCCAACGACTTCTCCTCTTTTTTGTCTCGGGTTTTAAACTCTCCAGAGAGCGACGCTCAGTATACATACGACTTCCTGACCATTGCTATATTTATAGTTCTTTTCGGGGGCAACCTGGTTGCGGTACAAGTCCCCTTACTTCGAACCATTTTTCCGGCAAACAACGCCTATGTTGCGTTTCAAGAGGAAGGGTTCCCTTTCAGGTTCCACGACACTCTTTACTTTGTCAACACTAGTTGCTGTGGCGTTTTTTTTAGGCTATACTGCAGTTTCACCCTTTGCGCAGTTCTTTCGAACCACTCGGGATCATCAGTAGCCAGGAAAAATTTCTTCTTATTTTGCAATGGTATCCCACACCACAGAGAGGCGCTCTCACCTTTGTTTTCCCGTAGGTTCACTTTTTTTTCCTCTCTTTCTTTCACGCGTGGACAACTTTGTATTCCTTTTTTAATGTTCCCGTTCTTTTGTCTCACGCTTTATATTTCGTCAGGGGAGGGAGGGGCTATTTCCTGTATGGAGGGAGCTGCTGGGGACGAGTTTGACCGTTAGGTCATTTCGTCGGAAGGTGCGTTTTAAAATTGAATTTTTCAATTCAATTTTGAGGTACATGACCGGTCCGGGTACGAGGGTTCGTGGTTATGACATCTCAAAGTACCCTTTGGCGCGTGTCTTCAAGCACGTAGTTGAGACCGACGGGTTGCATCGTGCCTAGACGCTTTATCCACATCGTCTCCAACTTTTTGAGTTGGGTCTCGGCCTCTGATGGCGTGAGATCGTCGCCTACTTTCGCAAGCGGTTGGAATCTCATGTCATGGGGGGTGTGGCCTTCCCCGTTGTAGTGGAGTTGAAGTTTGGAACTGCCTCCACGTCGGACCTCTTGTAAGTGCTTGGTGGCCCTGTCGGCCAACGTGTTTACCGTTTGACCGACGTACTGTCTGCCACATCGTGCACATTGGAGCAGATATACCAACCGTTGGGTTTGGCATGACATGTTACCATACACGAGGTGTTTCCTCTTGCTTAGCTTGCTCATGGCCGTGTTAACGGTCAGCAAGTAAGGGCACAGTTTACAGGAATGGTTCCCACATTTGTTGATCCTGGCCGTTTCGGCCATGAGTGGCTGGGGAATTTTAGTTTGTATCTGCTGTGGTGCATTTAGGGACTTGGAGCACCAAGGCTTTTGGGCCAAGTGCAACGGCATGGTGGGGGTGGCATCTATTGGGGGTTCCGTACCCAAATTAATAATATGCCCCAAGCATAGGCCCTCTGGGTTAGCTTTAGCACTTCCCTGCCCCAAGCACAGGCCCTCTGGGTTAGCTTTAGCACCTCCCTGCCCCAAGTATAGGCCCTCTGGGTTAGCTTTAGCACTTCCCTGCCCCAAGCACAGGCCCTCTGGGTTAGCATTTTTAGCACTTCCCTGCCCCAAGCACAGACCCTCTGGGTTAGCTTTAGTACTTCCCTGCCCCAAGCACAGGCCCTCTGGGTTAGCTTTAGCACTTCCCTGCCCCAAGCACAGGCCCTCTGGGTTAGCTTTAGCACTTCCCTGCCCCAAGCACAGGCCCTCTGGGTTAGTATTTTTAGCAGTTTCCTGTCCCAAAACTCCACCCTTTGGATTTTTAGTGGGATTTCTATTTTTACCTATAGACCCTAGGCTTTGTCTAGTTAGGCTTAGGTTAGCGGGTACAGGCCATTTCATTTTCTTTACCATCTCCCCCCCTGTTGTTGTTGTTATCTCTAGGCTTAGGTTAGAATTAGGACTTAGTTGTATGGCAGGCTGGTTTACCTTAGCTAAGGGGTTCATTTGTGAGGCCAAGTGAACAGTGTCCCATCTAGTTTTTGTTTTGTTTTTGCCCGTGTTTTGGCCACTTTGGATCTCAGCAGCAGTACAACTAACTCTGTGCATGGTGTAAATAGTGACACTGGTACACTGGGTACATGTCACCACAACAGACTCTGTGCACGGTGTAAATAGTGACACTGGTACACTGGTACACTAGGTACATGTCACCACAACAGACTCTGTGCACGGTGTAAATAGTGACACTGGTACACTGGGTACATGTCACCACAACAGACTCTGTGCACGGTGTAAATAGTGACACTGGTACACTGGTACACTAGGTACATGTCACCACAACAGACTGTGCACGATGTAAATAGTGACACTGGTACACTGGTACATATCACCACAACAGACTCTGTGCACGGTGTAAATAGTGACACTGGTACACTGGGTACATGTCACCACAACAGACTCTGTGCACGGTGTAAATAGTGACACTGGTACACTGGGTACATGTCACCACAACAGACTCTGTGCACAGTGTAAATAGTGACACTGGTACACTGGGTACATGTCACCACAACAGACTCTGTGCACGGTGTAAATAGTGACACTGGTACACTGGGTACATGTCACCACAACAGACTGTGTGCAGGGTGTAAATAGTGACACTGGTACATGTACACTTTTACACTGGGTACATGTCACCACAACAGACTCTATGCACGGTGTAAATAGTGACACTGGTACACTGGGTACATGTCACCACAACAGACTCTGTGCACAGTGTAAATAGTGACACTGGTACACTGGGACTCTGTGCAGGGTGTAAATAGTGACACTGGTACACTGGGTACATGTCACCACAACAGACTGTGTGCAGGGTGTAAATAGTGACACTGGTACACTTTTACACTGGGTACATGTCACCACAACAGACTCTGTGCACGGTGTAAATAGTGACACTGGTACACTGCAGCGTACATGTCACCACAACAGACTCTGTGCACGGTGTAAATAGTGACACTGGTACACTGGGTACATGTCACCACAACAGACTCTGTGCACGGTGTAAATAGTGACACTGGTACACTGCAGCGTACATGTCACCACAACAGACTCTATGCACGGTATAAATAGTGACACTGGTACACTGGGACTCTGTGCACGGTGTAAATAGTGACACTGGTACACTGGTGTACATGTGTGTGGTGACACCACTTTTTGAACATGTTGATGATGTAACAGATATAGAAACACAGAGCACCTCACCATGTGTGATGAACATGGATCCAGGAGGAGGAGGTCCCTTTAGATTGCTAGTCATGTACCATTGTGGGTGTGCTTAATGTGAGTATGCAATGCAGTTTGAGTGCCATATTTCAAGGGACACTGGGAACAGGAAAACTTTCTATCAATTTCAGATTTTTTCCTACGCTTGCAGGGTGGACCCTGGCTTCCTTTGTCAACACTGGCATAGTCCGCCTTAGTGACATCACGGTGTTCATCACCTGGAACAGCAGCAGGCTGCTTGTGAGCTGTGTTCTTTTTGTGCAGGGACAGGGCTGAGCTACTGGAATACTTATTGCCACATACAGTGCACTGGAAGGCAAGGATTAGTTCAGACCTGGATCTGCGTTTCCTCCTGCCAGAAACACAGCTATTGCCTTCGTCTTGCATATCACTGTGAGTGTCATCTGCAGACTCCTGGCCCTCAACAGTAGGTGGGTCAGGAATGGCATTAGAAGGACCTGGTTGGTCACTGTCTGGAACTCCAGGTGTTTCGGAAGAGTTGATAGCAGTGCCTGGTGTAGGCTTTGGACATACCCTGTCCCTCTTCTTTGGGTCACGAATGTATTTCCTCACCTTCTCATACAGGTACAGTGACCGCATCAGGGACAATCCATTGGGGCTAATAACAGGTGGCATCACTTGGCTCTGATAAGCCTCCTGTATGTCCTTTATGGCCACTCCAGCCCTCAGCATGGTTACCTCGGTGGGGTTTGTGTCCGATGGCAAGGTCTTCATTTTCATGACACCAGGGTGTTCTCGGTCAAACTCAAATGTATGGTAGCGGCCAAAGCCAACCAGAGGCCCAAACCACTGGCCCAAGAAGGCATTCCAGTCATGGTACTGCCAGTCCTGGTACAGTTGTGGCACACAAGTGACGTTCTGGCCACACTGCCGGACACAGTCAGCTAGGTCATCCATATCATCTACATGGTCCTGTCTTCGGTAGTACTTCTTGAACAGGCCAAAGTAGGAATCGGGTCGAAACTTTGTGTGCCCAGGTAGCATGAAGTTCAGCTGGATGGTGTCATGTTGTCCAGTGATCACCCGCCAGGCCAGGTACTACATCATGGTGGTGTTCTTGTTCTGGCCCACACAGTTGTCGGCCTGAAGTGTTACACGCCTCTCTCCCAGTCCATGTACACTGTAGGTGGAAGAATGCATGCACCAGGCTGACCACCACCACAGCACCCTTGCCGGCCTGCTCAGCCTCATCAATTAGGAAGAACACCTGGCGGCACAGCGGCTCACAACACACACCAAACACCTGGACCTTGCGAGGTGTCCTGAAATAAAAAGTGCCCCTTTGTTGTGAGCTGTAGGGCAGTGACACCTGCTGGCAGTAGTCAAAGGAGTACTGCATCTGCATGTCCAGGTGCAGGGCTTGTGAGGTGAAGGGAACCATCAGGGCCCTGGATTCCAAGTGACCCAGGATCTGGTCACGCTCCTTCTGTCTCTTCCTTCCCCATTCCTTCTCAGCCTCCTCAATGTTTGCATTGTAGGCGTCACGAAATGACTTGGCCTTAATGAGGTGCTGGTTGTAATTGACATTTATTGTTTTGCGCTGCTCATCAGAAAGGCTGTGCCTCAAAGTGACCAACATCTGATCACACTTGTCGCACAGATCGCTGCGTGCAGGTTGGATCTTGATGTTAGAACAGTATCTTCGCCACAGTCTAATAAATGACACGTACTTCACCACACGTGCAGCAGGGGGTGTTGGAGGAGCCGGAGGAACATTGAGCAAGGTGTACTGCCGCTTCAGCTGACTGGTAAGTCGGTAAGGGCAAGGTTGCTGTGGTGCTGGTGTGCTCCTGGACAGGGACTCCATGGCCTTGCAATACTCGGCATACACAGACTTTAGTGTTTTGCCACTCTCCAGAACATAGTCTCTGATCGTCCCTTGCAAACGACCAGGGTCAGGGAGGGCATTTATGCCAGCATAGTTCTCTATAAATCTGACCACCATTGTCTTGTCCAAACGAGAGAGGGCATGGCGAGGAGCCCTGCCACAGTTACCATGGGGATGGGGCTCAACATCAGAGTCAGAGCACACCTGCTGCTGCCAGCGCTTCAATGTACGGTAACTTGTGCCAATGACGGCACAGAAAGCATCCCTGCAGACAGGACTAGACCAGTCAAGGCGATACTGGAATGTATTTCGAGAACCAGATTTGTTCCGAATCATAGCTAGCATTCCATAAATAACAGCCTTTCTGGTTTTCTTGTCCAATCTGGATAATGTAAGTGCTCGTCTTTTGGGCAAGTCACCGTACTTCAATACACAGCTGTCTTTGCAGCACCCTCCTTTAGTGAGGTAGGCATTCAGCATGCGACAGGGGGTAACACTGTCCCCGTGCTATTCTAGCTGGTACACCACCTGGGCCCTCGCTGACATCATCACCATCACCATCACCATCACCATCACAGTCGCTTCCGCTATCACCATCACACTCGCTCCTGCTATCATCATCACTGTCCTTATCGCTATCACCTCCACCATCATCACTTTCACCATCACCGTCATCTCCGTCGCTTTCACCATCGTTGATTCCACCTTCACAGACATCGCTATAAATGCCGTCGAAATCATCACTTCCATATTCACCGTTGCCATTGTCACCACCGTTCTCAATCTCCTCATCCACGTCCAAATTATCGTACCATTCGAACTCGTCCGCTGAATGATACACGACGAGCTCGTCGTCAGACTTCGCCATATCGTTTATCTACACAGAAGATAACGAATAACAACTGTCTATCATAGGCAACATTGTATTAAAAACATTCTGATTTCAATACTCACCGTCTTTTGTCGATAAAAAAAATCGTATCCTGCTTTGTAGGTGTGGCTAGGTTAATAAAGTCCCAACCCACAGGAAATAGTTGAATATTCATGTACTTCGGTGAATGGAAGCGGTTCATGCACATGCAACGGCGCGATTCGAGCGGGAAACTTGTACCAACTTTGCGCCGCTGTATCTCCATAACGGATGACATAAAAATTAACGAACAGAACAAATCGATAGGTATAGGACCTCTGTACCTACAAACCGAATTTGAAGCGAATTGATTACTCCTACCTAAAGTTATGGCGGATTTGAGCCCGATGGGGTATCGAACGTTGCAATACTGGCATGGAGCAAGTGCAAGACTCCAAAATGTATTATACCATAGGGAAATGGTGTAGTATGAAGTGTTGAAAATAGGAAGTTGATAGCATTAACCGTTAGGAAGATATAGCAATTCAAAAGAGAAGCATTTTTATAACATTTTATATATATATACGAAGGGCCATTTTGTCGGAAACTGTCCCATATATGGGACAGTTTCCGACAAAATGGCCCTTCGTATATATATATAAAATGTTATAAAAATGCTTCTCTTTTGAATTGCTATATCTTCCGAACGGTTAACGCTATCAACTTCCTATTTTCAACACTTCATACTACACCATTTCTCTATAGCAAAATACTTTTTGGGGTCTTGCACTTGCTCCGTGCCAGTATTGCAACGTCCGATACCCCTGTGGGTTCAAACCTGCCATAACTTTCTGTAGGAGTAATCAAATCGCTTCAAATTCGGTTTGTAGGTAGAGAGGTCGTATACCTATCGATTTGTTCTGTTCGTTAATTTTTATGTCATCCGTTACGGAGATACAGCGGCGCAAAGTTGCTACAAGTTTCGCGCTCGAATCGCGCCGTTGTACGTGCGTGACCCGCTTCCATGCACCAAATACATGAATATGCAACTACTTCCTGTGGGCTGACACTTCGATAACTTTTAGCCACACCTACTCTGCGCTGGATACGTGAATCCATCTCCCGGTCGGACTCACATGCAGTTGCTATACTATTCGATCCCTATTTCGTTATCTTCTGCGTACATAAACTTTATGGCGACGGCAACTGAAGACAAGATCATAAGAGTTTCAATCGGCGGACGTGAAGTTCGAGCGGTGCGAATACGACGATCGTGAGAAAGGTTACTAGATCTATGCTAGTACAGTGACGACGGTGGTCCCATTTACACCGTGCACTTGTGTCTGTTGTGGGATAATATCCATGGTCCCCGTTGTGGGATCAAATCCATGGTCCATTTACATGTACATCCTGTACTTGTGTAGTTTGGGGTCAAATCCATGGTCCCATTTACACCCTGTACTTGTGTCTGTTTAGGGTCAAATGCATGGTCCGATTTACAAACTGTAGGTGTGTATCAATTGTGGGGTCAAATCCATGGTCCTGTACTTGTGTCTGTTGTGGGGTCAAATGCATGATCCCATTTACACCCTGTACTTGAGTCTGTTTAGGGTCAAATCTATGATCCCATTTACACCAGCACTTGTGTCTGTTGTGGAGTCAAATCTATGGTCCCATTTACACCCTGTACTTGTGTCTATTGTGGGGTCAAATCCATGATCCCATGTACACCTTGTACTTGAGTATGCTCCATGGTTCCATTTACACCCTGTACTTGTGCCTGTTGTGGGGTCAAATCCATGGTCCCATTTACACCCTGTACTTGTGTCGATTGTGGGGTCAAATCCATGATCCATGGTTCCATTTACACCCTGTACTTGTGTCTGTTTTGGGGTCAAATCCATGGTCCCTTTACTCCCTGTACTTGTGATCAAATCCATGGTCCATTTACACCCTATACTTGTGATCAAATCCATGGTCCCATTTACACCCAGCCTGTACTTGTGATCAAATCCATGGTGCCATTTACACCCTGTATTTGTGTCTGTTGTGGGGTCAAATCCATGGTCCCATTTACACCCTGTACTTGTGTCTATTGTGGGGTCAAATCCATGATCCATGGTTCCATTTACACCCTGTACTTGTGTCTGTTTTGGGGTCAAATCCATGGTCCCATTTACTCCCTGTACGTGTGATCAAATCCATGGTCCCATTTACACCCTGTACTTGTGATCAAATCCATGGTCCCATTTACACCCAGCCTATACTTGTAATCAAATCCATGGTCCCATTTACACCCTGTACTTGTGATCAAATCCATGGTCTCATTTACACCCTGTATTCGTGTGTGTTGTGGGGTCAAATCCAAGATCCATGGTTCCATTTACACCCTGTACTTGTGTCTGTTTTGTGATCAAATCCATGGTCCCATTTAATCCCTGTACGTGTGATCAAATCCATGGTCCCATTTACACCCTGTACTTGTGATCAAATCCATGGTCCCATTTACACCCAGCCTATACTTGTGATCAAATCCATGGTCCCATTTACACCCTGTACTTGTGATCAAATCCATGAGATCTAATCCATGGTCCCATTTACACCTTGTACTTGTGATCAAATCCATGGTCTCATTTACACCCTGTATTCGTGTGTGTTGTGGGGTCAAAACCATGGTTCCATTTACACCCTATACTTGGTCTGTTGTGAGATCTAATTCATGGTCGCATTTACACCCTGTACTTGTGTCTGTTGTGGGGTCAAACTCATGCTCCCATTTACACCTAGAACTTGTGTCTGTTGTGGGTTCAAATCCATGGTCCGATTTGCACCCTGTACTTGTGATCAAATCCATGGTCCCATTTACACACTGTACTTATGTCTGTTGTGAGATCTAATCCATGGTCCCATTTAACCCTGTACTTGTGTCTGTTGTGGGGTCAAATGCATGGTCCCATTAACACCCTGTACTTTAGTCTGTTTTAGGGTCAGATCTATGGTGCAATTTACACTATAAACGTGTGTATGTTTTGGGGTCAAATCATTGGTCCCATTTACACCCTGTACTTGTTGTGTCTATTGTGGGATATACATGGTGTATGTGTCTGTTGTGGGATCAAATCCATGGTCCCATTTACATCCTGTACTAGTGTCTATTGTGGGATCAAATCCATGATTCCATTTGCTTTACACCCTGTACTTGAGTATGCTGTGGGGTCAAATCCATGGTCCCATTTACACCCTGTAGTTGAGTCTGTTTAGGGTGAAATGTATGGTCCCATTTATACCTGTACTTGTGTATGTTGTGGGGTCAAATCCATAATCCCATTTACACCCTGTACTTGTGTATGTTGTGGGGTCAAATCCATCATTTACACCGTGTACTTGTGTCTATTATGGGGTCAAACTCATGCTCCCATTTACACCCTGTACTTGAGTCTGTTGTAAGATCAAATCCATGGTCCGATTTACTCCCTGTACTTGTGATCAAATCCATGGTCCCATTTACACCCAGCCTGTTACTTGTGATCAAATCCATGGTCCTATTTACATCCTGTACTAGTGTCTATTGTGGGATCAAATTCATGATTCCATTTGCTTTACACCCTGTACTTGAGTATGCTGTGGGGTCAAATCCATGGTTCCATTTACACCCTGTACTTGTGTCTGTTGTGGGGACAAATCCATGGTTCCATTTACACCCTGTAGTTGAGTCTGTTTAGGGTCAAATGTATGGTCCCATTTACTCCCTGTACTTGTGTATGTTGTGGGGTCAAATCCATGATCCCATTTACATCGTGTACTTGTGTATATTATGGGGTCAAACTCATGCTCCCATTTACACCCTGTACTTGAGTCTGTTTTAAGATCAAATCCATGGTCCGATATACAACCTGTACTTGTGTCTGTTATGCGGTCAATCTCATGCTCCCATTTGCACTGGGTACTTTTGTCTGCTTTAGGGTCAAATCTGTGGTCCCATTTACACCCTGTACTTCTGTCTGTTGTGGGGTCAAATCCATGGTCCCATTTACACCCTGTACTTGTGTCTATTGTGGGGTCAAATCCATGATCCATGGTTCCATTTACACCCTGTACTTGTGTCTGTTTTGGGGTCAAATCCATGGTCCGATTTACTCCCTGTACTTGTGATCAAATCCATTGTCCCATTTATACCCAGCCTGTTACTTGTGATCAAATCCATGGTCCCATTTACACCCTGTATTTGTGTCTGTTTTGGGGTCAAATGCATGGTCCCATTTACACCCTATCCTTTCCTGTGATCAAATCCACGGTCTCATTTACACCCTGTATTTGTGTATGTTGTGGGGTCAAATGCATGGTCCCATTTACACCTGTACTTTTGTCTGTTGTGGGGTCAATCCATGGTCTGATTTACACCCTGTTCTTGTGATCAAATCCATGGTCCCATCCTGTACTTGTGTACTCGTGTCTATTGTGGGGTCAAACTCATGCTCCCATTTACACACTGTACTTTTGGCTGTTGTGGGGTCAAATCCATGGTCCCATTTACACCCTGTACTTGTGTCTATTGTGGGGTCAAATCCATGATCCATGGTTCCATTTACACCCTGTACTTGTGTCTGTTTTGAGGTCAAATCCATGGTCCGATTTACTCCCTGTACGTGTGATCAAATCCATGGTCCCATTTACACCCAGCCTGTACTTGTGATCAAATCCATGGTCCCATTTACACCCTGTATTTGTGTCTGTTTTGGGGTCAAACTCATGCTCCCATTTACACTTGTACACCCTGTACTTTTGGCTGTTGTGGGGTCAAATCCATGGTCTGATTTACACCCTGTACATGTAATCAAATATATGGTCCCATTTACACCCTGTACTTTTGTCTCTTGTGGGGTGAAATCCTTGGTGCGATTTACACCCTGTACTTGTGTTCAAATCCATGATCCCATTTACACCTGTTCATATCCATGGTCCCATTTACACTCTGTATGTGTGTCTGTTGTGCGGTCAATTCATTGGTCCCATTTATACCCTGTTATGGCCCTGCGTCCAATCAGGTCAGCTCCCTCACTTCATGCGGACAGAATCATTAATGCAAGTTAACTTAATAGCCCCACACTACATGTCCAGTTAGCACCAGTGCATCAGTGGAGCAATTGCAGATGGAGTTATCAGACTGCCAGCAAGGGAGCAACCAGGTACTAAAAAATCCTGCAGTGTCATTGGGGGCTCCCTCATTAATGATTCACACATGCCGCATTCGCCACCATGGCCCTATCTCCCACTACCTATCCTCCTTTACTGCAAGTTGTATCCGAGGCCCAGGCCACCCCTTACTCTATAGCACTCACAGTCCCCACACAACCAGCCCTCCCACCCACCCACCCACCCACCCACCCACCCCTAAACACCCCTCGTACATATGGTGTAATCAGACTGCCAACCGGAAAGCTGCCCCCCGGCCACATTACCAGGGTTGAATGGGGTCGTCACAAAACTAGACCCCAGCATGTGAAGTGGAACCTTGAAATGGAGCCGGCCCCAAACACTGGGGCCAGCCACAAAGGCCCCCTATCCTAGCCCCACACAGTACTAACACCAGCTCCTCACTGCAAATGCAAATGAAACCACTACCTGTGAAACCATTAACCCCACACTACAAGAGGACTTGCTGTTAGGGGAACCATCAACTACAAGTGGAGTTACCAGCTCGCATTGGACAAATGGAATACCACCACTGAAGCAGCCTCCATTAATATTTGTAGAGTGTACATACGTGCCTACGTTTGTCTCTTCAGATCTGAACTACTGTAGACATGTACATGTACAGAGTAAATTTTATCTGGTGTGGATGCTGTTAGTGGTGAATATAGTTATCTGCCCTATCGGTACTGATTGCGGTGGGTCTGCACCCGTGGTTGGTTTATATAGACAACAGAGGGCGTTTTGCCCTTACTGCTACTGGGAACTACTGTACGCGAGTAGCAAAACATGTAAGTGCCATTTTGAATGTCACATAAATTGCATGCACAGTCACAGCTACAATGTGGCACGATGAAGACATCAGAATTCATTACCACACAAGTGGAGCTAGCAGACCCTACAAATGTAATGGATCCATCAACTACGTACTTGCGTATACCTAGCCCTAGGCTGTTGTATATCTGCTAAAATGTATGTGCCAGTGTATATAGTGGCCGTGGGGCACAGGTGAAACTGGGTTACACTGGTAATGTCTAGATCTGTTGACATCTCTGACAGTGTAGGGTCTGCTAACTTCATTTATGTGGTCATGAATTCTGATGTCTTCATCGTGCCACATTGTAGCTGTACGTGACTGTGCATGCAATGCATGTGACATTCAAAATGGCACTTACGTGTTTTGCTACTCGCGATCGTACAGTACCGTAGTTCCCAGTGCGTAGGCAAAGCAAGGCGCCTTGGTTGTCTATATAAATCAACCACGGGTGCAGACCCACCGCAATCAGTACCGATAGGGCAGCTGGTAACTATATTCACCACTAATAGCATCCACACCAGATAAAATTTACTCTGTACATGCCCAAACATGTACATGTCTACAGTAGTTCAGATCTACAACACAAAATGTGAGAAGTGAAAAACGTAGGCACGTATGTACACTCTACAAATGGAGGCTGCTTCAATGGTGGTATTCCAATTTGTCCAATGCGAGCTGGTAACTCCACTTGTAGTTGATGGTTCCCCTACCATTAAGTCCTCTTGTAGTGTGGGGGTTAATGGTTTCACAGGTAGTGGCTTCTATTGCATTTGCAGTGATGAGCTGGTGTTAGTACTGTGTGGGGCTAGGATAGGGGGCCTTTGTGGCTGGCCCCAGTGTTTGGGGCCGGCTCCAGTTCAAGGTTCCACTCCACATGCTGAGGTCTACTTTTGTGACGACCCCATTCAATCCTGGTAATGTGGCAGCTGGCAGATCTCCGGCCTGTTGGCAGTCTGATTACACCATATGTAAGAGGGGTGTTTAGGGGTGGGTGGGTGGTTAGGTGGGAGGGCTGGTTGTGTGGAGACTGAGAGTGCTATTGAGTAGGGGATGGCCTGGGCCTCGGATAGTAAAGGATACAAATTGCAGTAAAGGAGGATAGGTAGTGGGAGATAGGGCCATGGGGGCGAATGGGGGGGGGGGGGGGGGGGGCGCCGATTCCTATCGCAGTGTGAGAACTGCATTATTGTGGGGGCCCCCAATGACCCTGTAGGATTTTTTAGTACCTGATTCCTCCCTTGCTGGCAGTTTGATAACTCCTTCTGCATGTGCCCCATGCACTGGTTCTAACTGGACATGTAGTGTGGGGCTATTAAGGTAACTTGCATTAATACATGGTTCTGTCCGCTTGCAGTGAGGGAGCGGACCTGGTTAGACCCAGGGCCATTACAGGGTATAAATGGGACCAATGAATTGACCGCACAACAGATACACATACAGAGTATAAATGGGAGCATGATTTAGACCCCACAACAGACAAAAGTACAGGTTGTAAATGGGACCATGGATTTCATCACAAGTACAGGGTGTAAAGCAGACCATGGATTTGAGTCCAAAACAGACAAAAGTATAGGGTGTAAATGAGATCACGCATTTGACCCCACAACAGACACAAGTACAGGGTGTAAATGGGACCATGGATTTCATCACAAGTACAGGGTGTAAAGCAGACCATGGATTTGACCCCAAAACAGACAAAAGGATAGGGTGTAAATGGGACCATGCATTTGACCCCACAACAGACACAAATACAGGGTGTAAATGGGACCATGGATTTGATCACAAATACAGGGTGTAAATGGGACCATGGATTTGATCACAAGTACAGGGTGTAAATGGGAACATGGATTTTTAGGGTGTAAATGGGACCATGGATTTGATCACAAGTACAGGGTGTAAATGGGACCATGGATTAGATCACAAGTACAGGGAGTACATCGGACCATGGATTTGACCCCACAACAGACAAATTTACAGGGTGTAAATGAAACCAATGAATTGACCCTAAACAGACTCAAGTACTGGGTGTAAATGGGACCATAGATTTGACCCTAAAACTGATTTAAGTACAGGGTCTAAATGGAACCATGGATTCGACCCCAAAACAGACAAAAGTATAGGGTGTAAATGGGACCATGCATTTGACCCCACAACAGACACAAGTACACGGCGTAAATTGGACCATGGATTTGATCACAAGTACAGGGTGTAAATGAGACCATGGATTTGATCACAAGTACAGGGAGTACATCGGACCGTGGATTTGACCCCACAACAGACAAAAGTACAGGGTGTAAATGGGACCAATGAATTGACCCTAAACAGACTCAAGTACAGGGTGTAAATGGGACCATATAGATTTGACCCTAAAACAGATTTAAGTACAGGGTGTAAATGGAACCATGGATTTGACCCCACAGCATACACAAGTACAGGGTGTAAATGGGACCATGGATTTGATCACAAGTACAGGGTGTAAAGCAGACCATGGATTTGACCCCACAACAGACACAAGTACAGGGTTAAATGGGACCATGGATTAGATCTCACAACAGACACAAGTACAGTGTGTAAATGGGACCAAGGATTTGATCACATATACAGGGTGTAAATGAGACCATGGATTTGATCACAAGTACAAGGTGTAAAGCAGACCATGGATTTGATCACAAGTACAAGGTGTAAAGCAGACCATGGATATGACCCCACAACAGACAAAAGAACAGGGTGTAAATGGAACCATGGATTTGACCCTACAGCATACTCAAGTACAGGGTGTAAATGGGATCATGGATTTGACCTCACAATAGACACAAGTACAGGGTGCAAATGGGACCATGGATTTGACCTCACAACAGACACAAGTACAGTGTGTAAATTTGATCCCACAACAGACACAAATATCCCACAATAGACACAAGCACAGGGTGTAAATGGAACCAATGATTTGACCCCAAAACATACACAAGTTTAGGGTGTAAATGGGACCATGGATCTGACCCTAAAACAGACACAAGTACAGGGTATAAATGGAACCGTGGATTTGACCCCACAGCATACTCAAGTACAGGGTGTATAGCAAATGGAATCATGGATTTGACCCCACAATAGACACTAGTACAGGATGTAAATAGGACCATGGATTTGACCCCACAATAAACACAAGTACAGGGTGTAAATGGGACCATGGATTTGATCCCACAACAGACACATACACCATGTATATCCCACAATAGACACAACAAGTACAGGGTGTAAATGGGACCAATGATTTGACCCCAAAACATACACACGTTTAGAGTGTAAATGGGACCATAGATCTGACCCTAAATCAGACTAAAGTACAGGGTGTTAATGGGACCATGCATTTGACCCCACAACAGACACAAGTACAGGGTTAAATGAGACCATGGATTAGATCTCACAACAGACACAAGTACAGTGTGTAAATGGGACCATGGATTTGATCACAAGTACAGGGTGTAAATGGGACCATGGATTTGAACCCACAACAGACACAAGCTCTAGGTGTAAATGGGAGCATGAGTTTGACCCCACAACAGACACAAGTACAGGGTGTAAATGCGACCATGAATTAGATCTCACAACAGACCAAGTATAGGGTGTAAATGGAACCATGGTTTTGACCCCACAACACACACGAATACAGGGTGTAAATGGGACCATGGATTTGATCACAAGTACAGGCTGGGTGTAAATGGGACCATGGATTTGATCACACGTACAGGGAGTAAATGGGACCATGGATTTGACCCCAAAACAGACACAAGTACAAGGTGTAAATGGAACCATGGATCATGGATTTGACCCCACAATAGACACAAGTACAGGGTGTAAATGGGACCATGGATTTGACCCCACAACAGGCACAAGTACAGGGTGTAAATGGAACCATGGATCGTGGATTTGACCCCACAATCGACACAAGTACAGGGTGTAAATGGGACCATGGATTTGACCCCACAACAGGCACAAGTACAGGGTGTAAATGGAACCATGGAGCATACTCAAGTACAGGGTGTACATGGGATCATGGATTTGACCCCACAATAGACACAAGTACAGGGTGTAAATGGGACCATAGATTTGACCCCACAACAGACACAAGTGCTGGTGTAAATGGGATCATAGATTTGACCCTAAACAGACTCAAGTACAGGGTGTAAATGGGATCATACATTTGAACCCACAACAGACACAAGTACAGGACCATTGATTTGACCCCACAATTGATACACCTACAGTGTGTAAATCGGACCATGCATTTGACCCTAAACAGACACAAGTACAGGGTGTAAATGGGACCATGGATTTGACCCCAAACTACACAAGTACAGGATGTACATGTAAATGGACCATGGATTTGATCCCACAACGGGGACCATGGATATTATCCCACAACAGACACAAGTGCACGGTGTAAATGGGACCACCGTCGTCACTGTACTAGCATAGATCTAGTAACCTTTCTCACGATCGTCGTATTCGCACCGCTCGAACTTCACGTCCGCCGATTGAAACTCTTATGATCTTGTCTTCAGTTGACGTCGCCATAAAGTTTATGTACGCAGAAGATAACGAAATAGGGATCGAATAGTATAACAACTGCATGTGAGTCCGACCGGGAGATGGATTCACGTATCCAGCGCAGAGTAGGTGTGGCTATAAGTTATCGAAGTGTCAGCCCACAGGAAGTAGTTGCATATTCATGTATTTGGTGCATGGAAGCGGGTCACGCACGTACAACGGCGCGATTCGAGCGCGAAACTTGTAGCAACTTTGCGCCGCTGTATCTCCGTAACGGATGACATAAAAATTAACGAACAGAACAAATCGATAGGTATACGACCTCTCTACCTACAAACCGAATTTGAAGCGATTTGATTACTCCTACAGAAAGTTATGGCAGGTTTGAACCCACAGGGGTATCGGACGTTGCAATACTGGCACGGAGCAAGTGCAAGACCCCAAAAAGTATTTTGCCATAGAGAAATGGTGTAGTATGAAGTGTTGAAAATAGGAAGTTGATAGCGTTAACCGTTCGGAAGATATAGCAATTCAAAAGAGAAGCATTTTTATAACATTTTATATACATATATACGAAGGGCCATTTTGTCGGAAACTGTCCCATATATATATATATATCATGGTGTTAATGGCTAATGTGTTCTGCTCAGTCTCCATATATACTTACTGGAAACTATGAAGCCGGTGTGAAATTTGTGAATCTTTGTTTATAAACTGCCAGACATTGCATGCATCAGAGTTATATTCACGAATTCTTGAGCATTCTTCTAGCCCACAAGGTTGCCCAGCCGTTGGAAAAGCTGAGCCTTATGGCTTCCATCAAGACTGGTGAAGAGAGCCTTTAATCATAGGCTACAAAGTAGTCTTGGTTGCATTACGAGACTGAGTGTACTGCTTTAGTCTTTACCTGTATTAGCACTGATTTTTGTTAGCCCTGCTACCAAAGCTATTAGTGAGCGCAAGCATGCAGTGCTTCAGATCTGAGAAGAGTGAAAGCATACCGCCTTATTTCGTTCAAGTATATGTCACAACTGAATGCAATAACCTAAAGAGAGAAGTGATGCTTTATCCCTTGTTTCATGCTTCAACGAGTTCTTCACTGGCATTTACTGTATATAGTTCTCGCATTTACACACTGATCAAATCTGTTTTCATCAATTCGCAATTGCATCAGTATTTTGCACCAAATCGTACAAAACAAAACCAAAAATAAAGCTGGGGCTCCGCCCCTGACTCCGCCCCTACTTACGTATACAATAGCCGGACCACTTTTTCTTTCCTTCCTACGGCCCTGCGTTTATGGGCCGCCTCCACAGCTTCCAGCCTACGCGCAGTAGCCACAGCTTCACTGACGGTCTTGGGCATGTCTTTCATCAACTGAACTTGGACCGACGGGGATGAAATCCCTTGGATAAACTGGTTACGAGTTAACATTTCGCGCTGTTCGTTAGACCACGTTGGAAATGCTCTCCCTGCCAGCACGCGCAATTCACCGGTATACTCCACTAAGGACTCACCGCGCTGTTGCACCCGCGTTTGAAATTTTGCCTGCCATTCCATTTCCGTGCATTCATGACCATAGCGGCTTTGCAGACAGTCTCGCACAGCTTTGTAGTCTGCAGACTCAGACAAATCATTTTGCACTACTAACCTCAACGGTTCGTCATCCAGCAATGGTAGGAGTTCTTTTACCATCTCCTTGTCAGGTACTTTCGCCTCCTGGACGTACCGCTCGAAGCGCGTGACCCAAAGGTTCCAGTCTCCCTTCTCAGAAAACTTCGCCGGAGGCCGAGCGCTCATTCGGACCATTATTGCTGCCTCCATGGACAGTCTCCACTTCTGACACCAATGTGACGACGTTCAAAACTTAGCAAAGAAGTGTAATATACATACAAAATATACACCTTAAATACACAATAAAAGGAATGTTCTAGATCTTTGTACAGGGTGCACGTGATACTGTCACACATGTATTGTTAATAATAAAGTGAAAAAAAATAAAATATGTACGTATTATTAATCAATAATACATAATAATAAACACACAGAGACTACTAATAATACTATTAATACATTATTCATTTTACAATACATAATTATTTAACCTTCGCAGCCTCATATATAGCTGATGCCACAAGGGAAGCTATAGCTAGAGCTGTAGCCACAGCTGCTGAAGCCAGGAAGAAGGAGAAATATGCTCTGCTGTCCAAATCCCAACATTTTGTACCAATTGCAATTGAGACCTCAGGTGCCCTTGACCCTGATGCTCTCAGTTTGCTCACTGATATCAGCAGGCGTCAGCAGAGCATGACACATGATCACCAGTCCCTCCCATTCCTTCTCCAAAGAGTGCCCATTGCACTACAGCACGGCAATGCTGCCTCTGTATTGGGCACCACAAGTAGCGTGTAGTGTATATAGTGTATCTCTGTGTATCCAGTACCATTTATATATTGCAGTATCATGTACAAAATAATTGTTAAGCCCTTTGTAATATTAACTTTAAATTAACAAAAAAAAAAAAAAAAACATGATACTTTTAAAAATGCATTTCGTATTGTGTACCTTGTTTTTTCCACTGATAATACTAATAAAGTGTACCTTCATAAACAGCAAACAAGAAATAATAAATACTAGACACTACTAGTCAAGTTCTTTTCTGCCTTTCTGCCTCATCAAGATGGTTCCCAGCTGCAAACCTTTTGCTGACTTTTAGGAAAGAGGCTTTAGCTTCATTCCCTCGCCCAGCATACACATCAATCACTACATGTAAGGAATACAGGTCTGTAGTAAGGAACAGAACACACCAAAAATGATGAGTAGTGTTCCAAGATAGTCTGTCCAAAATGATGTTCGGATGAATTACTTCCAGGTCAAATGCTGCAGGACAGGACAGACATTAGCTGGGCACCAGTACATCAGCTGGGCACCAGTACATCAGCTGGGCACCAGCACATCAGCTGGGCACCAGTACATCAGCTGGGCACCAGTACATCAGCTGGGCACCAGCACATCAGCTGGGCACCAGTACATCAGCTGGGCACCAGTACATCAGCTGGGCACCAGTACACCAGCTGGTCTGGGCACCAGTACATCAGTTGGTCTGTTGAAGCCAGAGGCTGCATGAGCCTTTTTCAAGCTGTGGAGACAAGCAGGCCATTGACCAGAGGTCAGCAAAGCAATCGTCACCACCTGTAAAGGCATTATGATGAAGGGTGCAAGAACACACTTCCAGGTATGATTGGCAGTCCCTTGCAGACACCTTTCCAGTAGCACGTGCACCTCCATTGGTTTCAGCAAAGCCTTTAACTACGGAGAGTTTAGCCCTCAACCAGGCATAAAATTAGCATTCTCAATGCAGGGTAGATATGGCACACATCCTTGCCTTGGTGCAAACTGAGCTGTTCTGTATTAAAGAATTTAATTATAATGAAGCATCTCTCCAATTTAGGCTAAAGAGACACTTTGCCAATTAGGGGAAGCCGATATAGGCTCAGATGCTATTAGAGGGTGCAACTACAATGAACATGTATATTGCTATTGCATTTGAAATGATATGTCGGCAGCAAATGAATAGAGACTGATGTGTTAGCCTTACACCACAATTTTTTCAATGGCACTTGCTTTGTAGCTGGTTTTGTAGGCTCAAGGTCTGCACATTCTTCAGGGGGGGGGGGGGGGGGGGGGGGGGGGGGGGGGCAAAGGAGAACATCTTCATCGCAATAGAAAGAACTGTTGCAATGAAAGATTGCATTAATAAAGTGGTAACCACAATGACAGTATGCTAATCATCATCACACACATAGACTGCAAATAGTTGGATCAGAGGTCACATACAGGGATTGTATTAACTGGGAGGTCCAAACCTGCCATCATATTACCAAATAGCACACATAAGAAATAAAAATTCACATGACACCATTATTAATGCACACAATGAGACACAGGTTGCAGTCACAAACACACACACACACACACACACACACATACACACACACACACACACACACACACACACACACACACACATGCCTACAAGATTGTATGATACATACAATTGGATCAGAGGTCTAAACTAGCAGATTACCAACAAAGAGATTTTGATAACTGGGAGGTCCAAACTAACCATAAAATAGCAACACCTAACCAATAAATATTCCTATGACACTAACAATTGTACATGTACACAGTCTCACACACTTGCAGTCACAAACACACACACACACACATGCCTACAAGTATACAAAGAGATTGTATGATTAATACAATTGGATCAGTTGTCCAAACTAGCAGATTACCAACAAATGGAGAACATCTACATCCAAAAGAGAGAACTGTTGCAATGAAAGATCGCATTAATAAAGTGGTAACCACAATGACAGTATGCTAAAATCCCACCTTGCTGTCATGCACCAGTACATCAGCTGGGCACCAGTACACCAGCTGGGCACCAGTACACCAGCTGGGCACCAGTACATCAGCTGGGCACCAGTACATCAGCTGGGCACCAGTACATCAGCTGGGCACCAGTACATCAGCTGGGCACCAGTACATCAGCTGGGCACCAGTACATCAGCTGGGCACCAGTACATCAGCTGGGCACCAGTACTTGATTTACCTCAGTCTGACATTTTTGGGGATACGTATTTTGAGTACAAAAAAGTTCCAAAATCTTCAAAGCTGAAATTCATGTGCAAAAGTCATGCGCAAGTTACACAATGACATGTAATCCATCTTATATACCTGCAGCAAATATTTAGTGGCACAGCCAAATTCAACTTGAGGTCAGGTTGGGGTTCAGTGTCATCTGTTAGCATTAACAAACAGCAGATACTTTTAGCTCAGTGATGCATGAAATACATGTACATGTACATGCATGTAAATCACTGCTACATTTCTTTAGTTCAAGTATTGTGAACATCTTTGAGTCAGTAACTTAACCAGGAATTAAGCTTCATTCATTTTTTCATTAGCTGAATCACAATCATGCATAAGCTTAGTTACGTTGATGTACAGGCAAAATTGTGGTGTAAATAAATTCTAAATGCAAGATTAGGGATCAGTGGGAAGCATACAATCAGAACTTCCCTGACTTGTTGGCATGAAATTGGCAATGATGGTTTTTTACTCCTACAAGTTTTGACAAGTATGAGCATGTTATAATTGTTGGATGCTTGATCCATTGATCGGTGGATGGGCAGTGGTGACCTTTCTACTTAGCAATTCAGCATTGAGCCTGACACTCAAAAATATGGAACAAGCTAGCTGCTTTTGAGGGATGCTCTGCTGATGCCTGCTGATATCTGTGAGCATCAGGGCCAAGGGCACCTGAGGTCTCAATTGCAATTGGTACAAAATGGTGGGATTTGGACAGCAGAGCATATTTCTCCTTCTTCCTGGCTTCAGCGGCTGTGGCTACAGCTCTAGCTTCCCTTGTGGCATCAGCTATATATGAGGCTGCGAAGGTTAAATAATTATGTATTGTAAAATGAATAATGTATTAATAGTATTATTAGTAGTCTCTGTGTGTTTAGTATTATGTATTATTGATTAATAATACGTACATACTTTTTTCCCTTCACTTTAATAGTAACAATACATGTAATATCAAATACAGCAGTAAGATAAATAAATGCGCCCTATAATTACTACTGGTCTGGGGCAAAACATCTGGAGAGGATGGCTACAGCGTTGCCTCTAACTAAGCAGAGGTTCAGACTGCCATATAGCTCAGCTAGGACCCCAGCCTTAGCCCTGTTGGAGCTGGTATCAAGGCGAGAGGCCAGATGTGCCAAAGACTCCATTGCTTCTGTCCCCCAAGCACCATATGCCTCAACACCCTAGCTCCTTGCATTTGGCATCGTATGCTTTCTCTGCTCAGTAGTTCTGGCAGCCTGACCTGCTGCTAGTCCTGCTTCATACAAAAAAATAGTATTATCAGTTATTATTATATAATGTAGTGATATATAATTATATTTATATAAGCATAAGGCCAATGACTCCAAATGTGCAGAACTGGGTTGGGTATGCATCCCAATAGCTGTGGAGACCTATGGGTGTTGGGGCACTGAAGCAAAGTGGGCAATATCGCAGCTAGCCTCTCGCTTGGCCACACGTCAGAACTGCCCAAAGTCTGCATCTGTCACAGCCCTATATCAGAGGTTGAGCATGACCCTTGTTAGGGCAAATGTGAGGGCTCTTCTGTCAAGGGCCATCTCAGACACAGGCTACTGATATATTATTTAGTCTAGGTGGTAGGTAATTTAACGTTATGTGCTTGTATTGTACAAGTTTTTGTCTGTATATAAATAAAAAATAAAAAATCAGTTATCATTATTATTATTATTTTTTGTGGTTATTATGATTTTTAATACAAACAATAAAATTAATGCACATACTACACACGAACTTGCACAAAACTACCCTAGCCTTCAAGCAAGTCCATTGTTGTAGCCACCCTAGCATTGAAAGCACGGGCATTGGCTCGAACTAGTGTGAGGCTTAGTCTCTCATAGATGTTATTCAACATTATAGTCTTTGAGGAATGGCTTTGAGCCGCATTATTAATAATAAAATATATTATTATTAATATTATTATTTTTATCATAACAACAATAATACATTACACACAATGAAGTATATCAATAGTTTAAGACAGGACAAATCTGGTGAGGATGGCTGTGGCGTTGGCTCTCACCAGGTGAAGGTTCAGCCTGCCATTATTATTATTATTATTAAGACCTCTGGACCAAGCTTGGAAGCACAGCCCAGCATATATACACTGGTTAAATTACTAGAACTTTAATAAGTTAAATATTGTATTGTTATTTATTGATACATCATTTCAATACATACATAGGTGATGGAAACAATCACACGCACACACACACACACACACACACACACACACACACACACACACACACACACACACACACACACACACACACACACACACACACACACACACACATATACACACACACAAAGTCATGAAGGAACAAGACCTCGCTCTAGCTTGCCAGAATGGCTCTGGCAACGGACCTGACTAGGGTACAATGTAATGTTTAGCCTGCTATACATGTAAATGTCTGCCAAAATGTTCCACAGCTATGGGAATGCAGGTCCATTACAACTTAGAAAGCTGATTACGAGCTCCCCGCAATTTGGCTTGATTCTCCGAAGATGGCAGGGGTGAGGGGTGATGATGCACTGTAACATCCAGTGCAGCTGGCTTGCCTCTGTCCCATCCAGTAATGAATGCTTAGATGGGGATCTCCTCCATGTCTGCAGGTCCCTGCATGGCGGCCAAGGGTATCAAGGGTGATTTTGGGGCAGAAAGGGCACATGACCCCACCTGAGATGTCCAATCCCAGCCACAACTCAATGCAGCCTGGTATTTATTGGACTCCATGTGCACACCCAAACCTACAGAAGGGATCACTGACAGCCAAGAGGCTATTATAGTGTTGTGCTCATGCTCTCTTTGTTGGATATTACAGTGCCAAATAAAAATTGTACATGTAATTAACTAGTGCAGTATTGGATGTTATCCTTGGTCAGCAGTATTGGATGTTATCCTTGGTCAGCAGTATTGAATTAGAAGACAACATCATTAGTTCAATGTTCTCATCTCACTCAAAACATCTATATATACAACTATATTAATTTAAAAGTTATTCAGACAATACTGAAACGTTCTGTCCAGTTTCCCTTTCACCTATCCACCACTGGAACAATCGTGGCCAAGGTTCGGACACTGCGGCTCTGCATTCAGCCTCACACTGCTTTGCATTCTGCCTTGATGGTTTGAAAAGCTAAAATAATGGACAGACAGCTGCATTCAGTAGAGTTTACACATCTCTCAATTTAGGTATTACAAATTTAAGACTTGCCATCTCTCCCCTTCATTGCATTCATTTCACTCATTTCAACCCTTGTCTCTCTCTGCATTGTCCCACACTTTTCTCCCCCACCCTTAATTCTCACACCATACTTCCCACTGCAGTTCCACAATTGCCTTGCCCTCACTACACTTGCTACTCCATCTGCACAGTTATATGCATTTGTATTCTCTTACCTAAACGCATCTGCTGGATCCCAAGGAGTGCTACCGATATGTCACAAACCAAGATGACTCTTGTGCACTCTAATAAGAGTTAGATGAAGAGCGGATAGAAAAAACAAAAGTTATATGTGGGAAGTGAAAGTGAACTGGAATTTAGATACAAAATATCATATACACGTCCCCATTATTTTATCCCTAAT
Organism: Spongilla lacustris; assembly: GCA_949361645.1. Classification (NCBI taxonomy): domain Eukaryota; kingdom Metazoa; phylum Porifera; class Demospongiae; order Spongillida; family Spongillidae; genus Spongilla; species Spongilla lacustris. Next base: position 13,189,454 of record OX442415.1, read on the forward strand.
AACACGGCTGTTTCGAGCTGGACATTAGGTTGCTAATTAGAACACATTCGAACATCACAGTATTTTGGTATTTGAGATCATAGAGAAGCTAATTATTTTGTGGTTTACGTTCAGAGGCGCTGCTTGCCACTACCCATTCAATATACACAACCATTATGCTTTTGAGCTATTCCACAACCAATTTCGTACTTAAAAAGAATGATACGCACAGTTAAAGTACGTTCTTCTTTGGCCCATAATTGCCGCGCATGGTACTATTGAAGGCACGCTTTCCAGAGATAGATGGCGTAAAGTGCCTTATAATGTCTTCATTAAGTGCTCAGGCGGCAACCGATTTTTCTCGAAACCCGCCCGGCAGATGGTTTTAAAAACTTCTCCTACTTAAAGAGCGATCATTGTACTTCACCTTTGCGTTTAGTGCATGCTGGGGCTTATTTTCTGGTGAGAGAACGACACGGTTACTCGGGACCATGCAACTAATGAATAATGCACATTGCCACACCCATCTGTATAAATTCGACATACGACGACAATGGAAAACACGCAATGGACGTCATGTCCAGATGTTCTGTCAGAGAGTATTTGGTCATAACTGAACTATATAAGGGTGGAAAACGAGTTCTTCAAACAAAATATACCCGTGCTGCCTTTTCAATGGAGCTCTTATTTGACATGCAGACATACGCAATGATATCCCTCCAGAGTGTGCAAGTACAAGAAGCAGCAGTAAAGAAATTGTATACAGGTGTATGGTAAAACTATAGAACAGGCTCCAAGCATGAAAAGGACAGTAAACATGCACCTACTCGAACACCATGGGTGGACATGTGCAATCATGAATGCATGCAGGCTTTGGGTTGATGGGGGAACGAAGCACACAACCATTTCAATCCGTCGTACAGGACATATGAGTATGGCCAACCGCCCAAGGACACTTGATTATTAGGCGTAGCCCGAGTATACGCGAAGGTCGGACTATAGTACGCCTGAGTGTGAGTGTGTTTCCAAACTGGAGTCTTTGAGGTCAGAAAAGCTAAGTCGAAACAGAAAATGCAAAGAATAATGTGTGATTTTTGTTTTCCAATCATACTAGTAGGGCCTATGCACATATACGATATGAGAGGACCACTTCGCTACGTAAAAAAACCTGCCTATTCAAAGCGTTGGCACGACGCGCAGAAAATAAGCCCCGTCACACCCTAAACAGAACCAAATACAGCCGTCTCTTGAGGACACGTTTCTAAAAGAGTTTTTTCATTTGGCCGGGCGGATTTCTCAAAAAAGCCTATTGACACGAACAACTCAAAATAAAGCGCATGTAGTCTCGGCCCTTTCTTCGCGCGTATGTAAATACAACAAAGATAAAACTTATACTGTTTTAGTCCTCGAAGGACGCCTGACTGATATATCGATTCAAAGACAGCTTACGTTGTACGGATAAAGAAGGATAAGCCACATTCCAGTGCCATGCGGTAACTAGGGTTCAGTTGCCTGTCTCCAAGCAGGGGATGGGGACGAGACCTAATGTCCAACTTTTCAATGGAATGAAACAGCCGTGATAAAAACATAAACACATACCCCTTCATTCATCGTTGCTCGGTATGAAACTTTTACGTAGGCCTAAATCGGACTACACACGTGCTACTGATAGTTGTTACAGCAACGGCTCTCCTGGGTACCAAAAACCAAGTGCACTAATTTCTCTGATACACACACACACACACACACACACACACACATACACACACACATACACACACACACACACATGCACACACACATACAAACACACACACGCACGCACGCACGCACACGCCTTCTCGAGCGTGCACAAAAACACGTCGAGCTAGGACTACGCTTCGTAAACAAACAAGACTCTACTTAGCTCCTACGTACGCTCACAGATTTTGCGATGATCTGCTGAGAAACAGTAGATAGCTTCTCCGCCGGCCCATCCAAACCTTCTCTCCTTAAAGGTTCTATAATTCAAGAGAGGATAAAACCATAGATATTAGAGTAAATCTATGATAAAACCCATTCCTGTGACACTAATAGAAGACGGAGTACTCCAAGTCTCAGTACAGGTAACGGCATAAACTCGTACCACCTCGTTCCGCATCGAATAGAACCTCGTTCCCCATCGAATAGATCCTCGTTCCCCATCGAATAGATCCTCGTTCCCCATCGAATGATCCACATCGAATGAAATTTAGTTTTATCGAATGAAATTTAGCGTTATCGAATGAAAAATACGGTATCGAATATTGCTCTCCATAGTACACAGCCAACATTATTCACCTCCTAATCACGTGCGTAGCGGGTGATATCGGAGGCGTAATTGAAGCGATAAATAACGGATCTGAGTCGTCCTAATGTCTCGTGTGTGAATCGCTCCATTAAGACCACGCCCAAAATGAAGTAGAGCTGTAAGATTTCAAAGTGTCTCGGTTGTGATAAATTGTTCTGATTCGGACCGAAAAGAATCGCCACCGTTACGGCACTTATATAAACAACCGATTCAGACCATATTAAAAAGTCAGCGATTTATATAAATTATGTGAATGTATCGATTAGTGCTTGTTTTATTACACCCAATCGTAATATTAAAAGACTTGTACGGTAACTACATGTATAAAGTCCCAAACGACGGGTTGAGCTGTTTTTGCTGTGCACCCACGTTACAAGTTTCAGGACAACAATTACAAACGTGCATGTAAAATTCAACGGCATGGTGGATTTGGCTTCATGTCACTAGCACTTGATGAAGAGAGTCACCTTGGTAGACGTGGCATGGTGTGTAGTTGGGCGGGGTGGACTAGTGTCACGTGATCTTTTAGCAACATGGCGGAAAAAGTGCGAAGTTTGAACTACACCAGGCAACTGGAAAGCGCGAGATATTCTGCAAGACTTCAGTAAAGCACATCATCCGCCGCGCATTTGGTATGTACTAACTAGTGTACACGAGGAGTGGTAGCTCTGTATCGAATAAATGCTATAGTGCAGTGTTTGATTTGTTATAATATGCAGGTGGCTCTTCCTGACAGTGAGAAGTATGCAGGTTCTTCGTCCATGATCCACCCTCATTGTGTACACCCGTGAAATATGTCGAAGACGAGGCAGAGACAGGTAGGTTATGTTATTTTCCCCCAATTATTAATTATGCGCTTGCATGTTTTCAGTTCAGAGAAAGCAGGTGTTTTTGTTAATATATGGAGGTTGTAGAGCAAATCCAAACTGCTGTTCTACCAGTACTAGCATGATGATGTAAGTGTGTGAGCAAATGTGTATGTTTGATATGTTTTTCTGTAGTCATCTTGTCTCAAGTACACATAAACTCAACCGGAATTATGATGTAAGTAAAAGCTATTTTCAATTTCAATTTGTTAAATAACCTCGGGCAACTAATGGGACTGAACAAGTCCCATTTCAGGCTCCAAATGAAGAAGCTACCAACTGGGACTTGGCAGTAACTTAAGGTGAAAAGGGAGCGTTGTGTAAGCTATCGAAGGTCAGTGCTGGTAACACTTGTAATGTGTATACAAGTATCTCTCTATACATGCAGGTTTTTAGGATTGAGAGTTGTTGACCTAGAGATGGCTCTTTGTTACAAGTCAATTGTCTGTAGCCGCTCGCTTTCCAAATCTGAAAAGAAAGTTAAAAACTCACCTGCTTGTACTGTATGCTGCAACCTCAGCTTATAATACTGAATGGTTAGCACTAATAAATTATTATAGACAAGCATTTTAATCACATTCTATTCAAAAGCAAAAGTAAGGTGCAAAGCTTCAATCGTGCAAGGAACATCTTTTCCAGGCACCCACTCGTTTTGCTATTGAGGTACGTGCAGCATCTGTTCAGACAAGTATGTATATATTATATTATTCTGTAAACAAGGTTCAATGGTCTTATGGAGCTGTACAAGTCTGATGTTGTGTTTGTAAAGGTGTGGAATCAGACATGTCCGCTAAACCAGGAACGCTGTGCAAGGTGTGTATGCGACTCTGCAGTGTTAAAATAATTTTCAGTATTGCTTTGTTTCATGCAGTTATGGACATGGCACCATCTTAAGTTATCTTACATGTACTTTTGTATAATTATCAACACTAGATACCGATGTTGTCTTATACAGACTATGTGTGTGCATGTATGTTTACACGTGTGTATACATAGTACATGTGTGTGTACATTGTACATGTACATGCGTGTGTGCACATATGTGAGTGTTACTATGTGTTTGTGTTATGTGTTTGTGTGTGTGTGTTACTATGTGTTTGTGTGTATGTGTGTTACTATGTGTTTGTGTGTGTGTGTTACTATGTGTTTGTGTGTATGTGTGTTACTATGTGTTTGTGTGTGTGTGTTACTATGTGTTAGTGTGTATGTGTGTTACTATGTGTTTATGTGGATGTAGGTCCATCCATCAAGAAATTGGGGGAGGTTTCCGAACCATGAAAGTTCCTACTAACTTGTGGATAAAGAACACAAGGCTGTGTACTTGACGAGTTTGATTGCCCATTGCTGACAATGGTGGACTCCCTCCTCATCACTGCACTGTCTGCGCAGCGCATTAGATGATTGCAGCAGCTACATCCATGAACAGACTTTTGTTTGGACTAATACTTTGTGTACATGTACTGTAACGAGATGTAATGCTGAAGAATAAATTTTTTATAAAACCCATGTTTTCATAGCATGTTGAAATTCATACATATAATTATTCATTACGCTCGTGACTGATTTACACCGCATTCGCCCCTGAGGTAGATCTGAAAAGCATCCGATTCACGTGCGTTATACACTTTTCAAAACACACTACCCGAAGTACGTGAATAACAATGCCTATTCACAACCGATAAAAAACGTAACGGTTGTGATTCGTTTTTCAAAAGTTGGCCGTGTATAGCGTAATTATTGTAACAACTTCCGGTTACGTCAAAGGGTTAACTTGTAATTCCGTAGCGGTAATGTAATTCATCCGCCGCTGCATCTGGGCACGAGACTTAACATTTATATCACTCCATTTTTGTCAGGTTGTTGAATTTGCTTCGGCGAGCGCTGCTGATACCTGACATCAGCCAAACTGGTTATTACAACTCTACCACCGTACCCGACAGTCCCGACTTTAGCCTATCTACACGCTGTACTATGTATAAACTATCTTCGACAGGATACGGTACGATTAAAAGTTAAACTTAGTTGGGCCGGAGAAGGGGGTGGGACTTACTTTTGAGTATTGAACTTGTCTTAATTTCTTAAAGCAGACGAGGCGGAATACCCTTCCCGCCCAATTTTACCACCTGGTATATGTATGTGTATGATAATAAAATATATGCGGCACGGTTTTATTCGCTGCAGATGGAGATCGGAAACTTCGAGATGCGGCTTACAAAGGCCGTATTGATGAAGTAAAAGGGCTGATCGAAATATATAAAAGAGTATCTGTAAATTCAACTAACGAGGTGAGCTGCGTGTACAGTTGATTGTATAATGCAGGCCTGTAGTGGTGCTGTACCATGTAATGGTTGTTTCATCACGTAAGCATGATTTGTGATCCTTCGGACGGTCTCTTGGGAAGGCAGTGATTTTAGGGTATAATTTTGTGGTTTGCGGCAGTTTCAAGCTTTTCTTATTGTCTTACTATTGCTGTCCATCACAAATCATGCTCACGTGAATGAAAGTCAAGTATGATGATACATATAAAGACCCCTGACCTCGGACATCATCAGGCACAGTACTGGCTTATTGGTAGCTGGTTAGCAACTTGAATTTAATGCCACTACAAGGAGCAAAATTTATTTAAGAATTGTCAGATATGAAACATGAATCGTGTGGCAGATAACTGATGTACACTGAATGATTGGAAAAAGTGGCAATTGTGCTTCCCGTGGTTGTTTGTATCTGAATGTATAGACAGCAGTTGTGCATGTACTTAAATCGACCTTCCTTACCTACATCTAGTGAACCACCAACCACTGCATGGTAGCTACATCCGATATATATATATATATATTAATATATATACACATGTAGTGATGCTTGGCATTTTATTTAATGGAAGACAGTGTGAGGTAGTACTTGTGTTGTGACACAGGTACACCCACATGTACAAATGTATGTGTCCAGTATTCTTATATTTTTTTGTCAACCTGTACTTGCATTCTCTGCTACTATTAACTTGCTGCCACTGTTTTGTTACACTTGCAATATGCATGGTTATATATGTAAGAATGTGTGTGTGTGGGTGTGTGGGTGGGTGGGTGGATGGATGGATGGGTGGATGGATGTACAACTGTATGTGTGTGTATGTATATGTGTGTGTGTGTTGTATGTACATGTATGTATGCATGTGTGTGTGTTTGTATATAGGTAGGTAGGTAGGTGGTAGGTAAGTAGGTGTGTACATGTGTATGTGTGAGTGTATGTATGCATGCATGATGCATGCTGTGTGTATGAATCGTTGATGACCTTGCTGTGTGTATGAATCATTTGATGACCATGCTGTGTGTATTAATCGTTGATGACCATGCTGCATGTATGAATCGTTGATGACCATGCTGTCAATTTACTACACACATGAGTACTCCACCATGCTGATCTATTGTACCCACTCCAGTATGGTCAGACTGCATTGCACTGTGCTGTAAGGGGATATAATTATAATTGTGTGGAATATCTACTTTCCGTTCCTGGTATTGATGTCAACATTAAGGATCAGGTGAGCCAACTGGTGGATTGAATATTAAGAGTCCATTTGATGTTGATGTATGAATAATGCAGATGCATGTCCCTTAGGAATAGATACATGTACATGTGCATGTATGTATGTGTTAATAACACTATGTGTGAGGGTCTGTACATGTCCTTAAGAACAGTGTGAAGAGGATGTAGACCTACATGCAAGTAGTGGTAATTTTTTGTTTATGTGTCACTACAAGACTTCTATAGGAATGATATGTATATGTATGTCATAATGTGCCTTTAGGAATAGTGTTGTAGCGCATGCCCAGTCTCAAACAGACTATAAACTTGATGATAGCTTAGAACACACATACGCATACAATACACGCGATTATATACTGTTCTGCCTATTGTTCATTAATGCACACGGCACTTCAGCTCTCGAATGTTCTGCCGTCAGACTGTCGCCAGCCGTTGCCATCGTTACACAGCTCCCCATCCAATGAAACTGTGTCCTCACAGTTTGTATGGGTGAGTACAGAATGAACAACTATGCGCCCATACCAATCTGGTGGATGTCTGTTCCGAGTTGAACGACGCAATCGTTCTCCAGGTTCAGGTAGTTCTGGCTCAGCAGGCGGCTGTGGTGGCTGTGGGGGTACAGGGGCCATATGTAGAGGCTGGGGTACATGTTCCTCAACTGCTGGCCTCGGCTCTGGCCTCCTAGTTTCCACATATAAATATTGCTCATCCTGTGGATCATCCTGTGAACTCTGTGGCTCTTTGTTAATCTTCTCCTCCTCCTCCTCCTCCTCTGACTTCTGTTCATTCCGTGGTGGTGCCTTCTCATCCTCCTCTCTTGACGTCCGCTCTTCAGGAGGTGTTGCCTGCAAAAACGGTTTCAATCGATTGTAATGCACTATTAATCTTTTTCTTGGATGTGCCAGACGTCGGATATCGTATGTGACTTCTCCCTTTCTTTCCAATATTTCATATGGTCCTTGCCATGGTCGATGAAATTTGGGGGACTTCCCTCTTGGAACAGCAGGGGTGTAGAGCCATAAATGATCCCCCTTCTGAAAGACCCACTGTGTATTCTCTTTCTGATCGTACCCAGTCTTCTGACGCTGCATGCCTTTCTGTGCATGCTGTCTAACATACTGATACACCAGCTGGAACCTTTTCTTCAGATGGTCCACATATTCGACACTTTCCTGTGGGACCTGCTCAATACTAACCGGTAGATTAAATATTAAATGCTCCGGCAATACCACCTCCCTCCCAAACATCATCACAAAAGGTGTTACCCCACTGGTCTCATGCACAGATGTACGGTATGCGAACATCAATAATGGTAAGTGCACATCCCAGTCATGATCCACATCACCAACAACAATGCTCAATAAATCTAACAGAGTTCTGTTAAATCGTTCGACTAACCCATCCGATTGAGGGTGATATGAAGATGAATGAGTTTTTCGAACTTGAAGAAGGTCACATATGTTCTTAATCACCTTACTTTCAAAATTTCTACCTTGGTCTGAGTGCAGTTGTTCAGGCACACCAAAATGACAAATAAATTCGTTCACCAAACATTTAGCTACAGTTATTGCCTCCATGTTAGGTATTGGGTAGGCTTCCGTCCATTTTGTAAAATAATCAGCAGTAACAAGAATATATTTGTTGCCTCTTGGGGTTTCAGGTAAAGGCCACATGATATCCATCGCCACACGTTGCAGTGGTCGTTCTACAGGATCAAGCTGCAGAGGTGCACGTGGCTTAGCAGGTGGAGGCTTCCTAGATGCACAGGATAGACAACCAGAACACCAAGCGGCTACATCTTTGCGTTGCCCTACCCAATAAAAATGCTCACGCACCTTTGCAAGGGTCTTACTAGTTCCAAAATGACCTCCCCTTATTGAACTATGCAAGGCTTCTAATAACACTGGGACCAGATTAGGAGGGAGAACTAACTGCAACCTTCTATGAAGCCCCTTGCAGGTAACGTCTTCCCACTGCCGATACAACACCCCATTCTGCAGAACCAGATAAGAAGACTGAGCCCACAATGCTTGGATATGTGAGGACATATGCTTCGGAAATACTGGGGGAATACATTCATTTTCCAGCCATTGAATAACTTGCCCAATGCTGGAGTCCCGTCTTTGTTCTTCAGCAAGTTCATCCAGAGTCCAACATGGCAGCCAGATGTCCGATTGTACTGTACCAACCTGTGGAACCGATAACTGACACTGAGGGCAAGGCATACGAGATAGGGCATCAGCATTAGTATGCTTAGTACCAGGGCGATGAACCACCTCAAAATCATATTCAGAAAGGCTAGCAACTTGGCCCTCTGGTTCATGGAAACTCTGCAACCACCGCAATGAAGCATGGTCTGTCCGCACTGTAAAACGCCTGCCATACAGATATGGACGAAAATGTTTGATTGCCCATACTAAGGCTAGCATTTCACGCCTTGTAGCACAGTACTTCCTTTCAGCTTTAGACAGAGACCTGCTTGCAAAAGCAATGACACGTTCCCCACCCGAAATATACTGTGACAGAACAGCCCCAAGCCCCTCCCCACTTGCATCAGTATCTACAATAAAAGGCTGGTTGAACACAGGGTAGCCCAATATGGGTGCTGTTACCAGGCGTTCCTTCAACAGGAAAAATGCAGCATCACAATCAGGCGACCAATGCCATGAATGGCCCTTTTCAGTAAGCTTTACTAAAGGGGCTACTATAGCAGCAAAACTTTTGACAAATCGTCTATAATATGACGCTAACCCCAAGAATTGTTTCAATTCTTGCAGACAGGATGGAGTAGGCCAATCAGCAATACACCTTGTTTTTTCTGGATCAGTCTCAATACCATGCTCTGACACTACGTGCCCTAAATATCTGATGTTCTTTTGCAACAACAAACACTTACTGGGTTTTATTTTCAAACCAGCCTGCTTCAGACGGTCAAAGATCTCACGCAACCTTGAGAAATGTTCTTGGACTGTTGCGCTGAAAATCAAAATATCATCCAGGTAGATAAGACACGTGGTCCAGTGGAGTCCTGCTAGCACTCGCTCCATTAGACGCTGAAAGGTGGCAGGAGCATTCGTTAGACCAAAAGGCATGACACGGAACTGAAATAGACCATATGGAGTAACAAATGCTGTTTTCTCACGATCTCCTGGTGCCACCTCAACCTGCCAGTATCCACTTGTAAGATCAAGGCAGGAGAACCACTGTGCAGACCCCAGAACATCCAGTGCTTCGTCAATGCGGGGTAGGGGTTGTGCATCCTTCTTGGTCACAGCATTTAAGCGTCTGAAGTCCACACAAAATCGTGTGGATCCATCCTTCTTTTTGACTAGCACTACTGGAGATGACCATGACCCCTGACTGGGTTCTATTACCTTCCTTACTAACATGTCATCCAACAATTCTTTCACTTCCTCCCTCTGATGAATAGGCAACCTACGGCCTGATTGCTTAATTCCATTATGATCCCCAGTAACAATTTGATGGTACACTAAATCTGTTCTCCCTAGATCACCCTCACATTGTGACAAAATACCACTATACTTCACTAACAGCTGTTTTAACTCATCCTTCTCATTGTCTGTAACACCGTCTGCCACCTTATCGACCAACTGCTTGACAATGCTCTGAACACTAGTGTTATTGGCATCCACTCCAGCTGAGCATCGTCCAAGGTTTTCGGCTCTTCTTTCATCAGCGCTAGTTGCACCGACGACGAAAGAACACCTTGAATAAACTGATTGCGTAGCAGGTCCTGCAGTTGTTCAGCTGGCCATCCAGGAAAAGCTTTATCTGCCATGCCCCGCAGGGCGCTACAGAACTCCATTAATGGCTCCCCAACTTTCTGCACCCTCGTGCGCACCTTCAACTGCCACTCCAGCTCGCTACCTAAAGGAGCATAAGACCGCTGAATGCAATCACATACCGCGTCGTAGTCATCCGTCTGAGCTAGCCCGTGGTGCGTAACCACGCGGTAAGGCTCGTCCTCTAACAGCGAGAGTAGTTCCTTTGTCCAGCTGTCCCTCGCAATCTTCGCCTGAGTAGCATACATTTCGAACCTTGATAACCACAGTTTCCAATCGCCTTTAGCGCCGAAACGTGGAGGCGGCCTAAGCGCCATTCTGACAACCCTTTCAACGACGACATTGGTCGTCCCCGCAGAAGCCGGTCCTCCAGAGGTGTCCATGTCCTCTTCTTCAGTCATCCCACTCCTGACACCAATTGTAGCGCATGCCCAGTCTCAAACAGACTATAAACTTGATGATAGCTTAGAACACACATACGCATACAATACACGCGATTATATACTGTTCTGCCTATTGTTCATTAATGCACACGGCACTTCAGCTCTCGAATGTTCTGCCGTCAGACTGTCGCCAGCCGTTGCCATCGTTACAGTGTGAAGGGAATGGGTCAATCCATATGAAGATCAATTAAAATGGACGCATAGCTTTAGATTTTGTTGCAACTTCTCATATTTTTCAGTCCTCATATAAAAGTAACTTTGGTGAAAAAAAAAACTTTAATGGTTTACGAAATACATCGTCATGAATAATTAATGATTTTCCACATTTTTGCCCCTTTGCTGAGCCATTACTTTGCTCTCACAGATCTTGCAGGGTTATATTTGGTATTAAATCGATGCTCTTTTGATGTACAACTAAGTTATCATATGTTTTTATGATAGAGGTTAAAGGGTTAAACATTATATGTGTTTATCACACTGTTTACAGAATTCAGACCACTTGCAGATTGAAACTTGACATATTTTTTTTTACATAGTGAAAGCCACACCCTGTTATAATGTTTTTGAAAAATAAAAAGTCTGAGTATCAGTTATCTCTGGGAACCACAAACGATTGAACATCAAGACGCCATTTTTTCTTTTTTTGGCACCTGTCAATGTTTACATAGGTCACAAGTGGAGTTATGTAATAATCATCCACACATATGTAAACTATGGTTGGCATGACTCAGCACATATCAGAGACACTCCTCCTGTACGTTTTTTTTTAACTTATAAGGCATGCGCGGGCTTTAAAAGAAGTAGTTAGGCGTTTCGTAAAGCAATGGCAAGATTTCTAGTCATACGCGTCGTATATACTCATATCTTCGAGTTGTACCAGCTGCAATGATAACAGAACATCATTCTCTCTGTATTCGAAGCGGAGATTTAGCATGCTGCAATTGTCTACGTAAGCTCAATCCTGAAATAGCGTTCGTAGATACCTCTAGCGGTAATAGCCTTACACAAGCAGTTGTGGGTCGTAGTAGCCCAAGTTCCCAACACGGTGCAGGCCCTAGCCGCTCTTCTCAAGAAGGTGCAGGCCCTAGTACCCCTAGTAGTATGCTAAGCACGTGAAACCGAAGATATGATGTTGGGAACTTGGGCTACTGGGGCCTACACCGTGTTGGGAACTTGATCTACTGGGGCCTGCACCGTGTTGGGAACTTGATCTACTGGGGCCTGCACCGTGTTGGGAACTTGGGCTACTGGGGCCTGCACCGTGTTGGGAACTTGGGCTACTGGGGCCTGCACCGTGTTGGGAACTTGAGTTACTAGGACCCACAACTGCTTGTGTAAGGCTACTACCGCTAGAGGTATCTACGAACACTATTTCAGGATTGAGCTTACGTAGACAATTGCAGCATGCTAAATCTCCGCTTCGAATACAGAGAGAATGATGTTCTGTTATCATTGCAGCTGGTACAACTCGAAGACACGAGTATATACGATGCGTATGACTAGAAATCTTGCCATTGCTTTACGAAACGCCAGACTACTAAAAATACCTTTCAAAGCCCGCGCATGCCTTATTACGTTAAAAAAAACGTACAGGAGGAGTGTGTGACCCATATAAACATTGACAGGTGCCAAAAAAAGAAAAATGGCGTCCTGATGTTCAATCGTTTGTGGTTCCCAGAGATAACTGATACTCAGACTTTTTATTTTTCAAAAACATTATAACAGGGTGTGGCTTTCACTATGTAAAAAAAATATGTCAAGTTTCAATCTGCAAGTGGTCTGAATTCTGTAAACAGAAGACCAGTAACAGTAGGCTTTGTTACAAGTGTCATAAGGATGGATGCATCGCTTGTGACTGTGCGTGCTTGGAACCTGAGAGTACATGTAGATCCACTATCCACACTATCTGAACTCAAAGCAAACAGGCAACTGTACAAAATAGCAGTCGTAATAGGATCATGCAGATCCAGATGGCTGATGTGATAGCAAGCCACACTGCCGGAGGCTTGAAGTGCAGGAAGTCCCAGTATATATTACCGCTAATGGGGCAATTGGCAATTAGATCAAACAAGAGACAGTTTTTTATTTGTCTGATGTAACAAAACCATCTGAGAAGAAAAAACCTGCGCCTTTTTTTTACTATTCCCAGTTCTGCTTTCTATTCCTGTTGAAATTAATTCAAATAGGAATCTGTCAATGATACGAATAGAACAAAAGTATTATCAGAACATTGGTTCTATTGGTCATTTTTTTGGTTCACACTTATATATATATGTCCAAGTGCACACAATTAAAGCACATAGGCAAGCACACATACACACACATACACACACACAGAAAATGCACGTGAGTACTAAATACACCCACACACAGCCTAGGCAAGTACACAAATTACGTGCTTCTGTTCACAGGCACATAGGTCTTCATTTAACACATGCCATTGCATACAAGTTAGATGCCTGATCAATCCTTAATTAACCATTACAGTTACATATCCAAGTGTTTTTTTTCACCAGCACCAACTAGCTGCTTGTAGTAGATTTTCATTTATACATGTACAGGTACATGTACATGTAAATGAACATGTATAAACACGTACACGTATTTGTAACTACATGTTCATGTGCAAATGGTACCCCATCCCTCCCCCCCATCCCCCCCCCCCCGCCCCCCATGATGACTAAACTATTCACTTCAGGAAGGTTCTACTCCATTACACTATGCTGTAAGATCATGTCATAGTATGGACCGTTTGATATGCCTCCTTTCTACCCCTGGCATTGATACAAACATTAAGGTAAGTTGGACCATTATATGTATGTCCCTTAGGAATGGATATGTGTATGTGCTCTAATAAAGGTACATGTATGTGGGAGTGTGAGAGATCTAGACCAGGTGTGAGCTTGTGTTGTAGAATGTATTGTCTTTGCTGAAATACAAACCTAAATAGTACACACATAAAGGAACTGTTCCTGCACCAGTGTAGCTCACTGATCGTTACTATAGTCAACTAATTCACATCCTGTTAATTGATATTTACCATTCCCTTCATTCAAACCTCACCTCACCTGTTGCAACTTCACAGGGCTGTAGCCACATGTCTGGTTCTATGGTTTCAACAGACATATATAACGATAGACAATTTATTCTTTTGTTACAAACTTATTTTATTCTGCATACTAAAATTAGACCACAGTGTTATGAAATCTAGCAATCTGATATTGGTATACATTTATAATTATAACCTACTCCCAGAGAATGGGTTATCAAAGTACCAGAGGCAGGTTCTCTGCCACAGAGAATCTGCCCTCTGACACTTGGAGAATCCGCTCTCCATTGAATGGTTAAGCTACATGTACATATGTCCTGCTATAGTCTAGTCATCAATCATGATCCGTGTTCTCCCAGGCCCTTAGGGCCCATCTGGACACACTACAGCCCAGGGCCCTTGGCGATTCTAAATCGTGTACATGTCTATTCCTCTGTTTCAGTATCAGCTATGAAATGTATGGAGTGCCAGGCTAACAGCTAGTAATACTTGGTATTGTTTTGTCCGATGCAAGCACGTTCCTGCACAGTGGCATGTAGATGTACGCTCATGTATGTCTTCAGCACTTTGCACAACCTCCCTCCCCCACATCGTCGTTCCAAAATCCTGAACCACCCACTTTTTTTATGGCATTCAGTAGGAGTGAAAATCTCACTTTAGTTATCAAGATCAATCTGCATTGTCTCCCACTTACTGAAACTGAATCTGACACCAGGATGCACAATTTTTTAGCATACATGAGCATATACAAAGTTGGGGAAAAAATTGAAACATGGGTAATGATGTACACATGTAGCAGTTTTATTTTCACCGATATAATGTGATGGTAATGTCACTGATACGTTTTATTGATGTTGTACTATTCCTTTTCGGGAACGTTTTCTTTCCACTCCTGGAATTGATATCAACATTAATTAAGGATAAGGTGAGTTGGTCAAATGAATGTTAAGAGTCACTAGATGTTGCTGTATGAATAATGCAAATGAAAAAATGTATGCATAGTATTTTGTACTGTGGTGTAGTTGTATTGGAGGTACATGTAGCAAGTATGTCCAAATGAGACATGTATATGTACATGTACTATAGGCTCATGAGACATGAATGTGAGTAAACTCCATATTCATGTACATGTGTACATCTGGAGTTGGCTACTGTGTCATTGTAAAATTAAAGGGGCAATTGGCAATTAGATCAAACAAGAAACAGTTTTGTATTTGTCTGATGTAACAAAACCATCTGCTGGTAGAGAAGAAGAAAGTAATGCCCCTTTTCCTGTTCCCAGTCCCACTTTCTGTTCTTTTTGTTTTTCCTTCATTTCCAAATAACTTCTGCCAATGATACTGTAATGTCACACAAAATCTAGTCTGGGGACTTGTATAGCTGACATCAATAATTATGTTCTAATATATATGCGCTTGGTGGGACAACTACTTCTGCACAGCTGGTTTGAAAGACTGATCCTGTCCCGGATCCCTTCGTAATAATAGCCAATATTGGATGGATCCATCCAGGACATGAGTTTGAAAGACTATTTACACAATTATTGTGTGTATCGATGCATGTGTTGTGCGGGTATATTCTTGACTGAGTTAAGCCTTTAAGTTCGAGTTGAACTATCGAGACTAGGACCAATATAAAAATTGTATTATCAGGGGTGAGGTACGAGTACGCATTGGGAATTACATTGGTATGAGAAATACCTTTGTTGAGTACTCTGCCGGAAACATAATGGATGAGAGCATGGGTTCTATTGGTTATGTACATGTACATGTTGGGGTTCACACGCCCATGTACATGTACATGTACATATGCAAAAATAACAGAACATATGAAAAACACACACACAACACACACACATGAATGCACACACACACACACACACACACACACACACACACACACACACACACACACACACCATTGTACTCCACATGTTGACTGGATGAATCACTCCAGAAAGGGTATACTCCATTGCACTGTTGTGTAAAACCATACAATGCAACGCTTGTGAAATGCCTCCTTTCTACTGCTGTCATTGATATGAACATTAGCGTGAGTTGATCCGTAAAATATTAAGAGATGTTTTTGTATGAATAATACCAGTGCATGTCCCTTAGGAATGGATACATGTACATGTACGAACTGTATTTGCTAATGAAGATACATGTATTCTAATCACCCATCATGATCCATGTGATTTAAAATCCTTCGGGCTCTTAGAGCCCTTCACCACCTGCATGTAAATTCCTCGGTTTCAGTATCAATTATTGAATTTATGTTCTTGTAATTCTGGAATTTATGCCCATTACGAAGTTATAATTATTATATACCTGCATTTAGCAAATAACCCACTTTGTTCCATGGATTTGCTAAATGTAGGTATGTAATAAATTCGTAATGGTATAAATTCTGGAATGCCTTATGGTTTGAAACACACAATTTCTAGCAAGAGCGAGTATAGCAAGCAATCCTCATTAGTAAAGATACTGCTTGAAGTTCTGAACCTATTATTACCATTACCGTTCTTCGAAACCACACAGCATTTCTGTGTCGAGTTTTTTTTAGCCAAAAGTATATATCAGTTCGATTTCCAATAAGGTCCACATGTATCTAACCCACTAGGGCACTACCACTTGAAATTCTGAACATATTGGCACCACTCGAGTTCTTTGAATCGGGTCCCATCTCGAGTTCGTTATAAACAAAGGAAGAACAAAATGGCCACTAGCTGTTCTGACTTACAATGACCTGGAATAACATAATTCCTTTGGTTCTCTTTAACTACATGGTTTTGTGCCATAGAACAAACATGAATTGGTTCTTTTTTTTTTGACTTCGGGTTCGATACCAATAATAGCTAAGTGATCGCATTGATGGGAGACCCACAAATCCCATTTTTAAAATGACATTCAGAATTAGGGTCAAATCCTATATGAGAGTTGCTAATGCAACTCTCGATATGTACCACACACATTTATATGTATATTCCACCCTCCTTGTTGGCTGGACGATTACAACCACTCCAGTATGATGGTGATACTATATTACACCTTGCTGCACGGGCGGGTCATATTGCTTGTGTGGAGCATCTCCTTTCCTCTCCTGATATTGATGTGAACATTGAAGGCACTGTGAGTTAGATGTTAAGAGATGCTGGTGTATTAATAATGAGATGGATCCACGTACATGTACATGCACGTAATTTTAATGAATAGAACAAAAATGCAATATGGCAGACTCAAAATTGAAATTGCATAGCGTCTGATTGATGTACGTTTGGACAACAAAGTAGTGCAGGATTTATAATTGCACCAGAACAAAAATGATCAGTGTGAAGAACAGTCTGTGTGGGGGTACATTAGCATTAAGTCATTATCTTTACATGACCCCCCACACACACCAGCCATTTACATCACTGGTAATGGAGAAGAGGTTGGAGGTGTACTGTTGTTCTGATTGACCAAGTGTGTAGAAATGCAGTCAATTTTCCCTTGCATATGATTTGGATTTACAATGACACCACACATTAAATAACGGTAAACTTCCACAACTACATTTGCATGTATGTTGCACAGTTTTGTGGAGGTAAGCTGGAGCGAGGAGCTTGCATAGGATGGCATCTTTTTTCTCTTCATAAATGTATGGATGAGATGTATCTCATTAGACAAACTTACTTTGGTAATGCCACACTATATGATGGATCACTGATCCACAATAATGTTTGGTTATCTACTCCAGAAATATTTTACTCCATTACACTATGCTGCAATGGAAGGTCATGCTGTATGTGTGGATCGTCTCCTTTCAACACCTGGCATTGATGTGAACAAAAATAGCCAGGTGAATTGGTTCATTGGATGTAGATGTGCATGAATGTGTTTTAAGAGGTGGCGGTGGTAGGTCGCAAATACATGTATTAATAACATTGTGCAATAACAATTTTATTACAAGGAAAAAATGTGATCACTGAAGATGCAATTTTAATTGTAACAGAACAAATTAGTTACATGTACAAGTCTCAAAGTGAAAGCTGCTGAAAGTAACATTTTAGGCTATTTTATCTGTAACGTTTGGAACCATTCAGGCTAGCTACAAGCAACGGCATTATCATTCAGTATTTCTCTATTGGAAACATGTACATTTATAACAGATGTACAATGTATTAGTAATATGAATGTGTAATTTTAACCAACTTCCATATTGTAGCTAAATTTCGATTAATATTTTAAAGCCTCTCATGTGTGCGCTGACACAGGGATGCCAAGTCTCACACATTCAGCGTGAAACGGAAGTAGCCCCGCCCCATACATTTCCCAGTATGTGATGAGGGCAAAGATGGTTTATATTCATTTATAGCATCATTAGAAGCTGTTGTACTAATCTAATCAGCTGGAAAAACCGAGGGGGGCTACTTCCGTCTCACACCGAATACATGAGACTTGGCATTATCTCTGTTGACACAACTACAGAATGGTATGAATTTTGTATGTACATGTTGCGTTCAAACAACTTTAGAGTTCAAGGGCTAACCTTCAGCTGAATTAGCACGTTAATACTATTGGCAGTATATTTCATCAAAACACACCGTTGATTAGCCTGGATAACCACTCATGCTACAAGATGCTTTTCCAGTGGGAGCTTTTCAACACTCTTGGTTAAGTTTATCTTCACTCGTATTAAAATCATATGGTTGCTACTACATTGTTCTAAGTATTCCTTTTTAATAGCAAGGGCTTTGTTGTACGAAGTCAATCACACTTATATTGCGTACCATGCTATGTTTAGCCGTACCATTCATTGTTTTTGTGTCAAATAGAGTCCCTGCTGATTAAAAATCTGACGTTTTAAGTACAGAATACATAGCCGTTCTCGTGTACTGTGTATATGACTCACCTACTGTGTATATTATAATGTATAAAGTAAGCTGTAGATGATAGTTTAAGCACAATCTGATCAACCTTAATAATAGGATGTACATGTACATGTTCATCTGGGTAATATCTACTCATGATTCTCATCTGGATCCAGACCAGTAATCCACTGAAAACAATACATTGTGCCAACCATGGTTACTGAACTATTGTACCCACTCTAGTTTGGCGAAACTCCATTACACCTTGCTGCAGAGGGAGGGCATACTGTGTGTGTGGAACGTTTCCTTTCCACACCTGGTATTGATGTGAACATCATGGATTATGTGAGTTGGTCCACTGGTCCACTGATTGTTATGAGATGTTGCTGTGTGAAAAACATAATTTAACAACACAATGTACTACAAAAATGCAATCTGTTTCCTTCCTTTTTAATCCACCGTAGCCTTCTAATTGTATATACATGTATCACTACCTTTCTCAGAGTGTTTTTATCATTAGTTTTTTCATTCTTAGATGGTTACGGAATTAATAAATGCATTCTATTGCACGCAAACACAGAAGCCTGCATATGCAGTTTGCTTAGGACACATGCAGTAGTCTTACTCCTAATGTTGTGTTTCTTCGTGCTCCTACAGTGTACTTTGCATCGATAGCATCTCATCCAGAGATATGAACTGTATCCATTGTGCCATAGGATTGTAGCGATATGTATGGTCTGGGCTTCTATTTATACCACCATTGCCTTCAAATTATACATACCACTAACCTTAATATTTTTGCATTACTCGTTTCAATATTTTATTTTATTTTAGATGATTACTGAGTACAAAACCAGGGTTGAATGATAAAGAAAAACGAAATAGTCCTATATTTAGCCCGGCACACATTGTAGGACAATACATTGTTCACGCATGTGTTAAATATGTTTTACCTTATCATTCAACCCTTGTTTCCCTGCTTTTTACACCACTATTGCCTTCAAATCCTATATACCACCAACTTTCTCATAGAGAATTTTTTTATTTACTTGTTTCATTGCTTTTTATTCATGACTGGATGCTTTCAAAAGTCACAATACATCTAAATATATTCATTTAGCAACTGGCATTTCATCACTATTAATCTTATATACCTCAATAGTGGAAAGAGAATACTTTACATTTAAAAATGCAAAAAGGACCACTAAATAATCGTTGCCATTATGATACCATAGAGAAACACTGATCAACTAAGCTAAAATCTGAACTTGGTACAATATGTATATATATGTCATTTACATAGTAATCATGTCATAACTCAGCCATGGATGGTACATATTGTTCAGTCCATAAACAACGTTATATTCAGTTTTAGTACTGATACCAGTGAAACGTTTACTCTCTCCGGTTCTCTTGATATGACAGCAACAGGTGTGTCCACCATCTCTTCCTTTATTACAGTGTTCTGTAAATTAAAGTGATCTGTGTCAACTCAACTTGTAAACAGTATACATGTAGATATGTTTCATTGTGTATTATAATTACTCACAAAATCATGTATCGACAAAACACCTACATGTGCATCTCTACTTAACAAACAGAAGCCATGTTAAAACTGTTAGTTGACCTGGCAGACCTTTTTAATTGATGACATGGCAAGGTCACTAACAATTTTCCCAAGTATACAATGAATTCTGACCTCTACTGCTATAGTTTACATAGGATAGCCCTAGTGCTTCTGCTTGTAACACACACTTATTTAGTTTTATTGTTTATTGTAATATTTAGTTTGGACTTGTAAAAAATAGAAATAAAATAATAATACATATCTGAGCCACTTAATATACAAGTTCCGGCAGGCCAGCTCCATCATCATTTTATTGACATATACTTCTGTTTAGGATTTTCTCAAAACCTTTACGACCTTTTTCAAAACTGAAATCTTTAGTTTTGCAATGTATTTGATTTTGGAAAGTTTTTAATATCCACCAGCATGGCTGGTAGAAATTTTAACAACAAATAACTGTTTACGATAAATGTACAAGCAATTTTCCTTCATTGTGGAACACACTCTATATACATGCATACAAACATATCACTATATGGCATGAAAAATAATAAAGAACCAAGTGAACAATTATGGAAGTGAAATCTGTACTATACTTTAAAAGCAGACCTTGAATTCTTTCAAATCTTTCTGAATCCACCTTCCACCTTTTTGGTTGAACCAGTAACTTCATCTAACATATATTTGGAAGGGGCGCTGGATTCTGGTAAATCAAAACCATATTAGTAGTATCGTTTCTCCACTATTCCATGTGAAGAAATTTAAGAAATGACTACTCTTCACTTCTTGAATTTCTTTGCGCTCGTCACTCATTTCTGGTTGTCTGCGGGTTGAAAGCTAAGTAGTCTGGGGACCAGACTGACCGTATATGGCTGGTTAAATTTTTTATGGCCAGCCATTAAATTTCTATCGGTCAGCTTTGGCAGATGGCTGAACGCAGCAACACTGCTTCTTACTAGTACAAATGTACATGTAAAGAGCTTAACTGTCTGAATCTCGGTACTCCCATTAATCCCAGGTCTACACATGCATGTCCATAACATACATGTATACTCCTTAGGAAAAGTGTGTAGGGATGTGCAGTGTACATGTATCAGCTGCAATGTAAATGCAGAACCAGGCAATATTCGGTACCATTATTGCTATGTTTGTGTACCTTAGTTGCCAGGGCCACAAATCCATATGTCACACTTGCTTCCAGTAAGGCGCCTGAATTTGGTCAAAATGTAATGGTGAGATCTTTAGGCCACTGGTCAGCCTGCCCCAAGATGAGATGTCTACTGCTCATGTACATTGCCCCCTATGCACAAGATCACTTCCCACTACATTTGATAGTCCAGGCACACCATGCCAAAGTTTGCATGTTAAAGCATGCTGACAAATATAATGGATCGGTGTCAGATGGGCAGTGAGGGCCATGGGGATTGCCAGCAACTATCATGCCTAGCCACCACTATACGATGATCTTGAACTCAGACAAGGAGACAGTGTACTGTACAAACGCAACATTAATAACACATCATTGATGGCAAACTCACTACTGAATAAAGAACACCCTAAACATCATTCATTGTTTGCAGCCCTTTATTGCCCTCATTGGTATTGATGCATTTCATCATCCTAGTGCATATACTACATATGTATACATGTACATACATATGCAATACATGCATACTAACATATATCAGTGGAGCCATGGGCGAGTGTTTTTGCGTCGTGTAAATACTTCTGCCAGCACTCTAGCAAACTACCAGGTTGTCTGGCATTCAGGTCCAGGATAATTTATTTTGAGCATCCAGGCACCCTTGTCTGAGAGGAAGGGAGGGGGGGGGGGGGGGGGGGGCATTTGCCCACATGCCTGTGACACCGGACATCCTCACTGCACATGAGCAGCACATAGTATACCCTGGACAAATAACAAAATTGAGCAGAAAATGTTTGGTGTACAACTCTTACCCTCCCACAGGTATTATAATATACTTGTGTACACCATGCCCATCATGTAGACTGAACTACAACTGTACTTGTATTGTATAATTTCCAGTTAGGTGCAACTCCATTACACCGCGCAGCTAAGAAGGGTAATACTACCTGTGTGGAACGTCTCCTTACCACTCCTGATATTGATGTAAACATTAAAGAAAATGTGAGTTGGTTCACTGAATGGTACGAGATATTGCTTTGAATATAATTAGATGGATGCATGTTCATGTATATTATTATATATATAATATTATATATGTATGTATATGTACTGGTACATGTAGATGGTGTAAAGGTACATGTAGGATGGGATGTACATGTACATGCTCTTAGGAACAGTGTACAGGCTCTGGTAAACATTTGGGATCAGCTGTACTCATACATGTAATTTTAAAGTATAGAACTAAACTGCAATATGTTCAACAAAAAAAAATGAAACTGCACAGTGTTCTCTGAGCGATGTAAGTTTGTACAAATATATAGGGCAGAAGTTACAATTGCACCACAGCAAAAATGATCAGTGCTGGAGAACAGTGTGGGTGGTGTACATTAGCATGAAGTCATTATCTTTACATAACCCCCCCACACATACCAGCCATTTACATCACTGGTAATGGAGAAGAAGTTAAAGATGTTCTATTGGTCTTATGTACAAATGCAGCCAATTGATGAACAACTTTTTTCTTGTTTTCTGGGATACGATTTGGATTTACATGACACCACACATAAAATAACCTCCACAACTACATGAATGTTTGCAGAGTTTTATGCTTTTCAATTTGGGAGATGTGGCATAGAGGGAAGGGGTGTGAAGGAGGTGAGATTTGCTACCATCGTATGTGTGGAATGGCATCTTTTCTCCATAACTGTAGGTATGAGATGTATCTCATTAAACAAACTGACATATTTAATGCCACACCCATAAGTGATCCAGATCCATTTGGTTTGTGGTGGACTGAACAGTTTATGTTGTAATGAGAATTTACTCAAGGCTCGGCCCGGGGTATAATACAATGGGGGCACTTTGTCCTAGCCGCATTATGTTGCATGCCTACCTGTAAACCCAATGTATATATGTGTATGCAGTTGTGTATTGAGTGTTCTTTCATAGTATTATTGTTGAGAGTTGCCACGTCCCTGTCTGTGAGGGTGGCTGGTGTAATAGGAATATGTGTCCCACCTAATACAGGAAACATTGAATTGTCCACCTGACACATTTTCCTAGGAAGGAGTGTCCCCCTGGATACTGCCTCCTAAGATCAGGTGTCCGCCTCCAGGAGTATTTGTGAGACTTGACCAGCAATAAGTGTCCATCCTAGTAACAGGTGTCTTATACTAGTTGAATATAAAAATATCCATCTCATGCAATGCTAGCTATGGCCTGCGATATGTTGATTTATGTGTTAGTCCTGCAGTAGCTGTATCTTACACTGAAGATGCCTGCACCACATGGAGTCCCTCCTAGGACATAGAACAGTGCTTACATCTGCCATCTCCTACATCCTTCCTGTACTCCTTTTTCTGCACATACATGAATACACATAGTCATACAACTGCTGCTCATTTCCATTTTCAGGCGGATGAGCAGCTAGCTTGCCGTCTACAGCTGTATCCATCATGTTAATTCAAAAATGCACGTGGTGACACTAGCTTAATAAACCTATCCAATTAAGTTCATGCATACTTATACTGCGACATGCAGGGATAAATTGTATACATGTATATTATTGCTACAGAGTTGGTTATATCGTTATTTATTATTACCTGTATATGTGTATGCAGTTGTGTACTGTTTTTTTTGTGCAGCATTATTGTTGAGGGTTACTGTGTCCCTGTCTCTGAGGGTGTATACTTGCCCTGGTTGTGTGTTCAGCCCTCTACAGTTTACTCACATATAATCCGGAATGGTTATACTTTAGCTGCCATGAATGGTCATACTACTTGTGTGGACTGTCTCCTTTCAACTCCGGGCATTATTGTAAACATACAGTAGCGGTCAGAAAAAAGGTCTCGTTCCGTATTCGTTGAACGATAGAACGGACGCTGCATTACGTTTTAAGAAATGAAATTACGACCAAGTCGATAGGAAGCCGACGGACGTTGTGTTAATTGAGAACACGCGTTCTTCACGTTATACACGTGGTCGTATTTTATTTCGTTTTGAACGATGACACTTCGCTGTGCGTTGAAGGCATCAGGTAACTTCAACTGCCTAAGTTTTGAAATAGTTAGCGTAACGCGCGCGTAATTGGTTTTCGTCGTGCGCAGAGTTGTACGTTTTAGTTTTCTGGCCTGAAGAAAACTCGGTCACAGTTTTGTCGAGCACGAAGGTGACAACGTCACAAGAAAATGGGCTACAAGTAGGAGCCGATTGCACGGTGATGTTCGGGAAGTCACCCTACAATGGAAAGGTCGCGGCACTTGGTAGGTGTTTTTATAGCAAGGAGATTATAATTAGTGGTTTTAAAAGGGGCTTTTTTTTCTTTTTTTAAAAACTTAAATTTTAAAGGCACAGTTCATGAAATGGAATCGCTCGAAGAAAGCTACGAAATGGATCGTTGGAGTCCATTCCAGGAAGCTGAGCCTGCAGTGGAGGGTAGTAAAGACGCAGGGCCTGTTGAGAATACGGATGAGCCAGCGGTGGAAAGAAGGAGTAAAGACGGAGCGCCTGTTCAGAGTAGGGATGAACCAGCGGCGGAGCCAACAAAAAAGCGCAGAAAGAGGTCTTCGGTTGTGAAGGAGAAAGTGGTGCCAAAAAAGAGGACTGTTAAAAAGGCACCTCAGAAGAAAGATGAAGGTAAATTATAATTGAAGTGCCAGAAATCAATCAATAATCATCATTTTGGTTTTCAGGCATCATTCTTTTTGCTGGGGATTGTATAAATGACTGTCTCCCAAATCCATCAGCATCCGTTCCTGCCACCATCACTGAGGTAAACAGAAAAGTTTATGTGACTCTATGTGCAGTGTTAACAATGGTTATTTACAGCTTCCAGCAACCAATTCCATAACTACATCCGTTCCTGCCATCATCACTGAGGTGAACATAAAAGTTTATGTGACTCTATGCACCTGTTAACCGACCATTTATTACAGGATTTAAATGGTTGTGATGACATCTATAGTTATGAGCAACCTCAAGATATAAGTGAGTCAGGTAAGAGTAATCATATGTCGGGAATGTCTCTTATGAAATTCAAATTTTAGATCCATTGCTTTTAGAGATGGAGGTTGCTGAGATTGACCAATCTGTGAAGGGGTTAAGGGCAGATTTAACCTCAACCAATGAGATAGTACACTCCATCTTGAAGGCACAAGACTTTCTGCAGCAGTCTTTATCCACCATCATATCTCGTCTCAATCGTCTTGATCAATTAATAATAGCTCTGATCCCTGTACCTCAGACACCAGATCCTAATCCCAGTACACTTCAGCAGTCTCTACCAACAACTTGGCAACCATCTCATCCAGTCCAACAGTTACCATCATCTCATCCAGTCCAACAGTCACCATCGTCTCTACCAACAACTTGGCAACCATCCATTTCTGTCCAACAGTCACCATCATCTCATCCAGTCCAACGGTCACCATCATCTCATCCTGTCCAACAGTCACCATCATCTCATCCAGTCCAACAGTCACCATCATCTCATCCAGTCCAACAGTCACCATCATCTCATCCAGTCCAACAGTCACCATCGTCTGTGCCAACAACTTGGCAACCATCCATTTCAGTCCAACTGTCACCATCATCTCATCCAGTCCAACAGTCACCATCATTTCATCCTGTCCAACAGTCACCATCATCTCATCCAGTCCAACAGTCACCATCGTCTGTGCCAACAACTTGGCAACCATTCATTTCAGTCCAACCGTCACCATCATCTCATCCAGTCCAACAGTCACCATCATCTCATCCAGTCCAACAGTCACCATCATCTCATCCTGTCCAACAGTCACCATCATCTCATCCAGTCCAACCGTCATCTCTACCAACAACTATCAGCCCCGCTCATGCCATCAGTTACAGGCAGTTGGCACCAGTATCTCTCAGTCTGCAGTTTTTGGAGCCGACTTCAAATTCTGCAAGCACCAGCACTGGCCATGTGTCTTGCCCAACTCCACTTCCTGTGAGAAATAATCCTAAAATTGGCAAGACTATTCTGGACTCCAGTGAAATTGATACGACGGGGCTAAAAAGTGTGGAGTCTGTTATCTGTTCCAGCCACCATTTGTGCAATACTGCAAAACTTTCAACACTTACAGTGAAACTATCTAGAGATGCCTTTTTTGGTGACAAGATCCTGGCACGTTGCACTGTAGCTGGTGAAAGGGAGTATCCAGGTCTGCCGATTACGGAACTTGAGCAGCTGAAAAGGGTCCTACTCATGCAACTACCACAGTTTTGGATGACATGTCACTGGAATTTTGGTCCTGAAAAATTTGGTCCCGGACGGAAATTTTTTGGTCCGCCCGGACCGATAATTTCGAAAAATACGGTCCGCCCTGAAATTTTAGGTCCGGACGTTGTTTTCTAAGTCTATAATGAAGTTCACCACCATCTCCTTCGTAATCGTTGTAGTACATACATGTATGTAACTAGTCTCTTGACTTCATCGACGGGATTGAGTGGTATATGTATAATCACTGATGCTCTCGTATCGATCTATTATATTACATGTAATAGGACCTATTAGAAGGGGCTTTGGGACTCCTTACTCATTGTAGAAGACTACATGCATATGTACTCTGATGGTAGACCAACCAAAACCTTTTGGCGTTTTCTATCAAGGCCACACAGTAGGTGATCTGCAATTGGCCCTGATGTGTCTGCTTAATTGTAGTAGTTCAGTTGTGCAACTCATTGTATATAAATACTCACTCAGTAAAGGTAAAGTTCATTAACACACCAAGATTTATGTACAGAGTGAACAATTCCATTCTTCTGCACTTGATGGAAGAGAGTGGAGGCCAACACACTTGATGTGAAACCACTGTTCGCAAAGACCACACTGCACCATTTCCCCATAGGTGTCAGGCATCTGACAGCTACAAAACACATCTATATTCATGATGAGGGTATGATGGGCTCTTTTCACTTTCTTGGTAGGAAAAGGAGTGAAGTTTCTTGTAGTGTAGCACTTTAAGAGGTGGTCTCGCATAGTTGCCTGGTCAAACTCGATTTCTTCTAGGCAGTGACCCAGGGCAGCATGCAATGCAAATGCTATTGCAAAAACCCCACAATCATCACTGCCACGCTGCTTTTGGACGGTAGCAACATTCACAGCTAAGAATGAATTCCCCGCACTTTCACATATTGATGTTCTGTACACCTGGCATAACTGATAGGTTAGGGTCGAAGAGATATGACTTCCAACCTTACGGCAGTCAAAAAGAGTGACTGTACCACCAAGTCGTGCTGACGTTACCCAGTGGGAATCCGACACTATATGAATCTGAATGGCATCCATCTTGGCTGGAAAATATCCATTGTTCTGAGCTAGAAGAGTGCTCTGCCATCCATCAATGGTGGGGGACTGCATTTTGAGAAGCTCTTGTGCATAGAACATATGGTCATCAGTCAGCCATTCACCACCCACTACTTGTTTTTTCATTTCGCGTGTGAAAGGGCACTTTCTCTGTGGGAAAATAAATGGTAAATCATCAGTTTACACACATAATGCAGAGTGCAATCCAAATCAAAATGAGCAGTTTGTACTATATAGGTAGTACATTCCTCTGCTATACACAAAGTAATTTACCTTACGAATGGTATCTCGTTTAACAGAAACTGAACAATCCTCCAGTACAGTGCAACCACTGTCAATGCCACCGACTTCAACACAGTCATTTTGATGGGCACGATTACAAGGTGATGAATGGTCTATTGAAAATGTACCAAGTCTTATATTCTAAGAAAGTGAAAAAGGATATACAAGACAAACCTTTAGATTGGCCTCCATTGTGACAATCTGAATCATCTTCAGAAGAATGAGGGCTTGCCAGAGTACCAGAAGGAGTAACCTTTAAACAATGCATATTTCATGGTGGCTGAGAGTTGCATACACCCATGTATTTGTAAACATACATCAGCTGCAGACTGACAAGTATCTGATACATGTATCTACACACTTAAATTTTACTTACACAATCTCCTTGTGAAGAACTTTGATCTTCATCTTCATCTTCCATACAACATGCATCACTTGACATGTACATTTTTAAGTGGCTGCCAGTAGCACGAGTAGTCTTGCCTTCTTCATTGCGTATTTCATATACACCATTTGGCAGCACATTTATGATTGTGTATGGCCCAAGAAATCTTTCTGTAAGTTTCCGCCCTTGACCTTTTTACGAGAGAAGTTTTTCAGCAATACCAACTGGTCACACTGAAATTGGCCTGGTTTGCAATGCTTTTTATCATATGCTTCTTTCTGCCTCAACTGTGCAGCGATAATGTTGCCTTTGCCTCTTCCAATATGCGTGCATATTCTGAAAATACAGCAGGATAGGGATGTTCTTCAAGTTCCCAATATGTCTTGCAGAGATCTTCAGAACATTGCCGCTCAAGCTCCACATCAATTGGAAGCAGCGCCGGATTTAGACAGTCGTGGGCCCTGGGCAATTATACTTGGTGGCCCCCCCCCCCCCCCCCCCACTATTTAACCCATCAGACATGCATACTGAAATAATACACAATTAATGTAACAATTACACAAACACTTCATACACTTGCAGGCAATGGACTGGTAGTATCACACACAATAGGAAATTAGGAAGTTTAGGAACGTAATCTATTTCTGAAAACAGCGTTTCCTAGACTTTGCATTAGCAAATTCATTTATCACATCTGAATAATCTAGTTGTTTGGTTATATCAGATTCTATACTCATTATTGCAAGATAGTTCAGACGATCTTCGCTCATAGTTGTTCTTAATTTGTTTTTTAAAAGTGCCAATCGAGAGAATGACCTTTCACCAGAACAGTTGGTGCACATCAGTGAAAGGTAAATTCGCAAAGCAGTTGTGACATTTGGAAAAGTGGAGATCACATTTGTTTTCAAAATTGTACTTAGCATCTGCTGAGCATTGTTTTTTTCTATGAAATGCATCATTTCATTTGGGAAAGAATCATCTATATCTGACCCATAAATAGACACAAAGGCTTTTGATTCCTCTTCAACTGCAGCCACTGACATGTCATGAAATTCAGTCAGGAATCTAAATCGTAAGTTTACTATTAAGTAGGCAGCAGTCCTTTCTTTACACTCTGTAATCAAAGTGTCAATTATTCTGAAGAATGTCTCTACTCGAAATTTATCCCTTCCATGCAGCGTAGTAGAATTGATGTCCTGATGCTGTGCTGTTTGTCGCCTTTTGCGCTGGTTTACATCTTTATATATTTTGACATGTGCTACATCTATTGCTCGTCTTTCAAACTCATCAAATTTAGACCTAAGAGATATAAGAAAGGTGCTCAAAGCCTCCAGTAATGTTACAACTGTTCCAAGTTCAATTTCTTCAGCTTGAACAGACTTATTGGTTTTGTTAAACCTCTCTAGAACTGTATTCCACAAATCCGTTAATAATACTGTTTCTAAATGATCTTCACTATATACTTTAGCTAAATGCATGCCATCAGGCTGCTGGTGCTCAGAATCGTCACTTAGAGCATCAAGTGCATTCTGTATTTCAAAATACCCATTTTGAAAAGCCTTTGTTGCATCATGCCTTGCAGACCATCTGGTATCAGAAAGCCTTTTTACAACAATTCCCTTCTTTCCTATATATTGGTGCAAAATGTCCCACCTGTAAGTGGAGGATGAAAAAAAGTTATAGATTCCCGTCAAAGTACCAAAAAATGAGATGGCTTCAATGCAGCAGTCAGCTGCCTTGTTTCCAACTAAATTCAGAGAATGACCAGCACAAGGAATGTATATTGCATGGGGATTTTCAGAGCTCAGCAACGTTTGCACTCCTTTGTATATTCCGGACATATTTGATGCATTGTCATAAGACTGTCCTCTACAGTTAGAAAAATCAATACTGTGTTCTTCACAAAACAACAAAACTACATCAGCAAGACTTCTCCCTGTATGACTGGTGATGGGAATGAAACTTAAGAAGCGTTCAACTGGTGTTCCGTTTAGGTCAACAAAACGAATTATGATAGTAAGTTGGTCAATTTTAGCCAAATCTGGTGTGCTATCAATACTTATAGAAAAATATTTTGCTTTCCTTATATCTTCAAGAATAACATGCAATACTTTCTTCCCCATTAGTTGGACTATTTCTTCGCAAATGGTTGAAGACAAATATGATGGAGTCCCACTTCCTGCATTTCCAAATCTAGCTATGTGATCAGACAGAAATGGATCAAAATTAGAAATAAGTTCTAAAATTCCAAGATAATTTCCATTGTGTTGTGATCCAAAGATCTCATTGTCCCCACGGAAAGCGAGTCCACGTTCAGATAGGAAAGTGATTACATGCACAACACGCTTCAATACATTGCGCCAATATTTCACTTCATTATCAAACTGAATTTGCAAAGATGAGTCAATTCTTTCAATATTCTTCCTTCTGCTACAGAATGCAAGCATAGCAGATGTATGTTCTGATGAGTGCTCGTGTTCACTCAGTCTGACACCTGCATGCTTCCAGTCATCAAATCCCTTATCAGCCAATGCAGATTTACTTTTACCAAATAGCTTGCACACGAAACAGAACAAGCATCCTATGGATGGGGAATAGATCAACCACTCTCTACTCACTGTGTCACCATTTTGAAGAATACGTTTGAACATATTCTCAGTAACCATACGGCTTAGGCCACCAGCATCCTTTCTTTTGGAAGCAGTATACCTTCCATCATTGTTGTGGCATCTTGTGGGCCCATGCAGCGCCCAATACTCTCGAAGGTTATCAGTAACTGTCCACTTTGCTGGATCATTGACAGTGTTGGCCGTGGCTGTAGTTTCTAAGGAGTATGATTGTGATGATTGGCTGCTGGAACAAGAAGTATCACAAGAATGAACGCTAATGCATACGTCAAGTGGCGCCTGCAGCATTGAAATTGGTACGCATTCATCGATTGGTCCGTTTGGTCGTGACGATTGGCTGCTGGAACAAGGATCAGAAGATGTTGGCAGCATGGTTGCACTTGGTTCAGTTTCATTCATACTGTCATGCACGTTGTCGACTACGTCTACGCACTGATGTTCTGCCACTGCGGTTTCGAGGTTACCAGCCTGGACTCCCTGGAGGGTACTGTGGTTTGGCTCATTTTGAACATGAAATCCAAAGGACAAAAGCCTTGGCAGTTTGCTTTGTAGCTTATTCCATTCATCAAGTTGTTCTTTCCGCTTCTTTCGTTTCGATGCTCCACTTCGCGCACTTCTATTCTCGGTCTCTTGCTCCGGCTCCATATGCATGTTAATTCGCTCAATTAACACTAATTAGTAATTTTAGTATGAGTTATTATAAACCAAAAAAACATGAATATCATTATTATGAGAACGGTGGGGCCCCCTCAAAAAGCCGTGGGCCCTGGGCAGCCGCCCCGTTTGCCCCCCCCTAAATCCGGCACTGATTTGGAAGGGTTGCTCGGCGACCAAACATTAACATGAATGGTGTGTATTTAGTAGAGTCGTGTCGGGAAGTGTTATATGCAAAGGCACAAGTGTCTAGGTAGTGACTCCACATATCCTGAGTTCTTTGAAGACACATATTTCACCAACATGCTTTGAAGCGTCTGATTGAAGCGCTCATCAAGACCAATGGCCTACAAGTTGGAGTTGAGAGAGATCGGATGACATCAGATTGTATGCACGCATTTTTAAATGTATACTACAGTACACAATAACATTCAGGAACAAACCTGAGGGTGGTAAGGTGTAGTTAGCCTCCTCTGAATTCCTAGCATCTCTGAAAGTTGGTCATTCAGTGCATTACAGAACTCGCTGCCATTGTCTGAAAGCAACACACGTGGTAGTCCCATTCGCATAAAGATCTGTAGTTAAAGTAAGGACACGACCATAAATTTTTGGAGCTCACCAAAACATACTATCAGTTGCATGGTAAGAGCATGCTTTGTACCACAAAAATTATCAAACTTAAAGAACTAGTAAAGCCATGCACAGCTACATGTACAAATAGCTACATGCACAAATAAATAATTGGTACACATGCTGACCTCAAACAGTGAATTTGCCATTGTAGATGCCATTTTGTTGACTGTAGGTACCACCTCAACCCACTTTGTGAAGTAATCACTGATAGTGAGGATGTAGCGACTTCCGTCCTTTGCAACTGGGCTCAGAGGGCCAATGAAATCAATGCCAACCATGTACCAGGGGGCCTTAACTGGAATGGGATGAAGTTCAGGCACTCCAGTAGTTAGCTTTCTGTTCATGCATTGACACACATCACATTTTGATAGCTGCAGAAATATAACAGAACCAGGATTGAATTTGTAATATAAAAAAATAAAGGAGTACCACTGATGCAGTTAAATAAGGAGCTCACCAAGCTAACAACGTCTTTAACCATGCCATGCCACATGAATCGTTCCTTGATCCTGTACAGTGTCCTGGTTTTACCCATGTGACCAGAAGTGGAATCAATGTGACATGCCAGTAGGATCTTCTGGCGCTCTTCCAAACTCTGGATGTAACGCAACAGCACTTCCTTCTGCGTAAAAGATGGCTACTTTATTAGACACATACATACATACATGTCACTACCAAAAATATCAAAAACGATAGTGGCAGTATTGATTAAACGCTACTTACCTTTTCCTTTCCCTGCTTGTGCTTATACAATAGCTCTCCTTCAACAGATACTGTCAACTTCGCCGCTTTCCTTCGTATCACCCTCTTTTTGGTCTCACTGACACATTCAGGATACTTCTTCGACACTAAATAGGCATAAGCCTCCTCGACAAGATGATCACAATCAGAACCATCGTCTACTGTTTCTTCAATCTCCGCCATCACTCGCAAACTGATATCAACCACGTGGACGTATGAAATAAATCTCCGGACCTTTTTATCCGGACACGGACCTTTTTTTCAGATAAAATTGGTCCGACCGGACCAAAATTTTCTGAAAATATTGGTCCGGGACCAAAATTTTCAGCGGACCGAAATTTCCGTGACAGACACCAATGCAGTTTGAGCCCATTTGGAAGCATTGCTGTGAAGCAATAGGGCAAGCTTGTAAGAGGCTGAGAAAAGGAATGTCTGTGTAGATGTAATGTATATCATATGATGCTATACTGTATTACCCTGTACATGTGATCTTATGCATGGAGCAGAGGGAAACATGTGCTGTATGGTGAATCCCCTCCTTACCCAAGATGGGTTCACTGCCCCTCTACGTCACAACCCCCTCCTCCCCCATAAGGGTTCACTGGCCCTCTACGTCACAACTCCCTCCTCCCCCATGAAGGGTTCACTGCCCCTCTACGTCACAACCCCCTCCTCCCCCATAAGGGTTCACTGGCCTTCTACGTCACAACTCCCTCCTCCCCCATGAAGGGTTCACTGCCCCTCTACGTCACAACCCCCTTCTCCCCCATATAGGTTCACTGCCCCTCTACGTCACAACTCCCTCCTCCCCCATGAAGGGTTCACTGCCCCTCTACGTCACAACCCCCTCCTCCCCCATAAGGGTTCACTGGCCCTCTACGTCACAACCCCCACCTCCCCATGAAGGGGTTCACTGCACCTCTACATCACAACCCCCTCCTCCCCCATGAAGGGTTCACAGCCCCTCTACGTCACAACGCCCTCCTCCCCCATGAAGGGTTCACTGCCCCTCTACGTCACAACCCCCTCCTCCCCCATAAGGGTTCACTGGCCCTCTACGTCACAACCCCCTCCTCCCCATGAAGGGTTCACTGCCACAACCCCCTCCTCCCCCATAAGGGTTCACTGCCCCTCTACGTCACAACCCCCTCCTCCCCCATAAGGGTTCACTGGCCCTCTACGTCACAACCCCCTCCTCCCCCATGAAGGGTTCACTGCCCCTCTACGTCACAACCCCCTCCTCCCCCATAAGGGTTCACTGGCCCTCTACGTCACAACCCCCTCCTCCCCCATGAAGGGTTCACTGTCACAACCCCCTCCTCCCCCATATGGGTTCACTGCCCCTCTACGTCACTACCCCTCCTCCCCGATGAAGGGTTCACTGCCCCTCTACGTCACAACCCCCTCCTCCCCCATGAAGGGTTCACTGTCACAACCCCCTCCTCCCCCATGAATGTTTCACTGCCCCTTTACGTCACAACCCCCTCCTCCCCCAAATGGGTTCACTGCCCCTCTACGTCACTACCCCCTCCTCCCCGATGAAGGGTTCACTGCCCCTCTACGTCACAACCCCCTCCTCCCCATGAAGGGTTCACTGTCACAACCCCCTCCTCCCCCATGAATGGTTCACTGCCCCTTTACGTCACAACTCCCTCCTCCCCCATGAAGGGTTCACTGCCCCTCTACGTCACAACCCCCTTCTCCCCCATAAGGGTTCACTGCCCCTTTACGTCACAACCCCCTCCTCCCCCATAAGGGTTCACTGCCCCTCTACCTCACAACCCCCTCCTCCCCCATGAATGGTTCACTGCCCCTTTACGTCACAACCCCCTCCTCCCCCATAAGGGTTCACTACCCCTTTACGTCACAACCCCCTCCTCCCCAATAAAGGGTTCACTGCCCCTTTACGTCACAACCCCCTTCTCCCCCATATGGGTTCACTGCCCCTCTACGTCACTACCCCTCCTCCCCGATGAAGGGTTCACTGCCCCTCTACGTCACAACCCCCTCCTCCCCCATGAAGGGATCACTGTCACAACCCCCTCCTCCCCCATGAATGGTTCACTGCCCCTTTACGTCACAACCCCCTCCTCCCCCATATGGGTTCACTGCCCCTCTACGTCACAACCCCCTCCTCCCCCATGAAGGGTTCACTGTCACAACCCCCTCCTCCCCCATGAATGGTTCACTGCCCCTTTACGTCACAACCCCCTCCTCCCCCATGAATGGTTCACTGCCCCTTTACGTCACAACCCCCTCCTCCCCCATAAGGGTTCACTACCCCCTCCTCCCCAATAAAGGGTTCACTGCCCCTTTACGTCACAACCCCCTCCTCCCCCATAAGGGTTCACTGCCCCTCTACGTCACAACCCCCTCCTCCCCATGAAGGGTTCACTGCCATAACCCCCTCCTCCCCCATAAGGGTTCACTGCCCCTCTACGTCACAACCCCCTCCTCCCCCATGAAGGGTTCACTGCCCCTTTACGTCACAACCCCCTCCTCCCCCATAAGGGTTCACCCCCTCCTCCCCAATAAAGGGTTCACTGCCCCTTTACGTCACAACCCCTTCCTCCCCCATAAGGGTTCACTGCCCCTCTACGTCACTACCCCCTCCTCCCCGATGAAGGGTTCACTGCCCCTCTACGTCACAACCCCCTCCTCCCCCATGAAGGGTTCACTGCCCCACGTCACAACCTCTTCCTCCCCCATAAGGGTTCACTACCCCCTCCTCCCCAATAAAGGGTTCACTGCCCCTTTACGTCACAACCCCCTCCTCCCCCATAAGGGTTCACTGCCCCTCTACGTCACTACCCCCTCATCCCCGATGAAGGGTTCACTGCCCCTCTACGTCACAACCCCCTCCTCCCCCATAAAAAACACCTTAAAAGTCATTATTAAAAACGGTACCGAGTTCATATATGCCACATCTTTAAGTAGTGCAGAAGTTATAATTACACCAGAACAAAACTGATCAGTGTGAAGAACAGTCTGTGTAGCATTAATTCATTATCTTTACATTACCCCCCACACATACCATCCATTTACATGTACATCACTGGTAATGGAGAAGAGGTTGGTACTGTTGTTCTGATTGGCCAAGTGTGTAGAAATGCAGTCAATTTTCCCTTGCATATGATTTGGATTTACAATGACACCACACATTAAATAACGGTAAACTTCCACAACTACATTTACATGTATGTTGCACAGTTTTGTGGAGGTAAGCTGGAGCGAGGAGCTTGCGTAGGATGGCATCTTTTTTCTCTTCATAAATGTATGGATGAGATGTATCTCATTAAACAAACTTACTTTGGTAATGTCACACTACATGTATATGATGGATCACTGATCCACAATAATGTTTGGTTATCTACTCCAGAAAGGTTTTACTCCATTACACTATGCTGCATGGAAAGGTCATGCTTCATGTGTGGATCGTCTCCTTTCAACACCTGGCATTGATGTGAACAAAAACAACCAGGTGAATTGATTCTTTGGATGTAGATGTGCATGAATGTGTCTTAAGAGGTGGTGGTAGTAGGTTGCAAATACATGTATTAATAGTGCAATAACAATTTTATTACAAGGAAAAAATGGGATAACTGAAGATGCAATTTTAATTGTAACAGAACAAATTAGGCTATTTTAGCTGTAACGTTTGGAACCATTCAGGCTAGCACAAGACGGCATTATTTCTCTATTAGAAACATGTACATGTATAACAGATGTACAATGTATTAGTAATATGAATGTGTAATTTTAACC
Source organism: Spongilla lacustris (assembly GCA_949361645.1). Taxonomy (NCBI): domain Eukaryota; kingdom Metazoa; phylum Porifera; class Demospongiae; order Spongillida; family Spongillidae; genus Spongilla; species Spongilla lacustris. The sequence continues at coordinate 13,226,447 of OX442415.1, forward strand.
AAATTCCATATTGTAGCTAAATTTTGATTAATATTTTAAAGCTTCTCATGTGTGCGCTGACATAGGGATGCCAAGTCTCACACATTCAGCGTGAAACGGAAGTAGCCTCCCCCCCCCCCCCCCCCAAAACATTTCTCAGTATGTGATGAGGCAAAGATGGTTTATATTCATTTATAGCATCATTAGAAGCTATTGTACTAATCTAATTAGCTGGAAAAACTGAGGGGGGCTACTTCCATCTCACACCAAATACATGAGACTTGGCATTTTCTCTGTTGACACAACTACAGAATCGTAGGAATTTTGTATGTACAAGTTGCATTCAAACAACTTTAGAGTTCAAGGGCTACCTTCAGCTGAATTAGCACGTTTACTATTGGCAGTATATTTCATCAAAAAACACTGTTGATTTGCCTGGAAAACCACTCATGCTACAAGATGCTTTTCCAGTGGGAGCTTTTCACCACTCTTGGTTAAGTTTATCTTCACTCATATTAAAATCATCATTTGTTGCTACTTAAATGTTTTAAGTATTCATTTTTAATAGCAAGGGCTTTGTTGTACGAATTCAATCACACTTATATTGCCGTACCATGCTGTGTTTAGCCTTACCATTCATTGTTTTTGTGTTAAATAGAGTCCCTGCTGATTACAAATCTGACAGTTTTAAGTAAAGAATACATAGCCGTTCTCGTGTACTGTGTATATGACTCACCTACTGTGTATATTATAATGTATAAAGTAAGCTGCAGATAAGCACAATCTGATCACAGCACCTTAATAATAGGATGTAAATGTACATGTTCATCTGTGTAGTATCCACTCATGATTCTCATCTGGATCCAGACCAGTAATCCACCGAAAACAATACATTGTGCCAACCATGGTTACTGAACTATTGTACCCACTCTAGTATGGAACTCCATTACATCTTGCTGTAGAGGAAGGGCATACTGTGTGTATGGAACGTTTCCTTTCCACACCTGGTATTGATGTGAACATCATGGATGAAGTGAGTTGGTCCACTGGTCCACTGATTGTTATGAGATGTTGCTGTGTGAAAAACATAATTTAGCAACACAATGTACTACAAAAATGCAATCTGTTTAATCCACCGTAGCCGTCCATTAGTTTTTTCATTCTTAGATGGCTACAGAATTAATAAATGCATTCTATTGCACGCAAACACAGAAGCCTGCATATGCAGTTTGCTTAGGATGCATGCAGTAACCTAATGTTCGTGCTCCTACAGTGTATTTTGCATCAATAGCATCTCATCCAGAGATATGAACAGTCTGTATCCATTGTGCCATAGGATTGTAACGATATATATGGTCTGGGCTTCTATTTTCTTCCTTTTTGTACCACCATTGCCTTCAAATTATACATACCACTAACCTTAATATTTTTGCATTACTCATTTCAATATTTTATTTTATTTTAGATGATTACTGAGTACAAAACCAGGGATGAATGATAAGGAAAAACGAAATAGTCCTATATTTAGCCCGGCACATGTAGGACAATACATTGTTCATGCATGTGTTAAATATAGGACTATTTCGTTTTTCCTTATCATTCAACCCTTGTTTCCCTGCTTTTTACACCACTATTGCCTTCAAATCCTATATACCACCAACTATCTCATAGAGAATGTTTTATTTACTTGTTTCATTGCTTTTTTTATTTATAACTGGATGCTTTCAACACATCTAAATATATTCACTTAGCAACAGACGTTTCATCACTATTAATCTTATATACCTCAATAGTGGAAAGAGAGTACTTTACATTTAAAAATGCAAAATGGACCACTTAAAAATCGTTGCCATTATGATACCATGGAGAAACACTGATCAACTAAGCTACATGTGTACAATCTGAACTTGGTACAATATGTATATATATATATATGTCATTTACATAGTAATCATGTCATAACTCAGCCATGGATGGTGCATATTGTTCAGTCCATAAACAACGTTATATTCAGTTTTAGTATTGATACCAGTGAAACGTTTACTCTCTCCGGTTCTCTTGATATGACAAAATTAAAGTGATCTGTGTCAACTCAACTTGTAAACAGTATACATGTACATGTAGATATGTTTCATAGTGTACTATAATTACTCACAAAATCATGTATCGACAAAACACCTACATGTACATCTCTACTTAACAAACAGAAGCCATGTTAAAACTGTTAATTGACCTGGCAGACCTTTTTTATTGATGACAGGGCAAGGTCACTAACATGCACAAGAAGGCTCTAAATTCATCTTGGGTTGTGTGTTTGAAGTGCTACATATCGGTATACATAAAATATGATTGGTAGGAATACTGTAAGAAGTACAATGTACCTGGTGATCAAATAGACGATGAATTGTATAGATTCCTGAAGGAGATGAAGACTCACAAAAGATGACCCTTTGGTATGATGGAAATGACATGAAATAACCTATTTCAAGGTTTTGCACAAAAGTATTGGTTGGCAATCCCAGTATCTACAGCTCCTTCAGAAAGGATATTTTCAATCTCATCTGCCTAAGAGATAGAGGCTTTTACCAACTAGTAAATGCTAATTTCTGTAGTATAAGGTATAAAACATCAGTAATTATGATAATTGTAAAATTGCGATATACCACTGAAACACTGGTTACAGGTGCCCATTAACCTGCCGTCATTGCTGGAGGCCACCTACCACCACAAAAGACTACAATTCTTGTTTAGACATTTCAGATTGGGTTTTTAATGGAGAGAAAAGAAAAGTGCAAAGAAGTGCTGAAAAGTGGCATGAGGACCCTTTTGTTGCGGCCCATTGACGAGAAAGGGTGATTTGAACCATTGGAATTGGAAATGCATTTTACATAGAGAAATCAAATGTGCTCAACAACAGACTTTGCTAGTATGGTTTGAACCCCACCCCCACATTTTTTGGCACGATGACACTATAGCTCGTGCTTTACTACTGCTAATTTATTAAAATCTAACTTTAGAAATTTTGTATTGAACACAACTCTAGTTCAGAAAGTACAGAAGTTTTAAACTTAGGGTTAGTTCTTTTCCAGTGCCTTTCCATAAACACTAACACTAGGCTTCAATCGTGGCAATGATATACTTCTTAAACAAGATCAAATTATTACATATACTTGACGGAATGGATGAAGAATTTTTTTCTGGGTTCGAGTGTGGAAATGATTTTATCTCTGCTTCCAGCTTTCTAAGTGTCGGCAGTTTCACTGTGTTACTGATAGCCAGCCTCATGCCCAATTTATACTATATTTAAAAGCTATATGTAGGATTGGGCTATTAAAAAACTGTTCATATCCCATTGCAAGTGGGAAGATCTATACGAAAAGCCATACAGCCTTTTCTCTAAAAGCACATAGTTTTGCAACTTGAACAAATCACAAACTGATTATCTTTACTTTCTAGCCAGTGTTGCAGCGGCTGCCTGTCTTAATCAATTTGTGGATAGTCAAGTAACTGTCATAAGCTGAGGTGATCACGGTTCCTGTCAGTATATGGCCATTGTGTGTCTCTCCTGATCCAGCAAAACAAAACAAACCGTTCGAAGTCAATGATCATCATCATTGTTGGTTGTAAATTCAAGTTAACGGTCACGGCTGGTGTACATTTATAAATGACCAAAAACACAATTAAAAACAATAATTTTTATTGCTGCTTACAATACATATGTACATCTATAATGTGGGCTGAAATGAATAAAAAAATATGACTAAAATTAAATACATTACAACTTCCATTGATTAATAAATTCCTAACTGTAAATCAAGATACAATGACCACTCATTTCAAGCGGTTTGTTCTTTCCACAATACATGTAATATCATTGAAATCATAATAACGAATTTTAATAAATAAACCATTAGTAGTAAATGGTAAAAAATTCAACATAAAATACACAGAATAGTGACATACAAGAAGTGTGGCCAACTTCTAGTGTGGGATGCAACATGTCCTGATACGTTTGCACCATCTTACTCTGCAATTGCTACAAAGCAAGTTGGAGTAGTTGCTCAAATGGCAGAAGAAATGAAGATGCAAAAATATAAACACCTTGACTCGTGCCACTTTTTCACTCCAGTGGCAATAGAGACAACTGAAGTGTTTGGACCAAGGACAACTGAGTTCCTTAAAGAGTTAGGCCAGAGGTTGCATGAGGCAGGTATCTGGTGAAGCTAACTCATTTGCATACCTTACCCAGTTGTCATCCAACAGGGCAATGCAGCTTCCATGTTGGGGACAATGAAGATGGACAGTGAAGACGAAGAGTTTTTTTGTATAAGTTTTATTGTATTGTTTTTATTGTAATATTAGTTTGGACTTGGAAAAAATAGAAATAAATATATGAGTCACTTAATATAAAAGTTCCGGCAGGCCAGCGCCACCATCATTTTATTGACATATACTTCTGTTTAGGATTTTCTCAAAACCTTTGCGACCTTTTTTCAAAGCTGAAATCTTTAGTTTTGCAATGTATTTGATTTTGGAAAGGTTTTGAGATTTTTGCAATATCCACCAGCATGGCTGGTAGAAATTTTAACAACAAATAACTGTTTACGGTAAATGTACAAGCAATTTTCCTTCATTGTGGAACACTATGCATACAAACACATCACTATATGGCAGGAAAAATAATAAAGAACCAAATGAACAATTATGGAAGTGCTGTATTATACTTTAAACGCAGAACTTGAATTCTTTCAAATCTTTCTGAATGCACCTTCCACCTTTTTGGTTGAACGAGTAGCTTCATCTGTGAAAACATATATATATTTGGAAGGGGCGCTGGATGCTGGTAAATAAAAATCATATTAGTAATATCTTTTGTTCCACTATTCCATGCGAAGAAATTTAAGAAACGACTACTATTCACTTCTTGAATTTCTTTGCTCTCGTCACTCATTTCTGGTTGTCTGCGGGTTGAAAGCTAAGTAGTCTGGGGACCAGACTGACCGTATATGGCTGGTTAAATTTTTTACGGTCAGCCGTTAAATTTCTATCGGTCAGCTTTGGCAGATGGCTGAACGCAGCAACACTGCTTTTTACTAGTACAAATGTACATGTAAAGAGCTTAATTATCTGAATCTTGGTACTCCCATTAATCCCAGGTCTACGCATGCATGTCCATAACATACATGTATACCCCTTGGATGTACAGTGTACATGTATCAGCTGCAATGTAGATGCAGAACCAGGCAATATTCGGTACCATTATTGCTATATTTGTGTACCTTAGTTGCCAGGGCCATAAATCCATATGTCACACTTGCTTCCAGTAAGGTGCCTGAATTTGGTCAAAATGTAATGGTGAGATCTTTAGGCCACTGGTCAGCCTGCCCCAAGATGAGATGTCTACGGCTCATGTACATTGCCCTCTATGCACAAGATCACTTCCCACTACATTTGATAGTCCAGGCACACCAAGTTTGCATGTTAAAACATGCTGACAAATTTAATGGATCGGTGTCGGATGGGCAGTGAGGGCCATGGGTATTGTCAGCAACTACCATGCCTAACCACCACTATACGGTGATCTTGAACTCAGACAAGGAGACAGAGTACTGTACAAACACAACATTAATAACATATCATTGATGGCAAACACACTACTGAATAAAGAACATCCCCCTCATTGGTATTGATGGATTTCATCATCCTAGTGCATATACTACATATGTATACATGTACATACATATGCAATACATGCATACTAACATATATCAGTGGAGCCATGGGCGAGTGTTTTTTTGTTGTGTAAATACTTCTGCCAGCACTCTAGCAAACTACCAGGTTGTCTGGCATTCAGGTCCAGGGTAATTAATTTTGAGCATCCAGGCACCCTTGTCTGGGAGGAAGGGAGGGGACCCAATTGCCCATATGCCTGTGACACCGGGCATCCTCACTGCACATGAGCAGCACATAGTATACCCTGGACAAGTAACACAATTTCAAGAGCAGAAAATGTTTGATGTACAACTCTTACCCTCCCACAGATATTATAATATACTTGTGTACACCATGCCCATCATGTAGACTGAACTACAACTGTACTTGTATTGTATAATTTCCAGCATGGTGCAACTCCATTACACCGCGCAGCAGAGAAGGGTCATACTACCTGTGTGGAACGTCTCCTTACCACTCCTGATATGGATGTAAATATTAAACAAAAGGTGAGTTGGTTCACTGAATGGTACGAGATATTGCTTTGAATATAATTAGATGGATGCATGTTCATATATATATATATATATATACATGTATATATGTACATGTAGATGGTGTAAAGGTACATGTAGGAGGGGATGTACATGTACATGCTCTTAGGAACAGTTTGCAGGGTCTGGTAAACATTTGGGATCAGCTGTACTCGTACATGTAATTTTTAAAAGTATAGAACAAAACTGCAATATGTCGAACAAAAAAATTGAAACTGCACAGTGTTCTCTGAGTGAAGTAAGTTTGTACAAGTATCTAGGGCAGAAGTTACAATTGCACCACAGCAAAAATGATCAGTGCTGGAGAACAGTCTGTGTGGTGCACATTAGCATTAAGTCATTATCTTTACATAACCCCCCCCCCCCCCCCCCCTTCCCACATTTGCATCACTGCAGTTGGTAATGGAGAAGAGGTTAAAGATGTTCTATTGGTCTAATTTGGCAATTATGTACAAATGCAGCCAATTGATGAACAACTTTTTCTTGTTTCCTGGGATACGATTTGGATTTACATGACACCACACATAAAATAACCTCCACATCTACATGAATGTTTGCAGAATTTTATGCTTTTCAATTTGGGGAGATGTGGCATGGAGGGAGGGGGTGTGAAGGAGAGGTGAGATTTGCTACCATTGTATGTGTGGAATGGCATCTTTTCTCCATAACTGTAGGTATGAGATGTATCTCATTAAACAAACTGACATATTTAATGCCACATCCATAATTGATCCAAATCCATTTGGTTTGTAGTGGACTGAACAGTTTATGTTGTAATGGGAATTTACTCAAGGCTCGGCCCGTGGTGTAATACAATGGGGGCACTTTGTCCTAGCCGCATTATTTTGCACGCCTGCATGTATATATGTGTATGAAGTTGTGTATTGAGTGTTCTTGCACAGTATTATTGTTGAGAGTTGCCACATCCCTGTCTGAGGGTATATACGTGGCTGGTGTAATAGGAATATGTAATACAGGAAACATTGAATTGTCCACCGGACACATTTTCTTAGGAAGGAGTGTCCCCCTGGATACTGCCTCCTAGGAACAGGTGTCTGCCTCCAGCAGTGTGTGTGAGACTTGACCAGCAATAAGTGTCCGTTAACACTAGTTGAATATAAAAGTATCCATCTGGCCTGCGATATGTAGATTTATGTGTAAGTCCTGCAGTAGCTGTTTCTTACACTGAAGATGCCTGCACCACATGGAGTACCTCCTAGGACATAGAGCAGTGCTTACATCTGCCATCTCCTAAGAATACATGTACCTAATTGACCAAGTTCAAGTATTGCGAATTGTTATTTGTGCAATGCATGTGACCTTAAATTGGTATGCAAAAATTCTCAGGTATATAGGCGAAGTGACCATGTTCAAATATTGTGAATTGTTAATTGTCTACGCATGCGAACTTAATTTGGAAATTATAATTTGAGGGTATATAAATATAGACATAAAACATTTGCACTCAAACTTCACAGAACTTAACATCTATTGCAATTTCTGCAGGCCATTTGTTCGTTAAATAATAAGTTGTTTTAAGAATCAAGGTTTCACATTCATTGTGGTACCACTCCTGAGCACTTCATCATTAAATATGACTATGGTTGTTGGCAGTGGCAGTATAAATTCATGATTTCTTCATTAACAAATATTTGAGCTCTTTATACCATGTTGGAAGTACATCTGCCTGGATTGCAAGCATTGTACAAGATGCTCTTTCACCTTCTGACTCCATTAAATAAGCTGGTGGCATATGCAATGGCATACAATCCACAGTCATGCCCATTTTGTTGCTTATCTGTAATGGTGTGATAAACAGTAATTGTTCACTGGCTTCTGTGCACAGATTTGAAGATTATTTGGTGTCATAAACATTGATATGTGATGGTTGTGTATTGATAGTAGACAGAGTCACCCAGTGGTTGTTTCCGTTGTGTATTCTTTCATGACTTCAAAGCTTAGGTTGATCCCAAATTTGTGAACTGCAGCCCTGGAGTACGAGTTCTATTTTTCAGAAGTGCTTGAGCTGAATTTATTATTTATTCATCTAGCACTCTGATAAAGCTGGATAGTTCCACCTTCATACATAACCTGTCTTATTTTGCGGATGCTTTTCTTCACAATCATTCAATAGTACACATGTTTTACTGATTTGACAAAGCTTTTTCTGTTTCAAAACAATATTCAATCTTTTTGTCTTCTAAACAGGGAAAGTTATTTAAATCCATTACTCTATGCATGTTATAAATCTCCTACAGTTTGAATCCCCAGAGCTAAGACATTTATAAGTATAATAGTAATAAATAACATTTATACACTGACTTACTAAAATATCACCAGAGCTTATACCATTTTTTCTTGAGTCATAAATCCACTGACAAAAGACATCCATTTGAGCTGAATTCAGCATTACACTTGACTTTTAATATGGCTCTACACAATACCCACACAGAATTTACTCTTTGTGGACAAATACATGTAGGTCAAGCATTGGAACCATACTGTGGTTAGCAGGTACAACATTGTGCTTTTAAATTCATCAAATTGAGCATGAAGTTCCTCACCAATGATTACAAAATTGCCATTATATATCAAATTTAATGTTGATAGCTAGAAGGAATCATGGTAAAACAAATCATGTAATTTATACATGTATGTACATGTAACTTGCTTAAAAACCTTCCTCTACCGTTGCTGAGTACCCTAGCATCGCTGCCCCTGTCCTCCATAAGCACAATAAATGTGCTGAATGCAGCTATTTATTCAGCATTATGTGAGACTGCCATCATGTGAAAGAGTATTAATATCACTTCTACTATTCTCCGTGGTACTTTCGTTCAAGCTGCTACATGTATTTAGTAAGAGCTGTATACTCCAAATTGATAGTTTAGTTCATTTGCATTGCCGCAGTATGCTCTTGTTCCTTGACTATGTTAGGTTTTAAGAATAATTTGTTCTTTTCTTTATTTTATATAACTTTAATTGTTTGTAGTTTTGCATTTTCCTTTTCATATCCATGAGAATGTATACTCCTTCATCTAATTGTTCAGCAACAAACAACTTCTTTTCTTGTTTTCCACCTGCTCTTGCTACTTTTTAGTACAAGATCTCCATCTAAATATTCTTCTGGTGTACATTTTTTTATCATAATTACACTTTTGCCTAGTTTTGCTACACCTTTGAATTCTATGGCTTGGGGAATCATAATGTGGGTAATCCTTCTAATTTTATCCACATGAATCTGTGGCCCTTCTTTGTTGGTTTGTGCAAAAGTATTGTAGCCTTTCAAAGCTTGTATATGTACCTGTGCTTGAGGCTCTGAGCTAAACTGTTCTGATTGTTTTTTGTAAGCTCTACATGTAGTAGTATTGCTTTCCATCCATACAACTAATAAAAAGGAGTGTATTTAGTTGATGCATGAACACTTGTCCTTGATCCTGTATGAGAATAGGACTGCATGGATATGTTTGTCCCAATTATCTATTTCACTGTTCACGTACTTCATAATGGCCTTTATTATAGTTTGGTTCATGCATTCATCCAGAGCATTAGTTTGAGGCTGGTATGCACTACCTAGTCATATCTTGCCAGTACATGATGCTCAACTCCAGCTAATGCAAATAGATTATTATTAAAATTCCCAACCTTGGTCATATATGCAATTCTGAAAGTATCCAAATCTAGTTATCAGCGACAAAATAAAATTTGCTACACTAGCTGCACATTTTTTAGGCATAGCTTCAGCGCTTCAGGCCACTTTGAAAAGTAGTCTGTGCAGGTTATCAGATACCTATATGTTTCATGGTCTATGAAATAGTCAACTCCATTCTACTTCAAAGACATACATGTACATAACACACAGAAATAGCATTATAATAATGTTTATAAGCATCCTTTGACCTATATCTAAAACAAGCTGCAGGATGTGTTGATAGAATTAAGAAGCCTATTCATGACAGGGTGTATTAACAAAATACATAATTCCAAAGAGTTCATGGTGGATTACATTGTGCTCCTCGTATATTTGTCAGTAAATACTATGAAATACAAATCTTTTCATCACACTCCAAGCTTAATGTACATGTATGTTTGTTTCCATTCCATGAAACTTTAAGGGGGTTGACAATGTCAATGCCAATCTGGTACCAAACCTGCGGTTTCACTGGTGTAGGGCAAAGAACAGAGGAGAATTTTAGTAGCTTTGGGATTGACCTACGACAGGTGTCACAGTCTGTACGTATAGTCTCGAATCTGCATAGTCATATCTTGCCAGTACATAATAGCATGAGCATTCTATTTTTTGCATTGTTTTATCACGACTGAAGTGCCTTCCTCCTAACGTTAGAGTGATAAGTATGTGTTCCAAGAAAGTGATTATACATTGCGCATGCATGCACAATGCCATACTGTAGTCACATTCATGTACACAAAATGTGCATGTATGTGTACTGACCAAATTTGTCGTTGTACAAAATAAAGCTTTCTGCTCGTCGACGCACAACTCTTTTGTAGACTATGCTTACATAAACATCCTTCCTGTACTCCTTTTTCTGCAAATACATGAATACACATAGTCATACAACTGCTGCTTATTTCTATTTTCAGGCGGATGAGTAGTTAGCTTGCCGTCTACAGCTGTATCCATCATGTTAATTCGAAAACGCACGTGGTGACACTAGCTTAATAAACCTATCCAATTAAGTTCATGCATACTTATACTGCGGCATGCAGGGATAAACTGTATATATTATTGCTACAGAGTTGGTTATATCATTATTTGTGTATGCAGTTGTGTACTGGTTTTTTTGTGCAGTATTATTGTTGAGGGTTTAATACGTGCCCTGGTTGTGTGTTCAGCCCTCTACAGTTTTTTATTTCGAGAATGGTTTTACTCCATTACACCAAGCTGCCTTGAATGGTCATACTACTTGTGTGGACCGTCTCATTTCAACTCCCGGCATTATTGTGAACATAAAGAGTGAGGTGAATTGGATCATTGAATGTACATGTAGCTGTATTAATAACTCAGGTCTACATGTACATGTACAGAGTCAAACAATTCTCAATCCACATATGATTTGATGTACTTGTATAATAATAGAATACGTGCACATTCACACTCACACTCACATATATCTTTGAGCTTTCAAATCCTTCTATCTTGTATACGTGATTCCTGCCAGCATTCTAACAAGCTACCACGTTGCCTGGCATTCAGGTCTGGGATTAATTTTTGAGCATCCTGGCACCTTAAGATCCACTTATACCTGTAAGACCTGACATGATCATTGCACATGAGAAGCACAAAGTATCTCCTGAACAAATAACAAAATTGAAAGTAAATGTTCAGTGTACAGTGCCGTCCACCCACAAGGTCACACTTGCACACGCTTGACTCGCGCTTGACTTGATCGAGTGCAATAATGACTTGCGTGCCTTAACTCAAAGCAAAACAGTTGGAACCAAAACATTTACTATTAGTAGCTTGAAACTAACGTAATCATCTGTGCTATGCCGTAAATCGGTATTTGAGTGACGCTCGCAACAGCGCTCGTATCGAGGGCTAATTGCACTCGAACGCGGCTCGCGCGCGAGTCACGCTCGACTCGCATACACTTGCGTGCGAGTGTGAACTTGTGGGTGCATGGACGGCACTGTACAAGTATTATCATCCACACACTTTTCATAGTAGCTACAGGTAAATGTGCATGTGTACACCTTGCCCATCATGTACACATGTAGGATGGCAGGACTCCATTGCATCTAGCTGCAAGTCAAGGGTATACTACTTGTGTGCAACATCTTCTCTCCACTCCTAGTATTGATGTGAACATTAAGGATGAGGTGAGTTGGTCCATTGAATGTTAGGAGATCTTGTGGTATGAATAATACAGATGAAGAGAACAAATTCATTTACAAGTATATGTGCTAATAAAGGTAATGTGGGAGAGATGTACATGTACATGCCATTAGGAACAGTCATGGGAGCAAGTAGTTTAGTTCGAATAAGGCAATGAGATATAAAAACATTCCTTCTGAAAAAGTTTGTGGCATATAGGATTTAAAGGCAGTGGTGGAGTCAGGCAAGTGATTGGAGATTTGGTAAACAAAATAATACTTCTATATTTAGCACTGACGATTGCAGAATGTCATCACAATTATGTTGCTAAATATAGGAATATTGTATTTATCGTATCTCCAATCACTTGTTCACTTCCTTTTGACCCCACCATTTCCTTGAAATCATATATACCACTAGCTTTGTGAGAGGGAATGCTTAACTGATATATTGTTTCATGATTTTTTTTGTATATTGCACAACTCATACTTGCAAGGACAATTGTATTATAAAATCTGTGTATATGTAATGTTATTATTGCCTAGCAACACAGTGTTTACAGTTATGTCACGTTCTAGATCAAAACACGTACTGTCGCGGCAAATATGGTCTACCTAAAAGTAGTCTGGGTGGACCACTTTTAGCAACCAAAAGTGGTCCACCCGGACTGAAATGAACTGCCAAAAGTTGTCCGACCTTGCCAAAAGTAGTCCACTGCCTGGACCAATTTTTTTCTGGCTCCTAAATGTGGTCTGCATGTTATTAATCCAATCTGCTCTCATGTATCCATGGGTATATTCTCAATAATGTTATTTATATTAATATATTATTACTTATACGTGCCTTTGATAATGGAGCACTCAAAAATAGTCTTACATTCATGCATATACACTTGTGAAATAACATTATTTAAAAAATGACAGTAACTACAGTTTCATGGTGAAGGCAAATCAGAAGCTTCAAAATGTACACATGCGCTGTGGTACCGTTAGTTGTAAGCAGTGACAACACTGAACCATTGTGTGCCATCATTTGGCAAGTGACAGGAACAGAAAATGGTAATGCTTTCAGATTTGTCCACAATTACTTTGCTCTTTTTCTTATTGCATTGCTTGGAAACATAGGACATGTTCTATTTTCAAAGCATTTTATTAGGTGGGGTCTCATTTTGTCTTGGTCAAAACGAACAGTGGTTGGATCAGTTCCACATACAGCTAAAGCAATGGCAAAAAGGCCACAATCACTGCCTTCTTTTTGCCATTGCACATCACAATACTTGACAATAATATCATTACTGGAGGATTTCATAATATCTGCCACTAATTTCTTCCATTCATTGCTGAGCTTTAAATGCATTGAATCATACATATTTATAGTTGATGGTGAACACCCTAGAGTGGATACAGTTATCCAATGGTTCTTGTTGAGATGCAAAATTTGGATAAATTCTTTCTCACATGGTTCCATGCTGAAAGTTACTGCAAGAAGAGGATTCTGGAGACCTCCAACACTGGGATATGTATTCTTCATTAACATTTGGCTAGCGGGAATGATGTAATCACACAGCCATTCTCCATTTTCAATAGTTTTCTTATGATCCATTGTAAGGGCTACTCCAAAACAATTCTGCCAGTGGTTAGGTAGGGAGGTACTCATCTTTAAGTTGCTGATGTTAGGCACATCACTGATTAAAATTGTATGTTGGGCCTCAGAAGGATATTTGCTATTTGTACATGAATGCATGGGGTGGCAAAAAACTGAGCATTTAGTTCCACCTTTCTTACACTTACATGATTTGCCACCTTTTGACAACTGCAGCCTTGTTTTCAAATGTTTTGAAATTTTGTTTGTTTGTTGGATCACAGCAATCTTCTTTTTGAAGAACGCTCTTCCTTCTAAAACCTTCATGTCCTCCTACACTGTCATATTTTACAGAATAACCATAACCAACATTTTGTGTACAAATATCGTTGCCTCCTTCAAAGTCATCATCTCCTTTAGAACCATCATCTCCATTAGAACCATATCTCCTTTAGAACCATCATGCCCAGAACCATGTTCTTTAACAGATTCATCATATTCATCATTAGCATAATCTTGTATAGAACCCAAACCATCACACATACCACAACCATCCATATTGACAGAAACACCAAAACCATCATCTTCTATAGGACCATCATCATTTGAACCATTCTCATATTGATCAGAATGACAATTTGATGTGGTTGGTGAAAGGTATGGTTTAAGAGGAACACCATTAACACTCTTAACGACCTTTGCAGGGTTTTCAACTGATGTTAGGGAGTACAGACCCCCTTTTCAAGGCAATTTGTTATGATGATGGTGCTACATACATGTATGTGCAATCCAACTTGCCACCTTTTCTCTTTTTCCTTGTAAAATCCTTCTTAAGGACTTTAGCTCCTACATGTACTTGATAAGCTTTAGGGTTTGCATATCATAATTTTGCTTTTGCTTGACTTGTGCTTTCTCAATATTGATTTTATGAATAATACCCAGCCTTTGATTTGTTATTCTTTCAATGTCAGATGTATTTAGGTTAAAACATTGAGCCTCATTAACAACTTCTATCAGCATCTTTATGTCGATAGGAAGAGTTGCTTTCCTTCCAAACATTATTTCAAAAGGAGTATACAGGGGCGGCGGAAGCTATTTAGCATTAGTCCCGCCAGCTAGGGGGGGGGGTGCTGTCTGCATTCGGTCGATTCAATCAGTGGGGTGTCCGCTTTCGACCGTAAGATATTATGATCAGTCACACGGTACAAAGCCTGGATTTTTTTTTTGTGTGTGCCTTTAACATTGGTCCTGCAGCCGCGGTAGCGGGACCTGTTTCGCCGCCCCTGGTATAAAGTGCTGATTTGTGACATGAAGTGTTGTATGCAAAATATGCATGTATCCAAAACTGTATCCCCATAACGTTTCTTAAGTGCACAAAATTTTACAATCAGTGATTGGAGAGTCTGATTAAATCACTCTACTAAACCGTTGGCCTGTAATAGAATAGCATAAATTTACCACACGCTCAATACTGTATGTAATTACAATTTGTAAGCACACTTAAATGTGTATCCATTAATTAGTACCAATTATCATGTAATGAAAACATGAGTTGCCCCAGAGTTATTTCAACTATTTAATCAATCACGATGTAGAAATATATTATTGAATTAATGCTATAAGAAGGCATTTCTATTTTCTGGAAAGTATTGAATATATCTCCTTATAATTATCGTAATAATAAGCAGGGAATACATTACATAAGGCAAAATCATAGGTGATAATAATAATAATCATAATTATAATTTTTATGCATGACTTAAATGATGCTCATTCAATTTACCAGTTACAACATCCTAGTAGAAATGCCTAGTACAATCAGATCACATGGGTGTTAACTAATTTATCGACATAGAGAAAGGAAGCTGGTACACGTATGGTGACAAGTTACAAGCATGTTTGAAGCAATGCATTTTCATACCTGAGGATGATATGCTGTGGTAAATCTCTGATCAATCTCCCATCGGATGTTTGTTGAAATCATTTTTGAATTCTGTTCCATTATCCATTATCAATTGTGATCACTTTAGGCAAACCCATCCACATGAAAAGCTGCGTTACAAGTAGTTGAATGAATTATTGCATGCATAATAAATACAGCTCATGCATGTTATATTAATATATCTGGTAGGGGTTAAATAGACAGCAGTATAGCAACAGCAAATACAGCTCAGTCATGCATTAATACCTTAATTGAATAGTGCAGTTGCAACTCCAAAAGCATGTTTTGACAGAAGAGGAACAACTTCAACCCACTTACAAAATCAATTCCTATGTGATGCCATGGAGACTTCACTGGAACAGGATGGAGTTCAGGAGCAGTGTGGGCAAGCTTCCTATTTGCACGCTGACAGATGTTACATCTAGCTACCTACATGAACGAGCATTGATACCGGTTTCTAACATAACATGAAAAGCCTACCATGTTTGTCACGTCTTTAACCATTCCAGGCCATCTAAACCTCCCTACCCCCCTCCCCCCCCCCCCATGTGTACGTTGTACCCACCATGATGACTGAAGTATTGTACTCACTCCAGAATGGTTATACTCCATTACTTTGTGCTGCAAAGGAAGGTCATAAAACTTGTGTAGAATGTCTCCTATCCACACCTGGCATTGATGTGAACTGTAAGGATGCACAGGTGAGTTGGTCCACTGAATATTAAGCAAGTACACATGTAAATGGAACACTAGTCTAATACACTTGCATGTTTACATAGGTTAATTTTAAGTTAGTGCATTTTACATGCAGTAATTGTATATGTTTTTTTTTACCCCAAATTGTATGTACATGCATGCACAAACCTGTATTTGATTACTGTAAATTTTGTACAATGCATGCACTGCAGTTTGCAACTCCATTAGAGTATGCTGCAAATGGAGGTCTTACAACTTGTGTGGAACATCTCCTATCCACTCCTGGGATTGAGCTAGATGATGCATTCCAAGCAATTTTCATTTCAAAGGCAGATACAAAAGAGGAAGCAGTTGAGCCTTATGAGGAGGAGCCTTATGCTTATCACGCCTGGTGATTGATTGATACAGAACGATTTATTAAAGTGTGAACCATACGTGCATGGCCGTTTTTATGCTATATTAGTCCAAATTACAAATATTTACACTACACATTTGGGAAGCAATACATTACACTGGCATGGAAGCACTGCTTAGGTACATGCTCACATAACACCTCTCCTAGCAAGCAGCTCGATCTGGAAAAAAAAAATTCTCTCGTTCCTTCTCTATGAATCAACTGAATTGCACAATATTAGCCCTCAATACAGGTTCATGCACTATTTTTTTTGCAATATAAATTCAGATGTATCATGTTCAAATCTCAGAATCCATTCTAAGCTGTCAGATGGAAGTGTTCATGCTGAAATATATGCAAATCTGTGAGAGAAGTTAGCCAGTTCCCAGCTTATTCTTTCTCTACAGAAGTTCCTGTTTCAGTGCAGATAGTGCCAAGGTATCTCTCAACACAGCAATAGATGCATGTACAATGTATAATACCAGTGGATTAGAGAGGTGTGCTCCACCAGGCTCATAACTGATGGACCAATTTTACTTGGAGGTCCTGGGGTCCACACACATACACACACACACACACACATACACATACACACACACACACACACACACACACAAAGTGGACTGTTTTGTTGTGATATGAAGGGGATGAGTCTCTGAACAACAAGCTGTGCACCTTCACAACGACCCAGCCCTCTATCATGAAGAGGGTCTTGTCAGCAACAAAGACAACACGATATTGAATTGGGTGTATTTGCAGCTGTCAAATGGCGCCCCTTTGCCCCAGAAAAGCTGGATAATTCAATTCCACACAAATCACAACGAACTAAATGGCTTATCACAGTGTACTTACAGGACACATTGCTGGTCCCAGCACAGTTGATGGCCACCACAAAGACAGTACTAGTGTAGATCAGAGTGTGTCACTGGTCGATCCATTATCAGGTATGACCACAGTCCACAGGACCGGGCCGGCCGGCTTCTATAAATAAAAAATTGTATCATGCATATGCGTAGCGCAAGCTAGCTTCCGTTATGGCCGGTGCATGGCTTTGTAAGCAGGTGGGAGGTCGGGGTTTCAAACGTTTTAAAAGTAACTAAGTAGATGTTTCCTTTGAAATCCACTGATTATTTATAGCGAGCATCATTGAAAGGACAACACACTGATAAAATGAGGGATGAATACCGAACCGGTTCCGAACGGAGAGTACCAGCTACATTTTTTTTAGCGGGCAACAGAGAAATGGTGAGTCAAACATAATCAAATGTTTTCGATTCCCCTTCTTATGATAATGGATACAGTAGTATAGCGGCTCACTAATCAGACCACGGTAATAAGACCACTTAACCGCCCGATTATAAGACCATTTCGCCAATCCGACCACCGTCTAATAAGACCACTAGTGTATAAATATTGGAGGGGCGTTTTTGTGTACCTTTCTTTCTCTGAACAGGCGATCAATGAAGTGGTTTCCTAATACAGTTGGTACCCACCATGCATTCGAAATCGACGATCCCGTACTAATGGAGTTAGCAATGTCTATGACACACACGAGCCAGCTCTAAGCTTGCTTTACAATCCTTGGCATAATTGTTCATCCTTCCAACTGTTGTTTTCGTTTGTTTATCTGCTACTGGTATTCTAATCAAAGCGCATTTCGAAAGGCGGGAAACTCGCCAGTACATATTGGCGAGTTTTACCACAAGATCCGATATGATTATCCCGGGGTGGTCTTATTAGTGAGCCGCTACTAGACTGTATGCAGGATGCATTTTATCTGCATATCTAAGCACTTAGCTGAGGCTGCATGCCGCAAATGTAATTGTATCGAGTTTTGTATCGTAGCCATTCTACCATATGGTTCAACCTACAATGACCCCATGCACGTGCCTCTGGATGGCGGGATACTTATATTTAGAGTCGTGTTCTCTTGCCTCTTTACTTGCTGCAAGCCACAGTGTGTCTAAATCAAAGGTCGCTTAATCCTGACTTTAACCAGGTCTGTGGCCAGGGCTATATCCTGGGTATCCAAGGGTCTAAGGCAAAAATAGATGTTACGGTGCGCATGTAGAGCTCTTTAGTGTGCATTTATATTATGCACACAAAAAAATATACAAGAATGTGCCTGTCTAAATAATCTATGACTGTATTTTTTTATCTCCAGGTTTTTTGCTCCATAATTCTAACTACTAGTATTTATATGGCCAACGGTACGTTATTGAAGTGTGTGTGGTGTTATTGCATACTTAGACTATTGCAATAATTGCAACTCATTTGGTTTATGGAAAGGACGAGCAAATCATTAAACCTTTTAACACCTTGGCCGTAGATTTTATACATGTAGCTTGTTATGCCATTTTGTGTTATACTCTTCTGTAGTGTATGCCCAGGCCCTCACATGTCAGGTTAATGGAGGTGTGGTCTCATGCCCTCCTGTGGTTTGTCCTGGGGCTGAGGTGACGTTTACATCAACTGCCCAGAATCTTGTTGGCAGTAACCTATGGTTACTGCCCAGTGGAACATGCGTACTACCCCAGAATGCAGGAGCTTGTAACGGCACAACCATGACATGTGGACCCTACACAGCTACCAATGCTGACCCTGGCAATGCGTCCATTCCATGTCTGACAAGTACCTTGTCAGTGACAGCCACCAGCAGTATGACATCATCAGTGATCAAGGTTGGAACCAGATCTTTGGCTGGTCAGAGTGTCATCTTTCATAACACACAAATTACTGTCCAAAGCATAGGTGAGAATGACATTTTTGAGGTACTCTGTTTACATTTATCTGTGGTTTGTCCAACATGTAAATGCTTATATTAATGATCATCTGTCACCTTACCTCCCCTTCCCAGCCCCTGTTGGGGCACTAACACTAAATAGTCCATCTGTGAACCAGCTAACAGTGGCCTGGGCCCCTCCCACAAATGGTGGTGTTCCTACCAGCTACAATGTCAGTATCAATGACAGCAGTAGTCCTGTGGTCATACAGGAGAATGGATCATCACTGTACACCCACACCTTCACTGGAATGACCAGTGACACACTCTACACTGTCTCTGTGGTGGCCATCAACTGTGCAGGGACCAGCAATGTGACAGCAATGTCAAAATTGACCTGTAAGTGGACTGCATGTGATAAGCTATATAGTTTGTTGTGGAATGAATTATAAAATTATGAAGCTTTTCTGGAAGCCATGATAGGGCAAGGGGGCGCCATTAGACAGCTGCAAATACACCCAATTTTATCCACACAGTGGCAGACCCTCCCAAAAGCGCCTCCATCAATGTTGTCTTTGTTGCTAACAAGACCCTCAGCCATCTTGAGATCACATGGACACCTGTGGTAGGGTGTGTGGCCTGTTACCCCCCCCCCCCCCCCCCCCCCTGGTGAATGAACCTTTGGTCTCCTCCAGGGGGGCAGTGTGCCCATGTACACAGTGAGGGTTGTTGGCAATGATACCTCTGTTGGTCCTACCACTACTACCTGTACCACCTCACCATGTCTTTATCATAGTCAGACCTCACCCTGATGTGATCATGCCCCTTACACACGGTAGGAATTAAAGACATATTAGTCTATTATGCACTAAGGTGGCTGCATTGCGTCTTTGTTAGAGTGCCATATTTGGTCCACCATTATGGTATGCATGCACCGTACAAATCTAAAATGAAACATCTTGGCAGTAAGTTCACCCAGCATGCATATAATATATATATATGG
>OX442415.1:13247068-13505609 GCA_949361645.1 Spongilla lacustris
GGGAACCATTTGTAGAGTATGGGCATTATTATGGGGGCTCCATTGACGGCTGGCAGTGAACGGTTTGATAACACCACATGTGGAAGGGCTGGTGGCTCCACTGGTTGTGCAGCGCTTTTGACTGGACTTGCAGTGTGAGGTTACTAAGTTCAATTGCAGCTTGGGAGTTAATGGTTCCATTGACTTGCAATGAGGAAGGCTGGTAGTTGTACTGTGTGGTGATGGTCCCATTAGCCCCCTCTTTCAGTGAAGGACAGGTAGTGGGGGGGTGAGGGTGGGCGCTGTGGAGGCTGCTAAGGAATAAGTCCACTTGCTGTGAGGGCTAAACGTTCCACTGGTTCCATTGGTAGTGTTTGAAGGGGGCATGTGTGATTCCATTGGTACATGTGTATACGTGCACATGTCGCCTGAAATTGCTGCATGGGGCTACTGACTCAATTTACAGTGTGAGGGCTGCCTTCTCCACTGGCATTAAGTGGGGGCCACATTGACACTCTGGTTGTGTGACAGCTGGTGCTCCCTTGCTGGCAGTGTGGGGGTCAGGTTTTGCAGTATTGAGTTCACTTGCAGTATGGGGGTTAATGGTTGGTTCCAAAGGTAGTGTGTGATTGCAGTGAGGCGGAGTGGTAGTTCTATGGCCCCCATTGGCTCATGGACAGCTGACGCAACTTGCAGTGAAGGACACGTAGTGAGCAGAGGGGGGCTGAGGGGGGGGGGAGGAGGGGCGAGGGCTGGCACCAGTGTGTGGTGGGCCTGTTAAGTCCACTTGCATTGAGGTTCAACTTGTAGTGACAGCATGTGTTCTTGGTACATGTTCCTTGACTAATGAAGAGGGTTGGTGGTTGTACTGTCCCATTGGGCTGATTGGTCCCTCTTTCATTGTACATGTAGGACAGGTAGTAGCGGGGGGGGGGGGGGGGGGGGGTGGGGGGGCTGTGGGACTGCTAAGTATTAACTATGAGGGCTTAAAGTTCCACTTGTTCTGTTGTAGTGTTTGAAGAGGGCATGTGTGGTTTTCTTTTCCCCCTCAAGTACATTTACATGTACCCCTGAAATTTTTGGGGTTGCTGAATCCACTTGCAGTGCGAGGGCTGGTTTCTCCACTGGCATTATTTTGGGGGCTCGATTAACCACTGGTTGTGTGGCAGCTGGTACTTCCTTGCTGGGCTCCATCGGTGAGAGGGCTCCACTCATGTGGCCTGCCGTCTGGACTTGCAGTGTGTACTGGTAGAGGGTCTAGTGGCTCTATTTGAAGTGAGCAGAGAGGGGCTGGTGGTTGTACTGTGTGGGGCTGGCCCTATTGGCCCTTGTTTGTGTGGGGGCTGCTGACTCAACTTGGGGTGGCATCTTCACTGACTTTGTGGAGGCTACCCCATTGGCCCTGGGTAGCTGAGGGTGTTCTGTAAGAATGGTTCCATGGGCTGCTGGCTGCAGTGTGAGGCTTTATTTATTAAGTTCAGTTGCAGTGTAGACTTTACAGGTTCCACTGGTATTGTTCATGAGCTTGCGGTGAGGGGGCTGGTGGTTCTACTGTGTGGGGGATCCCAGTTGACTCAACTTGTATTGAAAGAAAGATAGTTGGGGGGGGGGGGGGGGGGGTTGGTCCCAATGTGTGGAGCCTGTTAAGACCACTTGCGGAGTGAGGGTTAATGATTGATCTGGTAGTGAGGTCATCACGTGTTGTTGGTACATGTAGTTCATTGCTCCCCTGAAATTGTTGGGGATGCTGATTCCATTTGCAGCCTGAGGGCTGGCATCTCCATTGGCATTATTGTGCGGGCCACATTTCTGCTAGCAGTGTGGGGGTATGATAGCTCTATTTGTGGGAAGACTGGTAGCTCCAATGTTTGAGCAGAGGTTCCATTGGCTTGCAATGAGGAAGGCTGGTAGTTGTACTGTGTGGTGATGGTCCCATTAGCCCCCTCTTTCAGTGAAAGACAGGTTGTGGGGGCTGCTAAGTAATAAGTCCACTTATTGTGAGGGCTAAAAGTTCCACTGCATGGTTCCATTGGTGGGACATGTGTTATTCCATTGGTACATGTGCGTACATGCACATGTCCCCTTAAATTGTTGGGGCTACTGACTCCATTTCCAGTGTGAGGGCTGCCTTCTCCACTGGCATTAAGTGGGGGCCACATTGACACTCTGGTTGTGTGACAGCTGATGCTCCCTTGCTGGCAGTGTGGGGGTCAGGTTTTGCAGTATTGAGTTCACTTGCAGTATGGGGGTTAATGGTTGGTTCCAAAGGTAGTGTGTGATTGCAGTGAGGCGGAGTGGTAGCTCTATGGCCCCCATTGGCTCATGGACAGCTGACGCAACTTGCAGTGAAGGACACCTAGTGAGCAGAGGGGGGCTGAGGGGGGGGGAGGAGGGGCGAGGGTTGGCACCAGTGTGTGGTGGGCCTGTTAAGTCCACTTGCATTGAGGTTCAACTTGTAGTGACGGCATGTGTTCTTGGTACATGTTCCCTGACTAATGAAGAGGGTTGGTGGTTGTACTGTCCCATTGGCTGATTGGCCCCTCTTTCATTGTACATGTAGGACAGGTAGTAGCGGGGGAGGGGGTGGGGGTGGGGGGGGGCTGTGGGGACTGCTACGTATTAACTATGAGGGCTTAAAGTTCCACTTGTTCTGTTGTAGTGTTTGAAGAGGGCATGTGTGGTTTCTTTTCCCCCTCAAGTACATTTACATGTACCCCTGAAATTTTTGGGGTTGCTGAATCCACTTGCAGTGTGAGGGCTGGTCTCTCCACTGGCATTATTCTGGGGGCTCGATTAACCACTGGTTGTGTGGCAGCTGGTACTTCCTTGCTGGGCTCCATCGGTGAGAGGGCTCCACTCATGTGGCCTGCCGTCTGGACTTGCAGTGTGTACTGGTAGAGGGTCTAGTGGCTCTATTTGAAGTGAGCAGAGAGGGGCTGGTGGTTGTACTGTGTGGGGCTGGCCCTATTGGCCCTTGTTTGTGTGGGGGCTGCTGACTCAACTTGGGGTGGCATCTTCACTGACTTTGTGGAGGCTACCCCATTGGCCCTGGGTAGCTGAGGGTGTTCTGTAAGAATGGTTCCATGGGCTGCTGGCTGCAGTGTGAGGCTTTATTTATTAAGTTCAGTTGCAGTGTAGACTTTACAGGTTCCACTGGTATTGTTCATGAGCTTGCGGTGAGGGGGCTGGTGGTTCTACTGTGTGGGGGATCCCAGTTGACTCAACTTGTATTGAAAGAAAGATAGTGGGGGGGGGGGGGGGGGGGGGTTGGTCCCAATGTGTGGAGCCTGTTAAGACCACTTGCGGAGTGAGGGTTAATGATTGATCTGGTAGTGAGGTCATCATGTGTTGTTGGTACATGTAGTTCATTGCTCCCCTGAAATTGTTGGGGATGCTGATTCCATTTGCAGCCTGAGGGCTGGCATCTCCACTGGCATTATTGTGGGGGCCACATCCCTGCTGGCAGTGTGGGTGTCTGATGATCTATCTGCGAGAGGGCTGGTGTCTCCACTGGCATTGTGGATGTTAGCTCCATTGGCCAGGTTAGCTGGTGGCTCCCTTGCTGGAATTATGGGGCCTGTTAATTCCACTTGATGGCTCCACTATTTGGAATGTGAGGCCATTAATTTAAATTGCAGCATGAGGCATAATGCTTCCAAAGGTATATAGTGTGCACTTGCAGTGAGGGGGCTTGTGGTTCTGCTGTGTGGGGATGGCCTCTTTGGCCCCAGGGCTGCTGAGCGAACTTGTAGTGAAGGGCCTAGCCCCATTAACCCCTGGCTATGTGGGGGTGGGGCTGGTGGCTCTTTTGGTAATTCAGGGGCTGCTCACTCCCTATCACTAATACAACCACCAACGTCAGTGGTACGACCGCCATCGCTACTTTTCTCAATCTCTCCATCCTCGTCCAATGTATCGAGCTTGAATATCGATCGTCGTATTCGTACAGTTCGAACTCATCCGCCGACTGATTCAGTGACTCGACGAGCTCGCCTTCACTCGTGTTATACGTCACCATATCGTTTATCTACACTGAAAAACAACCGTAACAAGCACTACAATTCAGCCGCCCGTTTGTTTGGTGACCTTATAGGTGTGGTTATCACGCCCTATAGGAATAGTTGAATATTCATGCGCTCCGGAGAATGGAAACTGTTCCGTGTACATATAAAGGCGCGATTCGAGCGGGAAACGTGTACCTACTTTGCACAGCTGTTTCTCCGTAACGGTTTGTATGAAAATTAACGAACAGAACAAATCAATAGGTATAGGACCTCTCTAGCTACCTACAAACCGAATTTGAAGCGATTTGATTACTCCTACCTAAAGTTATGTCGGGTTTGAACCCGGTGTGGTATCGGACGTTGCAATCCTGGCACGGAGTAAGTGCAAGACCCCAAAATATATTTTAGCATAGAGAAATGGTGTAGTATGAAGTGCTGAAAATAGGAAGTCAATAGTGCAAACCCTTTTGAAGATATAGCGCTTTGAATTGGATGCTATATATATAAAATTCACAAGCATCAAAATCTCATAGAACGTTCCATATATATATTATTATATTATTATATTATTATATTATTATATTATTATTATTATTATTATTATTATTATTATTATTATTATTATTATTATTTTTTCATTATGACAATGAATGACACAAGTTATAAAACACTATAAAAACTACACACCCTAAAAGTCAGTAAAAGAAGGTGAAAAAAGTGTTCCTAGGATGGAGGCAGCATTGCCCCTTTGTACAGCCACTAATTATATTGGTAAGTTCTCTAGGGCCACGCCTAAATAGTACTTCCGCTGGGCCACGCCCAAATACGTCGACGTTTCTGTGTCGACTGCTCTATGTCGACTGCTCTATGTCGAGCGATGTCGACTGCACAATGCCCTATGTCGACTGCACAACGCTCTATGTCAACTGCTTTGTTCCGCGACCTACCGGGCCAATGGAAGTTAGCCCCACATTCCTCAGCCGCACATTTTAAAATGAATAAGTTTAACATTCCTCATGCGGCGGGCGCAGAAGCGCGCGCTTAATAGATCGTGAACGTAAACAAACACTAAGCGATGTGTTCTATGGAGTTGCTTCGCCGTGATCGTGAGCTGTGCCATGTAGTCACAGGGTAGATGTGTACCTGTGCCAACCACGGATTCAACATCACGCGCGGATCCTGAACACTGAACCAGCTTGGAGCGTGACCACAACTAATAAGTACTTACAAGCTGACCTATGGAGATGGATGTCATTCTTGTGAGTTACAAAACACACTGAGGCAAGCTCTGAGCTGTTTCATATACCCACAGGGAAGCTGTTTCTATGTGCCAATCAGAGACCCAACGTCACGTGAACACTTGGAGGTGTGACCACAACTAATATGGAGATGTCTTGTGAGTTGCAAAGCACATTGAGCCATGCTCTGAGCTGTTTCATGTACCGACAGAGTAGGTGTGTCTATGTGCCAACCAGGGACCCAACGTCATGCGCAGATTGATGAACTATAGACCCATGTGACCACAACTACTAAATTCTAACCTATGAAGATGGATGTCATTCTTGTGAGTTGCAAGACACATTGAGCCATGCTCTGAGCTGTTTCATGTACCCACAGGGTAGGTGTGTCTATGTGCCAACCAGGGACCCAACGTCACGCGCGGAATTTGAACAAGTGGATGAACTATGGACCTATGTGACCACAACTACTAAATTCTGACCTATGAAGATGGATGTCATTCTTGTGAGTTGCAATGCGCACTGAGGCAAGCTCTGAGCTGTTTCATGTACCCACAGGGTAGATGTGTCTATGTGCCAACCAGGGACCCAACGTCACGCGCGGATTTTGAACAAGTGGATGAACTATGGACCCCTGTGACCACAACTAATAAGTACTTGCAAATTAACATGGATGTCATTCTTGTGAGTTGCAAAACACATTGAGCCAAGCTCTGAGCTGTTTCATGTACCCACAGGGTAGGTGTGTCTATGTGCCAACCAGGGACCCAACGTCACGCGCGGATTTTGAACAAGTGGATGAACTATGGACCCCTGTGACCACAACTAATAAGTACTTGCAAATTAAGATGGATGTCATTCTTGTGAGTTGCAAAACACATTGAGCCAAGCTCTGAGCTGTTTCATGTACCCACAGGGTAGGTGTGTCTATGTGCCAACCAGGGACCCAACGTCACGCGCGGATTTTATACAAGTGGATGAACTATGGACCCCTGTGACCACAACTACTAAATTCTAACCTATAAAGATGGATGTCATTCTTGTGAGTTACAAAACACATTGAGCCATATTCTAAGCTGTTTCATGTACCCACAGGGTAGGTGTGTCTATGTGCCAACCAGGGACCCAACGTCACGCGCGGAATTTGAACAAGTGGATGAACTATGGACCTATGTGACCACAACTACTAAATTCTGACCTATGAAGATGGATGTCACTCTTGTGAGTTGCAATACACATTGAGCCATGCTCTGAGCTGTTTCATGTACCCACAGAGTAGGTGTGTCTATGTGCCAACCAGGGACCCAACGTCATGCGCAGATTGATGAACTATAGACCCATGTGACCACAACTACTAAATTCTAACCTATGAAGATGGATGTCATTCTTGTGAGTTGCAAGACACATTGAGCCATGCTCTGAGCTGTTTCATGTACCCACAGGGTAGGTGTGTCTATGTGCCAACCAGGGACCCAACGTCACGCGCGGAATTTGAACAAGTGGATGAACTATGGACCTATGTGACCACAACTACTAAATTCTAACCTATGAAGATGGATGTCACTCTTGTGAGTTGCAATACACATTGAGCCATGCTCTGGGCTGTTTCATGTACCCACAGGGTAGGTGTGTATATGTGCCAACCAGGGACCCAACGTCACGTGCGGATTTTGAACAACTGCATGGATGAACTATGGACCCAGTGACCACAACTAGTGAGTACTTACAAATTCTGACCTATGAAGATGGATGTCTTTCTTGTGAGTTGTAAAGCACATTGAGCCATGCTCTGAGCTGTTTTATGTACTTACAGGGTAGATGTGTCTATGTGCCAACCAGGGACCCAACGTCACGTGCGGATTTTGAACAAGTGGATGAACTATTGACCCCTGTGACCACAACTAATAAGTACTTGCAAATTAAGATGGATGTCATTCTTGTGAGTTGCAAAACACATTGAGCCATGCTCTGAGCTGTTTCATGTACCCACAGGGTAGGTGTGTCTATGTGCCAACCAGGGACCCAACGTCACACGCGGATTTTGAACAAGTGGATGAACTATGGACCCCTGTGACCACAACTACTAAATTCTAACCTATATAGATGGATGTCATTCTTGTGAGTTACAAAACACATTGAGCCATGTTCTAAGCTGTTTCATGTACCCACAGGGTAGGTGTGTCTATGTGCCAACCAGGGACCCAACGTCACGCGCGGATTTTGAACAAGTGGATGAACTATGGACCCCTGTGACCACAACTACTAAATTCTAACCTATAAAGATGGATGTCATTCTTGTGAGTTGCAAAGCGCACTGAGGCAAGCTCTGAGCTGTTTCATGTACCCACAGGGTAGATGTGTCTATGTGCCAACCAGGGACCCAACGTCACGCGCGGATTTTGAACAAGTGGATGAACTATGGACCCCTGTGACCACAACTAATAAGTACTTGCAATTTAAGATGGATGTCATTCTTGTGAGTTGCAAAACACATTGAGCCATGCTCTGAGCTGTTTCATGTACCCACAGGGTAGATGTGTTTATGTGCCAACCAGGGACCCAACGTCTCGCGCCGATTTTGAACAAGTGGATGAACTATGGACCCCTGTGACCACATCTAATAAGTATTTGTAAATTAAGATGGATGTCATTCTTGTGAGTTACAAAACACATTGAGCCATGCTCTGAGCTGTTTCATGTACCCACAGGGTAGGTGTATCTATGTGCCAACCAGGGACCCAACGTCACGCGCGGATTTTGAACAAGTGGATGAACTATGGACCCCTGTGACCACAACTAATAAGTACTTGCAATTTAAGATGGATGTCATTCTTGTGAGTTACAAAACACATTGAGCCATGATCTGAGCTGTTTCATGTACCCACAGGGTAGGTGTGTTTATGTGCCAACCAGGGACCCAACGTCACGCGCCGATTTTGAACAAGTGGATGAACTATGTACCCCTGTGACCACATCTAATAAGTATTTATAAATTAAGATGGATGTCATTCTTGTGAGTTACAAAACACATTGAGCCATGCTCTGAGCTGTTTCATGTACCCACAGGGTAGATGTGTCTATGTGCCAACCAGGGACCCAACGTCACGCGCGGATTTTGAACAAGTGGATGAACTATGGACCCATGTGACCACAACTACTAAATTCTGACCTATGAAGATGGATGTCATTCTTGTGAGTTGCAAAGCGCACTGAGGCTAGCTCTGAGCTGTTTCATGTACCCACAGGGTAGATGTGTCTATGTGCCAACCAGGGACCCAACGTCACGCGCGTATTTTGAACAAGTGGATGAACTATGGACCCCTGTGACCACAACTAATAAGTACTTGCAATTTAAGATGGATTTCATTCTTGTGAGTTGCAAAACACATTGAGCCATGCTCTGAGCTGTTTCATGTACCCACAGGGTAGGTGTGTCTATGTGCCAACCAGGGACCCAACGTCACGCGCCGATTTTGAACAAGTGGATGAACTATGGTCTCATGTGACCACAACTACTAAATTCTGACCTATGAAGATGGATGTCATTCTTGTGAGTAGCAAAGCGCACTGAGGCAAGCTCTGAGCTGTTTCATGTACCCACAGGGTAGATGTGTCTATGTGCCAACCAGGGACCCAACGTCACGCGCGGATTTTGAACAAGTGGATGAACTATGGACCCCTGTGACCACAACTAATAAGTACTTGCAATTTAAGATGGATGTCATTCTTGTGAGTTACAAAACACATTGAGCCATGATCTGAGCTGTTTCATGTACCCACAGGGTAGGTGTGTTTATGTGCCAACCAGGGACCCAACGTCACACGCCGATTTTGAACAAGTGGATGAACTATGGACCCCTGTGACCACATCTAATAAGTATTTATAAATTAAGATGGATGTCATTCTTGTGAGTTACAAAACACATTGAGCCATGCTCTGAGCTGTTTCATGTACCCACAGGGTAGATGTGTCTATGTGCCAACCAGGGACCCAACGTCACGCGCGGATTTTGAACAAGTGGATGAACTATGGACCCATGTGACCACAACTACTAAATTCTGACCTATGAAGATGGATGTCATTCTTGTTAGTTGCAAAGTGCACTGAGGCAAGCTCTGAGCTGTTTCATGTACCCACAGGGTAGATGTGTCTATGTGCCAACCAGGGACCCAACGTCACGCGCGGATTTTGAACAAGTGGATGAACTATGGACCCATGTGACCACAACTACTAAATTCTAACCTATGAAGATGGATGTCATTCTTGTGAGTTGCAAAACACATTGAGCCATGTTCTAAGCTGTTTCATGTACCCACAGGGTAGATGTGTCTTATTGCCAACCAGGGACCCAACGTCACGCGCCGATTTTGAACAAGTGGATGAACTATGGACCCATGTGACCACAACTACTAAATTCAGACCTATGAAGATGGATGTCATTCTTGTGAGTTACAATGCGCACTGAGGCAAGCTCTGAGCTGTTTCATGTACCCACAGGGTAGATGTGTCTATGTGCCAACCAGGGACCCAACGTCACGCGCGGATTTTGAACAAGTGGATGAACTATGGACCCCTGTGACCACAACTAATAAGTACTTGCAATTTAATTATTCATGTGAGTTACAAAACACATTGAGCCATGATCTGAGCTGTTTCATGTACCCACAGGGTAGGTGTGTCTATGTGCCAACCAGGGACCCAACGTCACGCGCTGATTTTGAACAAGTGGATGAACTATGGACCCCTGTGACCACATCTAATAAGTATTTGTAAATTAAGATGGATGTCATTCTTGTGAGTTACAAAACACATTGAGCCATGTTCTAAGCTGTTTCATGTACCCACAGGGTAGGTGTGTCTATGTGCCAACCAGGGACCCAACGTCACGCGCGGATTTTGAACATGTGGATGAACTATGGACCCATGTGACCACAACTACTAAATTCTGACCTATGAAGATGGATGTCATTCTTGTGAGTTGCAAAGCGCACTGAGGCAAGCTCTGAGCTGTTTCATGTACCCACAGGGTAGATATGTCTATGTGCCAACCAGGGACCCAACGTCACGCGCAGATTTTGAACAAGTGTATGAACTATGGACCCCTGTGACCACAACTAATAAGTACTTGCAAATTAAGATGGATGTCATTCTTGTGAGTTCCAAAACACATTGAGCCATGCTCTGAGCTGTTTCATGTACCCACAGGGTAGGTGTGTCTATGTGCCAACCAGGGACCCAACGTCACGCGCGGATTTTGAACAAGTGGATGAACTATGGACCCCTGTGACCACAACTAATAAGTACTTGCAAATTAAGATGGATGTCATTCTTGTGAGTTGCAAAACACATTGAGCCATACTCTGAGCTGTTTCATGTACCCACAGGGTAGATGTGTTTATGTGCCAACCAGGGACCCAACGTCATGCGCCGATTTTGAACAAGTGGATGAACTATGGACCCCTGTGACCACATCTAATCAGTATTTGTAAATTAATATGGATGTCATTCTTGTGAGTTACAAAACACATTGAGCCATGCTCTGAGCTGTTTCATGTACCCACAGGGTAGGTGTGTCTATGTGCCAACCAGGGACCCAACGTCACGCGCGGATTTTGAACAAGTGGATGAACTATGGACCCCTTTGACCACAACTAATAAGTACTTGCAATTTAAGATGGATGTCATTCTTGTGAGTTACAAAACACATTGAGCTATGCTCTGAGCTGTTTCATGTACCCACAGGGTAGATGTGTCTATGTGCCAACCAGGGACCCAACGTCACGCGCGGATTTTGAACAAGTGGATGAACTATGGACCCATGTGACCACAACTACTAAATTCTGACCTATAAAGATGGATGTCATTCTTGTGAGTTGCAAAACACATTGAGCCATGCTCTGAGCTGTTTCATGTACCCACAGGGTAGGTGTGTCTATGTGCCAACCAGGGACCCAACGTCACGCGCGGATTTTGAACAAGTGGATGAACTATGGACCCATGTGACCACAACTACTAAATTCTGACCTATGATGATGGATGTCATTCTTGTGAGTTGCAAAACACATTGAGCCATGCTCTGAGCTGTTTCATGTACCCACAGGGTAGGTGTGTCTATGTGCCAACCAGGGACCCAACGTCACGCGCGGATTTTGAACAAGTGGATGAACTATGGACCCATGTGACCACAACTACTAAATTTTAACCTATGAAGATGGATGTCATTCTTGTGAGTTGCAAAACACATTGAGCCATGTTCTAAGCTGTTTCATGTACCCACAGGGTAGGTGTGTCTATGTGCCAACCAGGGACCCAACGTCACGCGCCGATTTTGAACAAGTGGATGAACTATGGACCCATGTGACCACAACTACTAAATTCAGACCTATGAAGATGGATGTCATTCTTGTGAGTTGCAATGCACACTGAGGCAAGCTCTGAGCTGTTTCATGTACCCACAGGGTAGATGTGTCTATGTGCCAACCAGGGACCCAACGTCACGCGCGGATTTTGAACAAGTGGATGAACTATGGACCCCTGTGACCACAACTAATAAGTACTTGCAATTTAATCATTCTTGTGAGTTACAAAACACATTGAGCCATGATCTGAGCTGTTTCATATACCCACAGGGTAGGTGTGTCTATGTGCCAACCAGGGACCCAACGTCACGCGCGGATTTTGAACAAGTGGATGAACTATGGACCCCTGTGACCAACAACTAATAAGTGCTTGCAAATTAAGATGGATGTCATTCTTGTGAGTTTCAAAACACATTGAGCCATGCTCTGAGCTGTTTCATGTACCCACAGGGTAGATGTGTTTATGTGCCAACTAGGGACCCAACGTCACTCGCCAATTTTGAACAAGTGGATGAACTATGGACCCCTGTGACCACATCTAATAAATACTTGCAAATTTAGATGGATGTCATTCTTGTGAGTTGCAAAACACATTGAGCCAGGCTCTGAGCTGTTTCATGTACCCACAGGGTAGGTGTGTCTATGTGCCAACCAGGGACCCAACGTCAAGCGCGGATTTTGAACAAATAGATGAACTATGGACCCCTGTGACCACAACTAATAAATACTTGCAAATTTAGATGGATGTCATTCTTGTGAGTTGCAAAACACATTGAGCCATGCTCTGAGCTGTTTCATGTACCCACTGGGTAGATGTGTCTATGTGCCAACCAGGGACCCAACGTCACACGCGGATTTTGAACAAGTGGATGAACTATGGACCCCAGTGACCACAACTAATAAGTATTTGCACATTAAGATGGATGTCATTCTTGTGAGTTACAAAACACATTGAGCCATGCTCTGAGCTGTTTCATGTACCCACAGTGTAGGTGTGTCTATGTGCCAACCAGGGTCCCAATGTCATGCGCGGATTTTGAACATGTGGATGAACTATGGACCCATGTGACCACAACTACTAGATTCTAACCTATGTAGATGGATATCATTCTTGTGAGTTGCAATACACATTGAGCCATGCTCTGAGCTGTTTCATGTACCCACAAGGCAGATGTGTCTATGTGCCAACCAGGGACCCAACATCACGCGCGGATTTTGGAAAAGTGGATGAACTATGGACCCCAGTGACCACAACTAATAAGTACTTACAAATTCTGACCTATGAAGATGGATGTCTTTCTTGTGAGTTGCAATGCACATTGAGCCATGCTCTGAGCTGCTTCATGTACCAACAGGGTAGATGTGTCCATGTGCCAACCAGGGACCCAACATCACGCGCGGATTTTGAACAAGTGGATGAACTATGGACCCATGTGACCACAATTACTAAATTCTAACCTATGAAGATGGATGTTATTCTTGTGAGTTGCAAAACACATTGAGCCATGCTCTAAGCTGTTTCATGTACCCACAGGGTAGATGTGTCTATGTGCCAACCAGGGACCCAACGTCACGCGCGGATTTTGAACAAGTGGATGAATTATTGACCCCAGTGACCACAACTGATAAGAACTTACAGATTCTGACTTCTGAAGATGGATGTCTTTCTTGTGAGTTGTAAAGCACATTGAGCCATGCTCTGAGCTGTTTCATGTACCAACAGGGTAGATGTGTCCATGTGCCAACCAGGGACCCACCGTCACGCGCGGATTTTGAACAAGTGGATGAACTATGGACCCATGTGACCACAACAACTAAATTCTAACCTATGAAGATGGATGTCATTCTTGTGAGTTGCAAAACACATTGAGCCATGCTCTGAGCTGTGTCATGTACCCACAGGGTAGGTGTGTCTATGTGCCAACCAGGGACCCAACGTCACGCGCCGATTTTGAACAAGTGGATGAAATATGGACCCATGTGACCACAATTTCTAAATTCTAACCTATGAAGATGGATGTCATTCTTGTGAGTTCCAAAGCACATTGAGCCATGCTCTGAGCTGTTTCATGTACCCACAGGGTAGGTGTGTCTATGTGCCAACCAGGGACCCAACATCACGCGCGGATTTTGAACAAGTGGATGAACTATGGACCCCTGTGACCATAACTAATAAGTACTTACTTATTCTGACCTATGAAGATCGATCTCATTCTTGTGAGTTAAAAAACACATTGAGCCATGCTCTTAGCTGTTTCTTGTACCCACATGGTAGGTGTGTCTATATGCCAACCAGGGACCCAACGTCACGCGCGGATTTTGAACAAGGGGGTGAACTATGGACCCATGCATGTGACCACAAGTAATAAGTACCTGCAAATTAAGATGGATGTCATTCTTGTGAGTTGCAATACACATTGAGCCATGCTCTGAGCTGTTTCATGTATCCACAGGGTAGATGTGTCTATGTGCCAACCAGGGACCCAACGTCACGGCCGGATTTTGAACAAGTGGATCAACTATGTACCCATGTAAGCACAGCTATCCTATGAATATGGATGTCATTCTTGTGAGTTGCAAAGTGCATTGAGGCAGGCTCTGAGCTGTTTCATGTACCCACAGGGTAGGTGTGTCTATGTGCCAACCAAGGAACCAATGTCACGCGCGGAATTTGAACAAGTGGATGAACTATGGACCCATGTGACCACAACTACTAAGTACTTACAAATTCTGACCTATGAAGATGGATGTCATTCTTGTGAGTTGCAAAGCACAAGGAGGCATGCTCTGAGCGTTTTCATGTACCCACAGGGTAGATGTGTCTGTGTACCAATCATGCAGGGACCCAACGTCATGCGCAGACGTTGAACACTGTATCAACTGGAGGTGTGACCACAACTTATTAAGTACTTACAAGTTGACCTATAGAGATGGATGTCATTCTTGTGATTTGCAAAGCACATTTCATTAGGCTAGATCTGAGCTGTTCTATGTACCCACAGGGTAGGTGTGTCCCTGTGCCAACTATTGATCCAATATCATACGCCGATCATCCTGAAAACTAGTCCAGCTGGGGTTTTCACTGCAGCAATGAAGTATGACCTAATGAGCTGGATGCCGTTCTTGTGAGTTGTAATATATTGGTTTTATATATGTGATTTGATGTGTATTATTATCATCTAGATCCATCAAACAGTTCATCAGGACCTTTGTCATAGAGGATGCAGTTGTACTCTGAACTTTTTATCTGTTATGTATCTTGTTTACCTACATGTACTGACATAAATTTGTAATGTGAATAATGATTATGATTTCATTGGTTGAAGTTTGTTAATTATGCATGTATTTGTGTACTTGTGTTTGTGTGTATTTTATAGCCACCTCTGTAGACGAAAGCACAATTTTGAGCCTAGTGCACTTGCAAAATACATTGCTAACATGCACAGGGGAGACACCTCCAAAAGATGCATCATGTAATGAATGAAGTGGTTACTTGTACCTTGCTGCACAAGCTTTGTTGGGAAAATCAAATCCACATGCATCCTTTGACATCTTTATGGCAGCAGTTAATAAAAGTTATATCATTTAGGTATACTGATATAATATTTGTATCCAATAGGCAGCAAGGCTGAATTCGGAGGATTTTCATACCTCCATACCCATGGCCAGATAGAGGGTTTATAAATTCATTGCTTGGAGTGCAGGCACGTTTGCATGACTTGTAATTCAAACATAGGACATGATGGAATGCAAATGTTCTATGCATGACTAAATTAT
Organism: Spongilla lacustris; assembly: GCA_949361645.1. Lineage (NCBI taxonomy): Eukaryota > Metazoa > Porifera > Demospongiae > Spongillida > Spongillidae > Spongilla > Spongilla lacustris. Next base: position 13,262,427 of record OX442415.1, read on the forward strand.
CACATGATGATGAGCTATACCCACTACTGCATGATGCACCATAAATTATTCATGCAAATTTTGTTAGACAAGCACGAGCATCCTATCATAGATTAAGAATACGTCTGCACAAAGTGTCACTGCAACTTCAAGTGAAGGTCACATTTGCAGCAAAGCGTCATTCAGTGCATGATAATGGTAATGGTAGCAATGGTGATTGTAGTGGTGATGAAGGATGTGGTGGCACTACTGATGCTGGGGTTATATTGTCAGTGATAATACATATGTACAAGAATAAAAATACCCCAAATGAACCTGGTGATGATAACGATTCTGCTGAGAGTTCTACATGACTACAATGGCAACTTGGAGAAAGACACAACAATGCTACGTGAACACACCAGACTAGGATGATATATGTGCACCGCTGAAGCGGGGAAGGGAACATTATACCTCAGATACTTTCCATCTATGACCCTACAATTAAGGAGTATATACCATATTATGTAAAGCAATTATATGTTATCCCAGCTGCATTAAAAAGTGAAACCCATGCAGTGCCCCATTTACAAGAGAAGTAAGAAGCACTGTGAAAGAATTTCAAGTACAACATTCTAGCCAACTACATGTACAGGACTGAAATATACCCTTACACATTATTCTAGCCAACTACATGTACAGTACTGAATATCAGAGATCATTAGTGTAAGATCACATTATACCTGAAGAACACCAAAACTGTGGGAAAAATTCTAGAACCTAATCCGAAGGGGCCCATTCAACATTGTCAAGGTAAGGTATGTCATGCATGTAATGGTTACTTTAACAGGCATCAGAAATCCAGCTTCAGTCTATCAGTACTGCTTCTATTTAGTCATACATTATTTGCATGGTCAGAGGTACATACATTTGTAGCAATTTGTGTATTTAGTTTTGTTTTTTTTTAATATTAATGCCTTTCAGGTTGTGACCAGTTCAGTATTGCGCAATACTCTGACTTATTGATTTATTATTGTTATTGTTGCTGTTGTGTGTGTGTTTATGTATCGGAAAGAGCGTCATAGAGTGCATACAAGACTGTGCGTTTTTACGCTTCTATCCGCGTCGTATGCTGGCACACGGTAGTAGACATTATACTTATTTAGTTTTACGCGACAATGAATTCATGTTTTGACGGCTAAACGTATTCATCTCAAAGTAATTATTCCGCAGGAATGTGCGGCTGAGGAATGTGGGGCTAACTTCTACACGGTCGGGCCACCGTAGATCAGAGATAAAGAAATCTGATCAGCATGCCCGTAGCCAAGGGGGTGCAATTGCACCCTCCCACTGGATGCAAGGTCCGCTTGGCAGGGTATGAATATTATTCACTTTATTGTGCAACCTACACATATTAAAATAAGAATTGCCAGTTGTAGGGTGCTCCCGCTAGTTAATGATACCTTTTTTTTTTTCTATCCAGGAATGACCCCGTATCACTTCCCTTTCAGTGAGTAGCTTCAAAGAAGAAAAGTTATTTCATAGGAAAAAATATAAAAGTTTTGCCGAGCGGTGGTATAGTCCGCCTATTGTGACGAACGCGCGCATAATTCATCAGCGGTTACAAGCAGCTTTGACAGGATTAATCTATGCATGGCTGCATCTGTAGCAACAAGAGGTCATGCAGCTGGGAGACCTCGTCCCTTTAACCACGTATATGTCTTTCAGTTGTAGCTTGTATCGCCTCACTGGGGCTTCAGGTATACCGGCAGCCTTTGCGACAGAGTTTAGGCTATAACCCTGGCTAATTCACTGTGTCACATTGCGAATCAATGCTGGATTTCGCTTTAACCTATACGGCCAGCATGTGATTGCAGACTGCCAATCTGTAATTACATGCTTGTGCCACAGAAAATGATTTCGGCTTCATCGACAGCCCTGGATAATTATGGTATTGTCTGGATTCCGTTGTGGTCGATTGTGAAATTCATATCGCTCTATAATGAAGTGAGTCCGACCGGGTCGTACATTTTGGTATACAGCTATGGAATATGGAACGCCAAACTGGACAAAACTATTTCTTCCTCACCGCAACGATCACGACTATCGAATCGATCCTTTGTGGTCATCGGATCGATTGTCCAGCTAGCGCATTGCAGTCGAGCTAATCATAATATGCTAATACACCCAAACCCGCGGCCGGATCCGGTTTCTTATTCAGTTATTGAGTTTACAGAACTTTGGAGTCTGACCATTTTTAAAAATAATAGAGATGCTTTTGAGGCGTCGGATTTTGAGCAAGCTTTCTTTAAAATATCATATATTAGCGCGCGAAAGTCTACAGACCAAGAGCAAGTCAGTTACCTGTGCTCAAAGGCCTACTTTGTAAGTTTTTTTAATACTTCCAATCTAGCGTGCATCTCATTCAACTGATTCGGGGCTTTATTTCTCGCAGCTACCATTGATATTGAAGGATCTCATCAGGTTGTGGTGACGGGTACAGCCGGATTTATCGAATAGGCCTACCACTTCTGGCACCACGGAACGGAAACCAACTGTATCTACTAGTCATACGGGGACTCATACCTGACATTTATGTGTGTGTGTGCGCTCAGTCCACTGATCAGGTTATCACAATCTCTTTGCATATGCATGTGTGTTTACGTCTAGATCTGTGAAGTGTGTGCAGTGTTGTCATTGGGAGTGTTTATTTAATTTATAAGGTGTGCTATTAGGTTAAATTGATAGTTTTTACCTCTCAGCAATCCAACTGATCTAAGTTGATCTCTTTGTACATGCATCTGCTGCACCTTTAAAAAAAAATTAAATGGTACATGTTGATGTACCCGGCCTCTGTGTGTGTGCGTGCATGTGTGTGTGTGTGTGTGTGTGTGTGTGTACAAGGAGCTATAAGTGTGCATAAGGTGCCGTTGAGAGCTCTTTGATATCTTTTTTTTCAGGTCAAACAATCATTTGGAATCATGAAAGTCTTTAAGAACCAGAACCTAGATCAGTGGATTCCTTGGTCGAGCAGCCTTTGCTGAAATATTGCAGGCACTAATTGAGGAGATTTAATCAGTCATGTTGAACACTTGAAGATATCCTTTTATCACATTACGTGATTGGAGTAAATGTAATCTCAGTTGTTTTATTTTTGTGGATGTTATTCGTTTTTATAAATAAATGAAAATTTCAGATTGTTTAGCTCGCATGCTTTGTATAGCTCCTGGTAGATTTTTAAAACTATACTTTTATAACATGATGCCTATTAATGAACAGAGTCAAATGCCCATGGGGCAATTTTCCATCTGAAAGAGAATGTTGGTAACACGTATGCTAGGGTGTGTAACCGATTTTCAGGTTTTTTAGGTTAACCGATTATTCGCGATTACCTATTCGGTCGACTATGCATTTAGTAGAATAGCAGGTTACCGATTTCAGAATTTCCTTTAGTCGAAATAACCGGTTCTGTTTTTCTTAGTCGCGATTAGTCGATATTCGTTTCCTTAATACGCAGAAATTGGTACAAAATCGATTACCCCTTTTTATATGCCCTTCGCTTTTCCCGCCTGTAACAAGGGTTAATTGATGACAATAAACAGAAACATTGTTGACATGATGTAATGAACATTAGTCTGGGGACCCAGCTGATATAAATACTACCATCCCACAACAAAACACTCGGTGCCGCCTGCATGTGAACGTGCAGTGGGCACGGCAATTTAAATACGTTCGCGTTCTCTGCAGTATAGTACATGTGAGTTCATCCAACGCGCTACGTACTCTTCTTGCACAGCAGCACAGGTGTCCAAATACTTAGTTACACTGGCTCTTCTCCAGACGTTCGGACATAACATTATGAATAACGTACATGTCTTGATTGGTGGCTTTGTCATATGCGTAGAACGGTGTTCCACCCCCATCCACCCAACATGTTCTTTGGTGAAAAAATATCCATCCACCGCCATTGAATTATTCCCACCAGTGGGTGTGGCGTCACTTTGGAGTCCCAGTACTATCTTATAAGGGACTTGTAACTGTTTTAATGTTGGCATAAGCAGCAGATAAGCAAAAAAAACTGGCTATACGTGTATGGACTAGAGAAACTGTGATTTATTTGGCCTATATCAAAAATCGGAAAAACCTCGTAAAACCTAGGTAATCGTTTGCAAATTAATGTTGCGCTAATCGCCAAAATCGATTTAATGTGTCTAATAACCGATTTGCAAGTTGCTATTAACCTGAAAAATCGATTGGACTTTTTTTCATAGTCGAAATAATCGATTTTGGTTTATGAAAAAGGTTACACACCCTAACGTATGCGCATGTACTTTGACAAGACATACCGTTTGCCTCATTTAAAAACTGATAGCTCACTCTTCTAGATCTAAATCTCATTGGAAATCAATTTCACATCAAGAAGAATTAATTCCAATACAAGATGGGACTAACCTCTACAAACTTTGCGACATAAACAAAATATCATTACAATATGTTGTGGGTAAAGTATGACAGAACAATGCACAAATAATGTTTTTAATCCTTCTATGAATTGATCCATAACTACTTTAACTTTAATTGTCCTGAAGTAATGCTATAATGTGTTAGTGATTGACAATTGACATCTTGCTATTTGCATTTGCTGCATAATCAGCACCAAACAACTCTCTACACTGATCATTTCTTGCAACCATTATCTATTTATGCATGTGCAGGTTAAGTAAAGATTTAGCTACTTCATGTACAATACTATGTGACACATAATTCTACCACCTTCTGTACAAGATCACTAATATTATCAGGAATAGCACAAACATCAACAGCGATGTTTGTTTTAGAACCTGATGTACACCAATTCAGCAAGAACAGGAAGGTCACAACATCCTTGCACAATTTACATTGCAATGTATACACCTAGACAGCAAAACTGCATGCATGCCAGTAAACACCTTTAATCAGTATTGTTTGCTTGTGCATGATTAAGTACGTATGTGGCATGACCTCATACAGTACAGCACAATACAATAAAGCTACTTCTTTCTGCTTTCTCCGTGGCATCATTGAAAACAAATTTCTGCCTAATTGCAATTCTCATTGGTTCCAAAGAAGCTAGTTTAGCGTAATAAAACAATTTATATACTGATGCATTGAGATAAATGTTTAAACCAAAATAAAAAAAAAACACTGATCTAGACATAAATAACAATATGGTGATACCTAAGATGTAAATCAACACTGAGACAAATCCTATAAATAAATAAAAAGAAATACGATGAGAACTTCAAATAATGAATGGTATAACTATAAATCAATGTCAGAAGAGTTCTGAGTTGAAGGAATGATTTTTTTTAAGAATTAAGGTCTAAGACTGCACCATGCATATGGTGTGCGAGATCATCATGAAGGTCTTTAAGAACCAGAACCTAAATGGATTCCTTGTTGAAGACCAGTGTTGCAGCCTCTGCTGAAGTTGCAGGTGATATACCTTGCTTGCAGGCACAGAATCACTATATGTCCTCTAGAAAATGCTACTTGCTGATGGCTAAATTTTGTTTTTGTTGGGTAATTTATTACTATTTTCCCCGCCATCTGCCCTGTTCCATGCATGCAGAACCTGCTTTCACAGAAGAACAGAAGAATAGAATGAGAGAAGGAAAAAGCTATAATAGTTCCAAATAGTCATTTTGCTAGTGGTACACCTAATATGGTATGGAGACACCACCTTGCATGTCTTCTAAAATGGATGGATTATCAAGTACTAACATCCACCGAGAAGAATAAAGACAAACTGCTTCTTGCTGGACTGGCTTGAAGAAAAGCTTGTCGAGTTTAATACTTAAAAAATGACACATGAGGAGTTTAAGGAATTCTTATATCATATTTTCCAAAGGTAAAGGATTTGCAAACCACAAAAGGAGTGGATCTTGAACCGTTGACCATCATGTTATACGACACCAGAAGTATTGAAACAGTAAAGGTACCTATATTGTACCTTTGCAGTGGTACCTTGATTTACTAAATGTATATGAATCTCCTCACAATGTAGATGTGTATAAGCTTGATAATTTACATTCTGTAAATGTGCATGTATCTATAGATGGATGTTTGTCACACTTTTGGGTACAGTTTTCCTGACTAACTAAACATAAATATTCTAAGGTCATCATTAGTATATACGAGTAGCTACATGACTGATTTATGAACCATTGAAAGGAGGGGAAGACAAAGCACCAATGCAATAAATATATGCTTGCATAATTTCATTTTTGTAATGAAGGCATTATTTGACAGCTGTAGCACTTATAGCCACAAAAGGAGGCCCTTATTTGTGAACGGTATAGTTAGACAAAGTCTATTTATTTACTTTATGATCTTAGCGAGATGTATCTGAAGAGAAGGTGAATGTGTTTTCAGTTGTGATTGATTTGAGCTTTTGACTTAGAGATTTCATAAGGACATAATGATTCTGTGCATGTGTGCCTGCAAACAAGGTATATATGTGTACATGGGCTATGGTGCTGTAGAAGATTATTTTTAAAATCATTCTTTCAACCCAGAATTCTTCTGACGTTGATCTAGTGACGGATATCAAGTCTGCAAACAAGGTTACTATATGTTATCTAAGGTTCTCATTGTATTTCATTTTTACCAACTAGAGAATTTACCTGATTAGATATAACCATATTGTTACTTATGTCTAGACCAGTGAAGTACTATAATTAATGCTTTCTGTGTTGTTCGTTTTAAAAACATTTATCTCAATGCATCAGTTATAATTGATGAAATAAGTTCTTAGAATTGCAATTAGGCAAAAAATGTTTTCAATGATGCCAGGAAACAAATAAAAGTAGCTTTGATCCTTCTAGGCTGCTTAAGGTTCATTTACAAACATAACATTGCTGTTGATGTTAGTGATATTATACAGAAGTTAGTAGAATGAGTCACATAGTATTGTACTAATAGATAGCTGTTTGTATGCAGCAAATGCACTATTTGAGATTGGAAATAGCAAGATGCCATCACTAATAGAAACAACATAAGAGCTTTACTGCTGGACTATTACTATTATTGTACCATTAAATTTAAAGTATAGCTATGGCTATGGATCAATTCATGGAGAGATTTAAAACATTACGTGTGCATCGTTCTGTCACACTTCACCGACAACAGATTGAAACGATATTTTGTTTATTATTATATATTTTTGTCTTCACATTCCATCGTACGTTTCTTCATAGGGAGGCATATGGATGCAATCCTTGCTATGGAATTTGACAAGGTGCCATTCATTTCATTCCCAAAAGCTGGCTTCAACTTGTGTGAAATGGAACTGAGGCAAGGATATGTTATAGGAAATAATGGATTTGATTTTAAGTAGTTCATTTCATTTGTTATTGAGTATATTATTTTCTGCATTTTAACACCGGCTGTTCATTGATAGGCCGGCATCATAATTGTAAAAGCATAGATATACTTTAAAACAATCTCTTGTTGTAAATCTACCTCATCAGTATAGTTAATGAAATTGTTTTAAGCTGATCTATCTTTTTTGGAACCAATGAGAATTGCAATTAGGCAGAAATTTGTTTTCAATGATGCCACGGAGAAAGCAAACAGAAGTAGCTTTATTGTATTGTGCTGTACTGTATGAGGTCATGCCACATACGTACTTAATCATGCACAAGCATGCAATATTAAAGGTGTCCTTACTGGCATGCAATGCCATGCAGTTTTGCTGTTGATGTTTGTGCTATTCCTGATAATATTAGTGAGCTTGTACAGAAGGTGGTAGAATTATGTGTCACATAGTATTGTACATGAAGTAGCTAAATCTTTACTTAACCTGCATATGCATAAATAGATAATGGTTGCAAGAAATGATCAGTGTAGAGAGTTGTTTGGTGCTGATTATGCAGCAAATGCAAATAGCAAGATGTCAATTGTCAATCACTAATACATTATAGCATTACTTCAGGACAATTAAAGTTAAAGTAGTTATGGATCAATTCATAGAAGGATTAAAAACATTATTTGTGCATTGTTCTGTCATACTTTACCCACAACATATTGTAATGATATTTTGTTTATGTCGCAAAGTTTGTAGAGGTTAGTCCCATCTTGTATTGGAGTTAATTTTGCTTGAAATTGATTTCTAATGAGATTTAGAAGAGCAAGCTATCAGTTTTTAAATGAGGCAAATGGTATGTTATGTCAAGGTACATGCGCATACGTGTTAGCATCATTCTCTTCCAGATGGAAAGTTGCCACATGGGCGTTTGACTCAGTCCATTTTAATGACCCCACTGCAAGATTCCCACAGCTGAAACTTGCAAAATGGAAATGAGGGGATGATATGGTGGAAGCAGTTATAGGAAACGATGGATTTGGAATGTTATAAATTGTCAAGTGTGCATTTGAATTGATGAGTGGGTTATTCTCTGCATTTGTTTACTAGCTCTGTTCATTAATAGGCAGCATGTTCATTATAATTATAAAAGCATAGATATACTCTCTTGTTTTAAATCTACCAGGAGCTACAAAGCATGCGAGCTAAACAATCTCATTTATTAATTTACAAAAACGAACAACATCAACAAAATTAAAACAACTGAGATTACATTTACTCCAATCACTAGTAATGTGATAAAAGGATATCTTGAAGTGTTCAACATGACTGATTAAATCTCCTCAATTCCATTTATTAGTGCCTGCAATATTTCAGCAAAGGCTGCAGCACTGGCCTTCAACAAGGAATCCATCTAGGTTCTGGTTCTTAAAGACTTTCATGATTCCAAATGATTGAATAACAAAGATATCAAAGAGCTCTCAACAGTACCTTATGCACACTTCTAGCTCCTTGCACACACACACACACACATGCACACACACAGACATGCACACACACACACAGATGCTGGGTACATCATGTACCATTTAATTTTTTTTTAAAGGTGCAGATGCATGTACAAAGAGATCAACTTAGATCAGTTGGATTGCTCTACAGATGAGAGGTAAAACTATCAAGTTACCCGAATAGCACTACCTTATAAATAAACACTTCCCATGACAACACTGCACACACTTCACAAATCTAGACGTACACACACATGCATATGCAAAGAGATTGTGATAACCTGATCAGTGGACTGAGCGCACACACACACACATAAATGTCAGGTATGAGTCCCCGTATGACTAGTAGATACAGTTGGTTTCCGTTCCGTGGTGCCAGAAGTGGTAGGCCTATTCGATAAATCCGGCTGTACCCGTCACCATAACCCGATGAGATCCTTCAATATCAATGGTAGCTGCGAGAAATAATGCCCGGAATCAGCTGAATGAGATGCAAAGAGCTGGATTGGAAATATAAAATAACTTACCAAGTAGGCCTTCGAGCATAGGTCACTGACTTCTGTAGACCTTCGCGCGCTACATAAAGAAAGCTTGCTCAAAATCCGACGCCTCAAAAGCATCTCTTAACACCGCGTCCGTGAAATTCGAATGTTTTTTGGTCGAACTCAACTTTTTTAAAATTAGTCGGAACGCCCCAATTGTCTGGAAAAGCATATTTTTTATACATTTCAACTATCGCCAATACATTTGGCGTTGTTGTCTGCCTTATATCTATCATGGACACGGACCTGTATGTGTTCAAAGTGACGCGGTTTGATGTTTTTCGGTTACGAAGCGTTGCTGGGGACACTTTTTTTCTAGACAATTAAGAGCCGCTTTAGATACGATTTTAAATGTCATTTGGTACGAATAGGAGGCCACAATGAATACTGTGTTGGCAGTTAGCTTAGTTCTTGTACAAAACTCACTTACAGTTATCCACCTCGTTCGAGGACTTACATAGATCAGTGTAGTTGATTTATATCTGGGTACGAGATAATCAAATAACCGGACGGGAACGAACAACTGGAGGAAAAAGGGCGGTGTTTTGTCTCACGTGGTGCATATTTATAGTAACTTATCGTAGTGACGTATTGTAACTCAGACTCGCGTGACGTCAATCAACACGTAAAATTACATTACGTATGGCCAAAATTAGGCGTTTAGGTCCGGAGACGAGATCCAAAAGAGTTTTATTGCTTGTTTCTACGCTAAAACGATAGGCTATTGCCAGAATTTGTTCAAGCGCTACCTATCCGATCCAGTTGAGCATGTCTATGTTGTTTTTAAATTCCGAAACCTTGTCAGAAAAAAGTGTCCCTTTTCCGGTAAGAGTCTTACCCTCTCAACTCTAAACAAACGCAGGTCCTCGGTGGAAGTGGTTACAAGGCTGAAAGTAGCTCCAAACATCGTGTAGGGAGTTGAACTATAAGGTACACCGCTATTTGTGGCTATTGGAACCCTTCCGACTAATTTTCCAAAAAGTGAGTTCGACAAAATAGGCCAAAAAAACATTCGAATTTCACGGACGCGGTGTTAAAATTGGTCAGACTCCAAAGTTCTGTAAACTCAATAACTGAATAAGAAACCGGATCCGGCCGCGGGTTTGGGTGAATTAGCATATTATGATTAGCTCGACTGCAATGCGCTAGCTGGACAATCGATCCGATGACCGCAAAGGATCGATTCGATAGTCATGATCGTTGCGGTGAGGCAGAAATAATTTTGTCCAGTTTGGCGTTCCATAGTAGTTTGTTCTAAAATGTTACGCAAACATAAAATTCAATCGTAACTAATTAAGCGGTAGTGTGACCTTTCGAGTACCGTGGGCTCCAGAACGATCAGCATCGCAGGTTTTTGATATTAATCGAGTCGCAGACACTATAGGGGACTATTCCGCCCTGCATTTTTGGAAACGATCTGTAGTTTCCGCAATACGTGAGCGAACGTGACGGTTTTTAGAAAACATTTCCCCGAGTGGGTGCGACATATCGACTCGTAACTTCCAAACGGAAGGTCCAATCGAAGCCACTTTTCTTTCCATACATTGGGAAGACATGTGAGTACAAAAAAAAATCTTTATTTATCCTTAAAACGCATCCTTTATTAAATTCGGTTCAAAATTCGTCTTAATACCCGGCTCGTCATTAGACCCGGGAGCACTCTATATTATGCACGAGTGCATGTGAGAGCGCTGGTACGGGATCAAATCAGGCGGCCAGGCATTCGGGCTATTGCCTGACCACTTTTTGCCCAAGGTACACCTCGAGAGACAGCTGAAAGAGAATGTATGATATGTGTGCATATACCCAGTATATGGATAATTATAATTATGTCACATAGAAGTCAGTTCTCAAGTACCCTCCCCCAACCATATGAACTATGCATTCTACAATGTTTAGTGCGAAGGAAATAACTCATTGGCCACAATGGTTTCAAAAGATGCAAGTTGTGATATACATGTATATCTTAGTACACATGCATGTAGTCATCTGTGTAAAAGCGGACTGCAGCTGGTGAAGTTTATGGCAAGGCAAGGCCTGGCAACAGCTATAGGCCTGTTGGGTGGTCCTTCCTTTACCAAGTTGTGAATAGTACTATGTAATAACCACATTTGCTTTCATGTATATATCTGCATGCAGCCGTATGCTATGCACGTGACTCCAATTGTGCATTGCCCCAGCAGCTTTGCATACAGCTTTTGAAATTTTTGTAATTTTGTATACAGTCAATTGCAAAAAAAAATTGTGACACTTCAATTCTATATGGCATTGGCCAGATTTACCAGCTACATGAACCAAATAATGAAAATGTTGTACCAGCCGTCCTTTGTGGTAGTAAATAGGACTATGTCGGCAGTACAACTGCATGAGAGGAAGACTTTCCATATTTGCTTTCATACAGTTATGTACATCAGATTCTGTAGCGTGAGCTGCCTTGAATTGTGCATTGTCCCAGCACCTTTGGAACTTTAGCAATTTTTTTTAAGTCTTGCAATTTTGCACTCAATTGCAAAAAAAATTTGTCGCACTTCAATAGTACGGCATTGCATGGTCAGATTTACTCTTTGTAATACTGAAAATGTGGTACCAGCCTTCCTTTACCAAGTAGTAGATAGGACTATGTAGTAGAGGAAGACTATAACTGCACTTGCTTTCATGTACATCTGCATGTAGGGTGAACTGCCGTATGCTAAGCACACTGCATTGCCCCAGCAGCTTTGCAATCTTGTATTCAGTCAGCATTGGCTAGATTTACTACATTGTATGAACCAAGTAATGAAAATGTGGTAGTAAAGAGGATTGTGTAGTAGAGGACCATAGTTGCTTTCGTAAATCTAGATCCGTAGCGTGAGCTGCCTTGAATTGTGCATTGCCCTGCATGCATGGGCAGCAGCTTTGCAACTTATGTCTTGCACGCCGCGACGCTTCATTCCTATGGCATTGGCCAGATTTACTACTTAGTACCAAATAATACCAGCCTATAGCTTCCTTATAGGAAAGAGGAAGACTTATCTGCACATAGTACGCTACAGCAGTTCTTGCATTGCTACATGTGTTATCTTGGCTACACCACTGGTTGAGTCCACTTCTAACATGCTTTGCACCCCTTCCCCCCCCCCCCCCCCCCCCAACACACCACCTGGCTACGTGATGCTGATGTGATTACTAACAAAATAACATATTAGAAGCATTCATACGATCGGATGACAATGCAAACGTACAGGGATTAAATGATACCTGGTACTTCACACTCTTCTAACTTCACACTAGTCTACTGTGGAGATTTTGACTAGGTTGACAATGTGAAAACTGGGTTGCATTAAAAAAAGGTGTACTATTGCTATTGGCAGTATTTTTCTTAAAGTCATGCAAAATATGAAGTAAGGAAAGGTCAGCATACAACATGGTTAATAAATAAAGTGGCGGCAGGCTTCATCATCTCATATGTAATTTAGGTCTGGACTGGAGATGTAAATAGACCACACCCAGTGGGCAGTGCTAGGTCTTCCACAAAGCACAAGTTCTTGTGACCAAATACCACTAAGCCAGCTATACAGAATAAGGTCATGTCAATGACTACAGTGATATATCGGTCATACCAATGGCTAATACATTTAATATTATGTGTGTTTATGTGGTTGGGGGTCAATAAAAGAGGAGAGCTTGCTGCATCATAGGAAATCGTTATGTAGAATTACATCAGCTGATTTGGCCAGGGGTCATATACTTAGGGTACAGATCAGTGTTGGTTTGATGGATTCATTACTTATGACTACCTTATCAATAAATCTAATTAGTGCTCTACATCAATAATATTGCATTGTACATGCAAATGAGGCATTGATATTTTATCAGTCATGCATGTGTGTAGACACTGTCACACTGGTCCCCATCCTTGTACCTATCCTTTTAAACACTAGTCAACATCGTTATATACACTGGTCCCATCCTTGTACACACTGGTTCCCATTCTAGTACACACTGGTTCCCATCCTTGTATACACTGGTTCCCATCTTTGTACACACTGGTTCCCATTCTAGTACACACTGGTCCCCATCCTTGTAATTATATGCACTGGTCCCCATCCTTGTACACACTGGTCCCCCGCCTTTGTAAACACTGGTCCCCAGCCTTGTACACACTGGTCCCCATCCTTGTACACACTAGTCCCCATCCTTGTACACATTGGTACCCATCCTTGAACACACTGGTCCCCATCTTTGTATACAAGGCCATGAAAATCCAAGTCCTCAAATTCTAACTCAATATACCAGTATAAATCAGTGCACTCAAGCATCTCCAAATACATAAACTGATTCATGTACATGTAGCTGGAACACTAACACTTTTATAACTACTCCAGAATACCTGGGACCAGGCCATTCTCATCAGGTTTTGATCATGTAACCTTGTGTGCCTCGGCATAAAGGTGTTATAAGTTGGTGGCTGGAGATCTTCCATACCTGGTCAGTAGTATATTAGGCTGGGGCTAAGGCCGTGAGGATGTTCAATGTTGGATCAGTAAAATAATTGCTTTATTTCATTTTCTATTGCAGAATGGCAGCCAAGGATTTCCTTCCACATCACTTGATTTGTCAACTGTCTTCTAAGCCACTCAGTGATCCGAGAATGCTTCCATGTCTACACTCCTTCTGCTGTCAATGCCTAGACCATGAGGTGGAGAAGGTTGGACCTCAGCACAACATCCAGTGTCCCACCTGTCGAAGAAGTACTCCCATTCAAGGAGGAGAAGTCAATGTTTCCCTCAGAACCTCCATCTTGGATTTGAGGTGGAGATTGCTGGCTACATGTCCTAGTTTGTCAGTGGCTGTGGGGTGTCTTGCACCTTCTGTGTAAATGGATGTACTGATCCTGCAGTGGTATTCTGTTGCAGATGTTGCCAGTTTATGTGCACCTTTGGCCAGATAAGCCACAAACGTGTTCCACAACTGGCCCACCACATTGTGATAGGACTGGACAAGGAGTCAGCTGAATTACTACCAACTGTGATGAAGGTAACTGAAGTATATTGTACTCAGCTCAAACATGAGACCAAGGAGTTAGATTTGTACTGTAACACTTGCAGCAGCCTCACTTGTAACAAGTGTGTCCTTAAATACCACAAAGACCACAACATTACACCGCTGTTTGTCATTGCAGAGGCACATCGAGATGAAATGAAAAAAACGTATCACAGTACATTGGGAATGGTGTCAACATTGGCAGGTGCCATTGAAGCCAATAAGAAGAAGATGGAACAGGTGGAGACCTCCAAACAAGAAGCTGCATGGGTCATTGAGCATGCCTTTGGACAACTGATGGAGACCTTGGAGGAAAGGAAGAAGACACTTTTAGCAGAATTGGAAATTATTTCACTCTCCAAGGTAACAGCTCTGAACCTTCAGAAAGAGCATGTAGTTTGAGCAGATCCAGCAGGGCATTGTTTACCACACTGAGATGCATGATTTCCCAAATCCTCCAGACCCACTCTGAACGTGAGTTAGTAGCTCTGGGAGGACTGGTACCCACTGAACTGAAGACCATCTTCATTAAGGTTGGGAATATGTCCTTTATACCATACCAACGGAATCACCTAAAAATTTCTGTTCACCCAGACCCAATAATAAAGCAACTATGCCAATTTGGTGAAGTGGTAGACTTATCTCCAGCTCCACATGATAGCAAGTGTACATTCCTATCTGTAGCCAAGGTCAGCACAGAGTACCATGTTAAAGTGGAGACCATGTTCTTAAATGGGGAGAGGTACCCATGTGGTGGTCTGCAGGTGAAGGCTGAGCTGAGGCCGAAGTCACATGATGGTCAACATGTACATGTACAGAAAAGCCCTTATGATCTGAGGGTGATGGGTGATTATACCACATTATGTAATCCCCAACAAGTGATCAAACTTAGTAATATTGTCATCCATGAGAATGGAGATATCTATGTAAGCAGTGATTACCATATAACCAATGTGCAGGTTATCTGAAAAACACGATTGGTAGTGAGGGAAGTGGGAATGGTCAGTTTGATTGGCCGGGCTTATTCATCAAGGGAGATGTGATGTACGTTGCTGACTATGGTAATAATTGCATCCAGAAGCAGACAAATGAAGGAACGTTCCTTCATAAGTTTGGTATGAAAGGATCAAATCAGGGAAAGTTCAATGGACCATGGGATATTGTGGTCGACTCAAAAAATAGATTGATCATTTCTGATGGATGCAAAAAGAGGGTTCAAGTGTTTAACCAAGATGGAGGCTGGTTATGGACCATAGATGGCACATGGATCTGGTGATCATTCCTTAAAAGATCCTTGTGGTCTAGCCTTAGATCCTGATGGGAACATTCATGTTGTAGACTGTTGTAGACTCTGTTTCTAACGCCATCAAAGTCTTTACACCTGAAGGTGCATATATTAGATACTTCAAAGGTCCAATTGAAATAGCAATTGATGAGGAAGGTTACAGCTTTGTCACTGAGGGGGATGCAGATTGTATATCTATCTTTGATCCCCAAGGACACAAGATCCACACTGTTGGGAATGTTAAAATGCCATTTGCTGTTGCAGTAGATACAAAAGGTTGTAGTGTTTATGTCTCAAGTAGTGGTGTGCTAAAATATACATTTCAGGTAGGCCAACATTAACGTGTACCATGTTATTCATGTACATGTATGGCTGATGTGGGGAATGAGTTATGTAAATCAGTAGCCATTACTGACTATTATCAGAACATGTAGAAATTGTCATAGTGTGGACGTTGATCTATTTTTCATGGCACTATAGTTAGGTGTGAAGAACTGATGTATACACATCTTTTATACGTCTAAGTAATGCACACAATTGTATCGAGCACACAACTGAATAACCTAATGTGTAGTAGAATATAATTGTTAGAGTACATGATGGAAAAGCTATACTGAAAGCCTAAGTGCAGCTAACTGAACCAGGCTCAAACAATATTGTCCTGCTCTGCAACAGCAAGCCTAAGGGGACCTAGCTACTGAGAATTGCAACGGGTACCAAATCCCTGTTGTCTCAATCACTACTGGGACAAACATCTGGCAAGGGTTGGAGGTGATGAAGTGTACTATAGGGATTTATTTACTTCAGCCTGTGCAACACATCCAGCGTTCATTGTCGTTAAAGCCAAATAAGATGGAGCAGTTGTCTCAGGGGAGGTGGGGATGGTACCTACACCATCACCCTACTCCTCAAAATACTGGTCTACAATAGCTCCTCATCACAATGAATGGTCAACATGCATGTTCAGAAGAGTCCTTATGATATGAGGGTGATATGTGGTTACACCACATTATGTAATCCAAAGGTTATCAGTGCTAGTAGTGAACCATATAGTGTAGCCATTGATGGCAAAGGACGCCTCTATGTAGCTATGTAGCTGGGGATTACAGCATACTGAGCATAGACGTTTTTGACCAAGATGGTAACCTACTATACTAATTGGTAGCCAGGGGTTGTGCCAATGGTCAGTTTAAGGGCTCTATTTGCATATTCACACAGGGATATATTGTGCTGACTATGATAATAATTGTATACAGACACTGACAACACAAGTAAAGTTCCTTGGGAAGTTTGGTAAGAAAGGATCAGGTCAGGGACTATTCGACGGACCATGGAATGGTGTGGACTCAATAGGTAGATTGATTGTTTCTGACAGTGACAACAACAGGTTGCAAGTGTTGAAACAAAAATCCCTTTTTTTTACAAATGCCGGTGAAATGCTTGCACTGCCTACACCACAAAGAGCTTACAGAGTAAAATAAGACAAAGCACACAAAAAGTAGGAAAGAAAAAAAAACTGGCACAAACAATGACCTATCTATTAGGCTTTGCTTTGAGTTTCGGCTAGCCGATTGCATTTTTATCCCGTGGCAAATTAGCCATCTTCGGAGCGCTGCCGTACTACGGATCTCTAGTGGCTCCTCGAGAAACGCACCTGGGATGTCTGCCTCTGTGAGTACTATTGTGACAGAGGCTTTTCGGTCGAAAATTATCAACAGCCTGGTACAGTGTTAGTGCTCGCGCGCAGGAAGACTCCGGAAGTGACGCAATTAAGAATAATTGCCGTTTCCCAATGTTTAAAAAAAAAAACCGTATGCTTATAAACACAGTTTTTGCGTATAAGTATCTGATCAGCGTAGTACCGAGCTAACAATGAGCATTCCTGACGGGTACGTTACTGGTGTAGCGAAATGATGTTGCATGTTGAGCGATTTTAAGCGAAAAGATACTAGTATCAAATGGAGAGAGAGAGAGAGAGAGAGAGAGAGAGAGAGAGAGAGAGAGAGAGAGAGAGAGAGAGAGAGAGAGAGAGAGAGAGAGAGAGAGAGAGAGAGAGAGAGAGAGAGAGAGAGAGAGAGAGAGAGAGAGAGAGAGAGAGAGAGAGAGAGAGAGAGAGAGAGAGAGAGAGAGAGAGAGAGAGAGAGAGAGAGAGAGAGAGAGAGAGAGAGAGAGAGAGAGAGAGAGAGAGAGAGAGAGAGCGAGAGCGAGAGAGAGGCGGTTAGCTCTGTTTCATCGGTACGTGGTTTGAAGTGGAAGGACAGGCAAGAGAAATTGAGAAAGAACTGTTCCTTCTACGTCTCTAGTATACAGTGTGTGTTGCATTTGCTGATCGTAAACAGTAACTTTCATTTTAAAAAGATCGCATACAGATGGATCGCTATATAACGTGCGAGTGCAGGGAGGCAAGAATTGCTAGGGCTTATGGTGTGTGCATCTATGCCTGAATGGTCATGTTAGAGGGCGCTGCTATATGCCTACTTGCCCAATGAATAAAAATTGCATTGTCCGTATGTAGGTAAATCGAAAAGCGGATGGTGATATTCGTGTATGCAACTTTATAAAGGTGGTTATGGTTATATGGCATGCACACGGTGGAATTTTAATGGGAAGTTTCCGACACTTTTTTTAAATTCAAACTTACATGCTACTAGCCTCGTCCCCAGGCCCTGTTTTTATAAGTTGCGGGGGGGCGAAAAACAGGGCCTGGGGACGAGGCTAACATGCTACGGAATGTAACTTAATTATGAAGGTGCAAAGAGTCAAGCAAAAATTCACAACATGATTTGCATTTAGTGTGCTTAATTCATTGCCTAATTCTGTGATACAGTTGGCTAGATTTCTCTTCATATGGTGTACCCATCCAGAGCACCAGAATAATTGCAACAAAGTCACCAATGAAACAGGTAAAAGAAAAAGTATGCATATTCTCAATAGGGAAATTCGATACAATAGTGCATAGTAATATTTGTTACAAGATAAAGTTGCAATAACTCCTTCGATGACAATAACTGAAATATATATACCTCATACCCAAAACATCGAATAAAATACGACAATTATATATATAGTGCTTGCGGATGCTGGATATTCAACTAAGAAATTGAATGCAGTGCAATAAATACTAGTACATGAAATCAACCGTGCATGTACATGTACAAAATCAGGTTTTTGTTTTTATTTGTTTTTACATCACAAACATAAACTGCATGTAGCAGAATTGGACCTTGTTGATCTATTTAAATTTTACATCATTTAGAATTTATACATACGCATGTGTACATGTATATGTGAAACAAATGCATACTTATCCCATGCCAGTGTACGAGGCACCTGAAAGACTTTAAATACTTCATTGAGTATAGTTAATTGATGTGAATGCGATTAATTGATTAATTGTTGTTGTGCTAATTAATATGAGTATATTACTACCCAACATAATTCTCATATACATATGAATGCACACTAATGTAAATGCATGGCTGCTTTCCAGCTTACAATCTTAGTCAACATATGTAAAGTGTGGTATCTCTTCAACACATACACGTATTGCCAGTTGCATATGGACTAAACCAACCAGATCTCTAGTTGTGCATGTACCAAATGTGTGAACCCCTCCTTTTTGTGTGTGACATTTAAGTATATTTTGTATGTGCATTGTTGAAGAGATGAGAATATTTGTTGCTTTTGCTATTGAGATCAGGATCTACACTTCCAATACATGTGTATAGTAAATATTGTTCTATACTTTAATTCCAGGAATTCAATTTGAAGGCCAAAGCGTACGTACAGTATAGTACTCCTGTGCATGGAACTGCATTGATATTATTTTCAGGTTCACTCCTACACAACTTGTTGAAAGTCTGCGCCAGAGTGGTTTTATTCTGGGGCAAGTTATAGACCTCACTTTCACGGATCGTTATTATTCATCTCAGGTAATGTTTGAGTGGTAAGCTACATATACAGCGCTCAAAACACTTTTGTGTGTGTTTGTTTGTGTGTGTGTGTGTGTGTGTGTGTGTTTGTGTGTGTGTGTAAAAAAAAGTCATTGCATCAGACATGTATGGTAGTACATATTGATAGAAATATTCATGGTCGAAGTGATGGGGAAAGCAATTATACCTCGTTATAATAGTAGGGCTAAACCTTCTTCATATTTCTGTAACCTTGTCAACTATGCCAATCTGTTCATAAGAAGAGTAAAATATCCCTTTACCTGGAGTCGAACCAGTGACTCCATCACTGTAACCACACTATCCTCCATCACTGTAACCACACTATCTTATCAACTATGCCAATCTGACACCCCCTCCCATCATGCCCAAGGGTGAAAGGGTCTTTGTTTTATATCATAATATTTCAACAATGCCTCAGCAACAATACATGCAGTATATTCGGTACACGTAGTATGTGATTGCAATACTACATATGCTGTACTGATGGCATACCACAGTTACATGTATATGATGTGCCTAAATGCACATGAACTGTCAATGTATTATAATTAGTTATGTAGCGTCTTGAGCTGAATGTATTTTGAGTAAATACTAAAGTATTACCATATTAGCATTGAGTAACATGTTTTCAAAATAAGAGGAAGGGTAGTATTGAGGTATTCCCAAATTATGGCAGTATACACTGTACAAGTTCATGTTGGGGGTGTGGTGACCGCTTGTGCCATTTATGTTAGATGTTGGTTATACATGTATAATACATAATACTTGAAAGGAAAAGTTTATTAACAGAATGGTACAGGCAATACTATATACTTGATGTCAGCAGATATCAACTATACAGAAATATAGCTGGGTGAAGAGAGTTACATTGGGCAATTTCAAAGCTCATATTGAGTGAATTTAGGATACCATGCGCCATACACAATATAATGTGAATGTTTCCAGAGTGACCATGGTTGACTTCTCAGCTATCGCTTCCACACAGTGTATGATCTGAATCACATCTATCATGTGACTGTGGTCATCTCCAAGGTGATGCAGTGCACCTTTGTCTTTGTACACAATTAATTTAGAAGTACACCTCCGTCTGGGAATGCAAACATAGTGCAACATCACATCCACACAATGAATACTTACTCATTGCCACAATACAAGCACCATCACATACATGTACTCACAATACGCACCCACACATAAAAACTACAGAATTTCATAGGTCAACTGGAGCTTATAAAATGATGGTGGATCACATAATTCAGTATACAGAAAAGAACACTTGTCATGAGACAAAAAAAGTGCATTAGTACCAGCTGTAATCTTTATCAGGGAGTCTTCTTAAGGCAGTATCCATTTTTTCACACCATAAACAATTGGTTCAAACGGGTGAATCATACAACTAATAGAAGATGATTGTATGGATGAGCTATCAGATAATCAAGCAAAATAAGATCCAAACCATCCTTCCAATTCAGCTTTCCACCATCAGGCTATATAAGCAAGCAATGCCGGAAATCACTCTGTGACCATTACGCTAGCTGATTGCAAACTCTTGTTCCTTATATGATTACTCCAAACTGTTCTTCAGACGCCTCTGAACATAGTTGCTGGTTCTTTATTTTAGGTATGAATACACATCTGGCCATTTTGATATGCTCGGCTATACATCTCTCGCCTGTAAATGAATGAAAATGTGTCTGACTTAAATCTGATTGCTGGATCTTTTTCAACCCTCTCAAGCAAACACCCTCGTCTTCATCAATTTGTACGACCTCATACTCAAGACTGTACTGTATAGACAGCAATGCTCGGCCCCTGTCAATGAGTTTGAACAAAGCTTCCAGATTTTTGACAATATGCCCCTTTGGCCTCTTTATCTTTGCATGGACAGGATAGACTCTTCCACACTTAATTACAGGCCAAGATATTTGCATACCAGTCATCGCATCTTTGTGACCAAGAAATTGCACTATGGGGGAAGGAGGCCCAAAACGTTTTCTCACAGCGTCTAGTGTCTGTACTGTCCATCCACCAAGGTCGCCCCAAGTCTGTTGCCCCGTTTGATATCCATACAGCAAAATGGACTTGTGTTTAGCTAGATCGGTATCCAGGGTCATCATGAGCAGGGTAGTAGTTATTAGGGTAGTGCAGTTAGTTATTTGTTCTTGTGTATGTTCAATAATGTACATATACTATAAATTTTAATTATGATATACTAGAACATTTATATATTGGAGACTGATAATCTATAATATATATAAATCGCCCTTTTCCCTAACATATGTAGTTGCATACTTAAACCGGCGCTTCTATTTATGCATATCAATAACCCGGCACAATTATCATTAGTCTAGAATCATTACACTGGGTGACATACATTACAAATTCTCTCATCAATTAAAAAGGAATTTAGGCGTCTTGGTGTAACTCATATCAAAATCAAAGTTCCAGGAAAGGACATTCCGGGTGATGATATCTTTGCACAGTAAGTGAAATGTTCTTTGTTTCATGAAGTTGGATTAACCTCTGTAAACTATTTCATTAGGTTTTCAGCGGCACTTGGCAAATTTCTTAATGACAGAACCAAAGAAGGACGTAAGTTTTTCATGAACATGTACATGTATGCAGAATGTTTTTAAAAATTGAAAAACAGAATTGGTTGCTGTTCATTGTACCCATGGAATAAACAGAACTGGCTACCTGCTTTGTAGGCAGGTCTAAACTGTGTTGTAATGAATGCATCTTGACAATATACATGTATGTGTACATGTAGGTACCTTGTGGAAAATTACAGCATGGATGTGAACTCAGCCATTACTGGAAATGAAGGTTAAATAAATGTTAATAAATTATAATTACTATATTGCAGCATTTAACCAGGCACGTGGGCACAACATTGAAAATGAAGAATATATAGCAAATCTAAAGAGGATGTTGGTTATGAAAATCTATCACTATCACCAAAAAATATAACACCTATTAATCTCATTTTCAAACAGATACAGTGGTAAACAGTTCTTATCATCTCAGTCACGAGGTGCTTCAGCTTCACATAGAGGGGCCCAGAAACCCTCGGGTTCCCAGCCATTACATCACCATAGAGGTCAACATTCCAGTGGACATGCTCACTACAAAGCCCCACACCATTCATACCCACAAGATGATCAAGAATGCGATTACCCAAGTTATGACGATTAGCATATTGCAAGATTCTACTTATGGAATTATAGTTAGCAGTGCTTTTTTGTAGTGATATTAAATAGAATGTTAGTAACATGCAATTTAACTGCATAATTATCAATGCAAGCATCAGTGTAGTAATGCTACATGTATAAGTGTTAAACTTAGACCCGGCATAATTATCATTGTAGTTGACACATCTATCTTTTTCTGTAAGAGCTGTGTGCATAGATGAAGCCTTTGGTCTTACTGCTGTAAGAGCTGTGTGCGTAGATGAGGCCTTTGGCCTTACTGCTGTAAGAGCTGTGTGCATAGATGAGGCCTTTGGTCTTACTGCTTTGGTCTTACTACTGTAAGAGCTGTGTGCATAGATGAGGCCTTTGGTCTTACTACTGTAAGAGCTGTGTGCATAGATGAGGCCTTTGATCATACTACTGTAAGAGCTGTGTGCCTAGATGAGGCCTTTGGTCTTACTACTGTAAGAGCTGTGTGCCTAGATGAGGCCTTTGGTCTTACTGCTGTAGGAGCTGTGTGCCTAGATGAGGCCTTTGGCCTTACTGCTGTAAGAGCTGTGTGTGCATAGATGAGGCCTTTGATCTTACTAATGTGGGGGCTGTGTGCCTTGATGAGGCCTTTGGTCTTACTACTGTAAGAGCTGTGTGCATAGATGAGGCCTTTGGTCTTACTGCTGTCGGAGCTGTGTGCATAGATGAGGCCTTTGGCCTTACTGCTGTAAGAGCTGTGTGTGCATAGATGAGGCCTTTGGTCTTACTACTGTAAGAACTGTGTGCATAGATGAAGCCTTTGGTCTTACTGCTGTAAGAACTGTGTACATAGATGAAGCCTTTGGTCTTACTGCTGTAAGAGCTGTGTGCATAGATGAGGCCTTTGGTCTTACTGCTGTAAGAGCTGTGTGCATAGATGAGGCCTTTGGTCTTACTGCTGTAAGAGCTGTGTGCATAGATGAGGCCTTTGGTCTTACTGCTGTAAGAGCTGTGTGCATAGATGAGCCCTTTGGTCTTACTACTGTAAGAGCTGTGTGCATAGATGAGGCCTTTGGTCTTACTACTGTAAGAGCTGTGTGCCTAGATGAGGCCTTTGGTCTTACTGCTGTAAGAGCTGTGTGCATAGATGAGGCCTTTGGCCTTACTGCTGTAAGAGCTGTGTGTGCATAGATGAGGCCTTTGGTCTTACTACTGTAGGAACTGTGTGCATAGATGAAGCCTTTGGTCTTACTGCTGTAAGAGCTGTGTGCATAGATGAGCCCTTTGGTCTTACTACTGTAAGAGCTGTGTGCATAGATGAGGCCTTTGGTCTTACTACTGTAAGAGCTGTGTGCCTAGATGAGGCCTTTGGTCTTACTGCTGTAAGAGCTGTGTGCATAGATGAGGCCTTTGGTCTTACTACTGTAAGAGCTGTGTGCCTAGATGAGGCCTTTGGTCTTAATGCTGTAAGAGCTGTGTGCATAGATGAGGCCTTTGGTCTTACTGCTGTAAGAGCTCTGTGCATAACTACTGTAAGAGCTGTGTGCATAGATGAGGCCTTTGGTCTTACTACTGTAAGAGCTGTGTGCATAGATGAGGCCTTTGGTCTTACTGCTTTAAGAGCTGTGTGCATAGATGAGGCCTTTGGTCTTACCGCTGTAAGAGCCTGGTGCATAGATGAGGCCTTTGATCTTACTGCTGTAAGAGCTGTGTGCATAGATGAGGCCTTTGGTCCTACTGCTGTAAGAGCTGTGTGCATAGATGAAGCCTTTGGCCTTACTGCTGTAAGAGCTGTGTACATAGATGAGGCCTTTGGTCTTACTGCTGTAAGAGCTGTGTGCATAGATGAGGCCTTTGGTCTTACTGTTGTAAGAGCTGTGTGCATAGATGAGGCCTTTTGCCTTACTGCTGTCAGAGCTGTGTGCATAGATGAGGCCTTTGGCCTTACTGCTGTAAGAGCTGTGTGCATAGATGAGGCCTTTGGTCTTACTGTTGTAAGAGCTGTGTGCATAGATGAGGCCTTTGGTCTTATTGTGTAAGAGCGGTGTGCATAGATGTGGGTAAGGGCTATGTGCATATAGTGCATGTGTATCAGAGAACTTGAATGGCAAAGGCTACAGACGGTATATATTGTATTGATAATATGTGACTAGTACATGTACTTAACCACCTCCAGTTTATCCGGAGGACAAATTATGAAATCAGCCGGTATGTCATGGATTATCAGAACATTTGTTCATATCTATTACATCAGTATTTTGCATCATTTGCTAGATCTGAAAAATCTTCCCATAGGTATTCTCAATAAACTGAACCAATATATGTTCGCTTAGGCTTCCAACCCAACCACCTGCCTACATGCAAAGGTCGTGGGCAAAAAAGCCCAGTTTATGGGTAGCAAGTTGTAATATTGTGAAGGTATTTCTTAATGCAAATGCAACTCGACTTATGCATGCATGATTCAATGCCATTTTACTTTTCAACATTATATACTGTAGTGCTATATACAACTACACTATTCCAGAGCAACAATAATCCTCCTTTGTAATTAGAAGCCCATGCAGTTTCAGGTAGGCTGTGGAAGGGTTGTATTTTAAGGCAAAAATGCTTTTCCCTACTGTAGCTATCAGATACACTGTGCATCAATGCCGTTGCTGATGCACTGACCGGCGATTGCCAAGCGATTACTAGCTTTACAAGATGGAATCTGGGATAAGATGGACCATGCATGAACATTCCAATGCATTTTACAAGGAGCAGTGTTGGATTGAATAAGAAATTTTGGTGATTTGAATATGCTGTCAACAACCCAGTATGATCCAGATGGAAGATCTGGCAATCATTTATGGTCACAGTAGATTCACATACATTAGTTTTTGTATGCTCATCCATTGGTTACATAACTGATGTGTGTGGTGTAAACCAATTATGCTCAGGCTTTACTTGAAAGAAGGTATTGAATTATGTGAGAGCTTTTTGATTGATTGATTATAATTTAAGTGCACACAGTATACATCATGGCAAGTAATGGCATATGTAAATGTACATATCTACTGCCCAGTACTAAAACAGGAAGCATCTGCAGAAGGGAGACAAGTTTACTTCACATAGTCTTGACCTATATATTAGTTCAGAGGATGAAGTGACAACAGTATCTGGTAAGGAACTTCAAATATTAATTACTCAAACAGAAAAGAAATTGGATCTAAAGTTATGGCGTGGTGTAGACCACTTAGTTTAATGAACTTACCTCCTCTTGTACCATATGGTGACAAGCTGATTAGGAAGAAGGCTGATGCATCAAGATCAACAATGTTAAGGAGATCTAAAAACACTCTACGATACTCCAATGAATGAAAACCTAGATGTAGAAGATGATCAGCATAGCTCATAGTGGGCAGGTTTACCCATTAAACAATAGCTCTGCATGGTGAAAAAGTGCTGAATCCTTTCAACTCATCTCATGTCTTGTAAGAGCTGTTTGATGTAGCTAGGTTGGGGCCTCTACTTGTAGGTACCCAGAATGCTTATACATGATCGAACAGAACAAAGCAATACTACTGACCACAGCACATGGGTGCTGCCCCTGTAAAGTAGTAGTAAAAGCATCATTCATTGTTTGTAGCCCTTTATTGCCCTCATTGGTATTGGTGGATTGTATTATCCTAGTGCAGTGGACGTGCATATACTGTGCTTGCACATAATATATACATGTACGCTACTCACGTGGCTGCAGTTGGGTTTGCATCTGCGCTACGCTTCACTGTATGGTGTCAGAAGTGGGAATACAGGCCCGTGCGCAGGATTTTGGACAGAGGGGTTTCGATCAGAGATCATGTATTGCAAGACCGTAGACAGCGCTGGGTGCTTGGGGTGCTTTAGCATCCCCAAATTTTTTTGAGACCTTGTTTGAAGGATGTTTTCACAGAGCGTATAACAGTATAACTTGATAACATGATTAAAGTATACATATAGCTGAGATCTAACGCATCCGATTCAGCTATAAGTATTATTGTTCGTATAATTCAGGGGCGGCGGAGGGTGTCCATATTTGGAGGGCAGTGGTAGAAAAGATAATTATATTCATACCCACGCGCGTACTGTACCCCCCCCCCCCCCCCCCCCTCCTCCCTCTGCCCCCACCGGAAAAAAAAAAGGTCCGTGTTTTAAAAAACAAGCGTATCTTCGTAATCGTTCATGCTTCCGCGTACCCTGTTTCAACATTTCCGAAAAGAACTGGTACTCCAACAAGATTTTAAAGAATAACACGCAACTGCGTTCATGATTTCATAATTATGTCAATACGCTCATTTAAACACGGGCTATTTTTTTTTTGGTGGGAAATGTACCGAATTCGCTGCATGATCATTTAATTCCTTGGCTACATTGCTAGCTCTTTATGCACATGCAAGATGAAGCAATTATTAAATCTTCTTCAGTTCTGTCATGGAGGATCTCAAATAGGTATATAATGTCTATACTTGCGTTTGATTTTGATGTCTTGTAGTTTTTAAGGGTGCTGCCTCGACAACTCACAGAACTACTCTCTTCGAATTCGTTCCCCCAATTCAAAACCGCACTTTGTAACCTTTGCCTTTAGTATCTTTCTTCGGAACGGACCATCATTCAAGCAATAGAACCTGCCTTAATCAAGTTTTAATTTCATCCGTATACACATGCACACCCAAACAAAACACCGATAAATAAGTCATTCACAGTTAGTCTTGCAAGCCAGACCTACTTCGCTATTGATTACAATTGACTCGGGGACCAAGACTTTTAGTACTTATCCTGGTCCCCAGTCCATTTGTATATTGATCGTTAAGTACGTCTGGCTTGCGAGACTAACCATGTCCAGAAATTGTGGACATCGATGCATAACTCGGCGTACGATTGTGATAGAAAAAATCTAATTGCACCATTAAACACACTAGGTACTTTAGAGATTTATCACGTTATTAAAACTGCTAATTAATGTATTAAAATATATTATTGTTATTGTCTTTTAATAAATGCATTGTATGTCTGCATGGCAGGGAAGTTAGGAATAGGCATCGCTGTTACATAAAATCCTTCCAAACTACAGCTATCGTCGATTTTAGTGATCTAAGCATACGCATGCGCAACTCAAAACATTTAGTTGTACTCGTGCCCCTGCCATTGGATGCATTCTAGTGGTCACGTGATCTGTTATTTAACCATTTTGATCCATTGTATATATAGTAGTTGGGCGTAGCCTTTTGGCGGAGGGTCGGGTATCAAGCCTAGGCCTATACCAAGATTTATACCCATCTGATATTATTGTGGATATACAATGTAATAGCTCTACACTCGCTATCAATCTAATTCTCGGTATACGGTAGTCTCGCTAGCCAGACGTACAACATCGAACTTCAACTGGATAGGCTTGAAACCCCCATAACGCGAAGGTCGAACTAATAGAACCGCTGCTGTGGAATAGCTAATACATAATATGATGACTACGAGACTCGCTCGTTAAGATGCATGGGCGATTCCGTCCCTATATATATAATTATATTGCATCGCTCTGACGTTGACCCCGACGACTGGCTTGTTTTTGATAACATACTAGAAGTTCTCGTGGAGGTGTGTTAAGTATATTGCCTTCCACTAGCTAAAGAATTAACATATGCATGGCGGCGGATATTCACAGCTGGACTCTCTACCGTGTCCTGGCCCTATTATACTGTATATCGTCGATTAATGACTGTATATGGATCAATTGGCAGGCAAGGTCGCTCGCGCTCACTCCATAGCAGTCTCGTTCCCAGACCCAATATCTGCTCCGAGGTTAAGTCCTGTACTCATTTCTATCCAGCTCCGCCGGAATTTTGGCTAGGGTATACAAGAAGGATGAACAGCCGTAAACGTATTCGGCAGTTGGCCTGAGATGTGTGTGTTTGTTATGCCGTGTGTTCTACTTTTTTCAGTATGATTGAGCGGCTGGAAGGAAATGCACATGCACCCACACCCAAATGCAAATACCATGCACGCAAATACACACATACACACATGTACATGCAAATACACACACACATGTACATGCAAATACACACACACACACACACACACACACACATGTACATGCAAATACACACACACACATACATACACACACACACATAAACACACATGTACATGCAAATACACACACACATACACACACACATACACACACATACACACATACACACACTTGACACAGGACTTGCATGGGCATGCAGTTGAAGAAAAGATCACATACATGCACCTGTCTATCGAATTTACTCCTACAAATACTAAAGCAATGGCACAAAAAAGGATGCCATGATGCAGCTCTGATCTGTCTGATCGATGGCCAACGGCATGAAGGCTGGTGATCATGACTCATACACAATGGCAAGGATGCTGGATAGAACCTACAAGTCCTGAGGGCCATGCGTGTGAAACGTTTACATAACAGCCATAACTAATGACCACATGCCACCACCCTAATCAAATAGGTGACCACAAAGATTTTTAGTCTCTGTTAGTACATGTAATGCCTTCTTGAACTTTCCACACATACACAACCAATACATAACCAAATAAATATAAATGCCACACCACAACTGTTACATTACCTATTACATACATCTGCAGAGCCATGTACATATAGCTAGACCACATAAAGCCTTCCATTTGAGTTGTTGCTGAAGTGTTTTCACCAGGTGCATGTTGGAAGGGTGGCTGGCACAGTCCATGAGATGCAAAACTTTGTGTCCAGTCCCTGGTCCATACCAGGTGGTCATGTAGGTAAGCCTCCTCTCCTGGCAGACAACTGGTGTCTGTGCTATGTGTACAACCAAACCTAGGAGTTTTTCTAACCAAACTACATGTAATAAAGAACACTGTCTCAACAACATCCGGAAATTTCTGAGTCCGGATTATGACAAAATTATCAGTACGCCGAACATGACGAGTGTTTAGGTCCTAAACACTTTGTTTAGGTCCTAAACCATAGTTTAGGTCCTAAACTATACGCCATGCCCATATATGGGTGCGTTCACACGGCAATACGACATATGTTTTATTGTACGGTAACCCTAGCAATTTATGTCCGCCCATCTCTCGT
The DNA here is from genome assembly GCA_949361645.1 of Spongilla lacustris. Lineage (NCBI taxonomy): Eukaryota > Metazoa > Porifera > Demospongiae > Spongillida > Spongillidae > Spongilla > Spongilla lacustris. The sequence goes on from OX442415.1 coordinate 13,292,315, forward strand.
TCCCAGGCCACAATGCATCAGCTGCATACAAGTAGACCTAGCCATGTGGTGGGCCGTGCGCATCTGAATAACTTTTGAATAACTTTTGAACAGTCCCGAGTGCAACGATCTAACTCATTGGAGGTCGGCAATGACATGTTGGTGAGTGTCCGATCGTTTTAATAGTACTCCATAGACCCATTGCCGACCATAGTGCGATTGAGTACATAAGCGCGAGTACCGGTACTAGTATTCTAAACACTAGTGCGCTCACGTAGATCTAAATAGGTATGCATGTGCGTGTCTAATGCGCAGAGGTGTTTGTGTATGTGTGTGTGTGTGTGTGTGTGTGTGTGTGTGTGTGTGTGTGTGTGTGTGTGTGTGTGTGTGTGTGTATGTGTGTGCGTGCGTGCGTGTGTGTGCGGGTGTGTGTATGTGTGTTTGATGTTTCTGTGCAGTATTTGGGTTGTCTGGCGTGCACCTTGATTGGCATTATTATGGGGTCACATTGACCCCTGGTTATGTGGCAGCTGTAGCTCTCCTGCTGGCAGTGAGGGGTCTGGATAACTCCATCTGGAAAGCTGGAGGCTCCACTGGTTGTGCAAGGCTGCTGACTGGACTTAATTGCAGTGTGAGTGAGCCCATGGGGGTCCCATTGACACCTCCATTGCAATGTGTGGCTACTGTGGGCCGGGACTAGGACCATTGGCCCCCTTTTTTTGTGGGGGCTGACTGCTAGCTCAACTTGCACTAAAGGAGCTAGCATCTCCACAGATATTAGACGCAGGGCTGGTGACTACCCTGCTGGCAATGTGGGGGGAATCTGATAACTTGAAGGTAGTGGTGGGGGCATGTGTGGCTTCCTTACATTGTAGTTCACTGTTCCCCTGATAAAGATGGGGCTACCAACTTCACTTGCAGTGCATAGAGGGTAGAGTAGAGAGTGTACAGGTGGAGATTGTGTGGGAAAGGGGAAATGTGTAGAGGGGAGTGTGCAGAGGCAAATAGTGTACTTATAAGAGAACAGGTGAATGGATTGATAACACAGGAGGGGAGTGTGTATGCTGTGTGAGGGGAGTGTGTATGTAGAGGGGAGTGTGTATGTAGAGGGGAGTGTGTATGTAGAGGGGAGTGTGTATGTAGAGGGGAGTGTGTATGTAGAGGGGAGTGTGTATGTAGAGGGGAGTGTGTATGTAGAGGGGGAGTGTGTATGTAGAGGGGAGTGTGTATAGAGGGGAGTGTGTATAGAGGGGGAGTGTGTATGTTGTGAAGAGGGGAGTATGTATGTTGTGTGGAGGGGAGTGTGTATTAGGGTGTGTAACCGGTTATCAGGTTATTCGGGTTATTCGGATACTCGCAAAAACCTATCCGTTCGAATAGTAATTTAGCATTACTCGGAAAAATCGATTATTGGATTTGTTCTATTCGAAATAACCGGTTTGTGCATCTCCATTCGGAGGTACTTAGGTATTCGTCGTCCGCATCGACAATTCGCCCATTATTCGGATACATTTTTATGATGATATCCGGATACCCGTTTACGATGTTACATGTACGACAATAATTACTTCTAATAGACCTTCTGCAACTCGCGTCCTACGTCATCTGTTATTACGTTCGGAATAAACATTACATCATTACGCAGCGGACGAGAACGAACGTCTGCGAACGTCGTCGGAAAGAAGGTGGGACTTCATCACACGTGATATATATTAATAGCGTGTATGATGCTGTAATACGTAATAAGGGCTATTAATATATATCACGTGTGATGAAGTCCCACCTTCTTTCCGACGACGTTCGCAGACGTTCGTTCTCGTCCGCTGCGCAATGATGTAATGTTTATTCCGAACGTAATAACGGATGACGTAGACGCGAGTTGCAGAAGGTCTATTTGAAGTTAATTAACGTCACTGTTGTTACTATATACTGGAACTGAGGGATCTACGTGATTTAGAATCCCCGAGGGCCCTGGGCTGTAGCGTCCCGAGCGGTAGCGAGGGCGCTACTAAGGGCTCAAGGGATTCTAAATCACGTGGATCCCGAAGGTGACAGTGTCTAACTAATGCAACGCCTATGTTTACGTACGTATTGTACCGTTAAAATTATATTGCGCATGCGTGGTTTCCGTACCAACGGTAAAAAAAATTGACTTCCTGAGACTGAGGGTTCAAAAAAAACCCTAGCGAAGACTTGCCGTCGTGACTCGCGAAGTAGAATGCTAGAGGGCGGGTACTCAAGTCTGGTGACCCGACTCAATTGTTGTACAGGAAGATACTAGAGCATGTACTCCGATAGTCTACCACTTCGAAGATACGGAAAATAAAGTTCATCGCGGAAAACTGTTGGTGTTCATATAGCGCCATTTTACGTTTTTAAATAAAAAAAAACATTCGATTAGTTAAGACCTGCCCAGTTCGATAAATGAAATCCGTGAGGGCTATTAAGACCAACAGTGTTCCTAACTCTGCGATCCGTATGTTCGAGCCAGTACTATCAAATCAACTCTGGTCCCCAGACCGCGGGTATTCTAAGTGCCAGCGGGCGGGTATTCTAAGTGCCAGAGGGCGGGTATTCTACCGTAGAATACCCGCCCGCTGGAACGAGGTCTCTACGAAAAATATGGTACCTGCAATAGACCAATCAGATTGCGAGATTCCATTATGCTATAGTCTAAAAATATGTACGTGGGGACGAGATCAAACCTTGATCTCGTCCATTATAATACATGTACCGTCGGGCAGTAATTCGAACTAGCCAAAAGAGATGAGATATCCCTCATCACGTGTCATGACGACGGACAGCTCCAGCTACAAATCAAAGTTAGTTTGCTTAGTGCATTTCCAACGAGCTGGTTTCTTGCATCAATCTCTCTAAGCTGATATAATTTGCCGCGATCGTACTTGTAGGCCTAAGCCTACTTTGGTATTTTCAAAACTCGCGATGGTGAAATGGAGGCTGCATGGCTGGTGGTGCGTAAACGTCTATTCTTTTGGCATCAAGTGCGATGTGTACAACTGTAGGTAGACCTCAGCGTGGCCACGCTAACTTAGGTCGGGACACGCCCAACTAGGTATGTGGTTAGGCCAAGCGATTTAGGCCTATGTAGGTAGCTGTGGTTGTGTGCTGAGTGCATCTGGTGTGATGTGGGGTAGCTGTGGATGCATGCTGAGGGTACTAATTTGGTGTAATGTGGGTAGTTGTAGTAGGGTGTCTGGTGTACTCATGAGGGCATTTGGTGTGGTGGGGGTAGGTGTGTTAGTGTGATGAGGGCATCTGGTGTGATGGGGGTAGGTGTGTTTGTGTGATGAGGGCATCTGGTATGGTGGGGGTAGGTGTGTTAGTGTGATGAGGGCATCTGGTGTGATGGGGGTAGGTGTGTTAGTGTGCTGAGGGCATCTGGTGTGATGGGGGTAGGTGTGTTAGTGTGCTGAGGTTATCTGGTGTGATGTGGGTAGCTGCAGGAGGGTCTCTGGTGTGATGTGTACATTTAGGTGGCTCAGTGAGCAGAGAACCTAGGTATTCGGCTGGCAAATTGTCAAAACCTATTCGGAAAAATCGATTTTCTTTTTTCAAGTATTCGGAAAAATCGATTTTCAGATCCAGAAAAACCTGAAAAATCGATTAGTGTTTTAAAAGTATTCGGAAAAATCGATTTTCATTTTTCAGGGGAGGTTACACACCCTAGTGTGTATGTAGAGGGGGAGTGTGTATGTCGAGGGGGAGTGTGTATGTCGAAGGGGAGTGTGTATGTAAAGGGGGAGTGTGTATGTTGTGAAGAGGGGAGTGTGTATGTTGTGTGGAGGGGAGTGTGTATGTAGAGGGGGAGTGTGTATATTGAGGGGGAGTGTATGTAGAGAGGAGTGTGTATGTCGAGGGGTAGTGTGTATGTGGGAGTGTGTATGTTGTGAAGAGGGGAGTATGTATGTTGTGTGGAGGGGAGTGTGTATGTAGAGGGGGAGTGTGTATGTAGAGGGGGAGTGTGTATGTCGAGGGGGAGTGTGTATGTCGAGGGGGAGTGTGTATGTAGAGGGGGAGTGTGTATGTAGAGGGGGAGTGCGTATGTAGAGGGGGAGTGTGTATGTAGAGGGGAGTGTATATAGAGGGGGAGTGTGTATGTTGCGAAGAGGGGAGTATGTATGTTGTGTGGAGGGGAGTGTGTATGTAGAGTGGGAGTGTGTATGTCGAGGGGGAGTGTGCATGTAGAGAGGAATGTGTATGTAGAGGGGGAGTGTGTATGTAGAGGGGGAATGTGTATGTAGAGGGGAGTGTGTATAGAGGGGGAGTGTGTATGTTGTGAAGAGGGGAGTATGTATGTTGTGTCGAGGGGAGTGTGTATGTAGAGGGGGAGTGTGTATGTAGAGGGGAGTGTGTATGTAGAGGGGAGTGTGTATAGAGAGGAGTGTGTATAGAGGGGGAGTGTGTATGTTGTGAAGAGAGGAGTATGTATGTTGTGTGGAGGGGAGTGTGTATGTAAGGGGGAGTGTGTATGTAGAGGGGAGTGTGTATGTAGAGGGGGAGTGTGTATATTGAGGGGGAGTGTGTATGTAGAGGGGGAGTGTGTATATTGAGGGGGAGTGTGTATGTCGAGGGGGAGTGTGTATGTCGAGGGGGAGTGTGTATGTCGAGTGGGAGTGTGTATGTCGAGGGGGAGTGTGTATGTCGAGGGGGAGTGTGTATGTTGTGAAGAGGGGAGTGTGTATGTTGTGTGGAGGGGAGTGTGTATATTGAGGGGTAGTGTATGTAGAGAGGAGTGTGTATGTAGAGGGGGAGTGTGTATGTAGAGGGGTGTGTGTATGTAGAGGGGGAGTGTGTATGTAGAGGGGGAGTGTGCAAGTTGATGTGTATACATGTATGATCAAATTAATGTTATATACGACAAAGATGGTAAACATTCTTTTAGCAGATCTATTGTCTTCTTATTAAGTTTAGATGTTGATATGAATGTGAATCCATAAGCAATTATAGCTTTCATGTGAATCTCTGAGTTGGGAAATGTTTTGTCTGGTCTCCATGCAGTTGTGTAACTGCCTTTGCACCACTGGATGACAAACGTAGAAGTAGTTGTGTCAGTGGTTTCACATAGTCCTATCCATGGTTTTCCTATCAAAGTTCATGGATGCCGATTATTAGTTTGTAGCTTGATAATGTTAACATCAATACCTGTGAACTGATCCTTTTCAGGCAATACAGCAACCATGTCACCTTCGGACAGCGGCTTTTGGGAAATAGCCTTTGGGCAATAAACCCCATTGTACACCTGTGGTTAGATAGGATGAACAATTTTGTGTTAAGGGTTTGTATTTTGTAATTTAGTCCATACCTCAGGTCTTGCTACTTCTTTTTCCAGCAAACATGCTATCCCTTCTTCATGTACTAGCTCCGCTGCTTGTTTGCTGTTGTCAGCAGCATGTACATGCATACCATCAAGGGCATCCCCATACATAAGTTGTGTGACTGGGCATCTGCTCGTTTGATCCTGCTGGTTCATCCACTCACAGAAATTTTCCATTCTTGTACCTGTGTGTCTGAATAACTTTTCAACAGTCCCGAATGCAACGATCTAACTAATTGGAGGTCGGCAATGACATGTTGGTGAGTGTCCGATCGTTTTAATAGTACTCCATAGTCCGACTGAGTACATAGTCATAAGCGCGAGTAGAGTATTCTAAACACTTCAAAAAAGTGTGCTCACGTAGATTTATATCAATTACTGAGCCTGAGGTATGCAAGTGCGTGTCTAGTGCCCAGAGGTGTTTGTGTATTTGTGTGTGTGTGTGTGTGTGTGTGTGTGTGTGTGGTGTGCATGTGTGTGGTGTGTGGTGTGTGTGTGTGTATGGTTTGTGCAATATTTGAAGACTCCATTTAAAGTGCGAGGGTTGTCTGGCATCTCCATTGGCATTATTATGGGGGTCACATTGACCCCTGGTTATGTGGCAGCTGAGCTCTCCTGCTGGCAGTGAGGGATCTGGATAACTCCATCTGGAAAGCTGGAGGCTCCACTGGTTGTGCAAGGCTGCTGACTGGACTTAATTGCAGTGTGAGTGAGCCCATGGGGGTCCCATTGACACCTCCATGGGTTGTGGACTTGCAGTGTAAGGGTGTGTCCCTTGTACGCTTGTGCTGCTATTATTAATTACTTCCCTTGTACATACTCAGATGCCATGCACTTATCACCAAACAAATACGTGCCGCTGTATGCACCACACTAGTGGTACTTGCCTGATTGTCACAGTAGACTACCATATTAATTTTGCATTATGTATTATTTATCCCAGTTTGCACTACCACTTCAGATTCAGATGCAGTTCAAGTAATAACAGGAGGTCACAGTTGTTATTGTTGAAGTGATCATGTATCTTTGTATATGTGAATGAATTTATTTGTGACATGAATTTATATGTGTACGTACATACATGGCTTTGCCTTTATCTGTTACGGACTTCCCCAAAACGTGGGCAGCAGGAACTCTTTCTCGCGCCTTACCGCCAACATATTCCGGCCTTATAGTTGCGCTGGTTATCTGTGACTCTTTTTGGTATCAATATATGCATGTGTTTTCTCTTTGTGTACCTTAATAGCAGTCCCGCTTTACTTTACCGTACCTGAAAAGGGCGCAAAACGGCCATTTAAGTTTGCCAACTTACGAACTTTAATTGCGGAACGAGTGGCTTACCGTACTAACGGGAGTGTGAACCTTGTAGTGCATTCATCGATATCAATATTTTTGGTAGAAAGACTCCCAGAGACCCAGTTCTATAAATATTGATTAATCAATAACTATAAGGCCAAACGAGCTTCTTTGTTTAGTGAACCGTGGTGCATTCGTCAGTTTCGACGCTCATAGCTCATAACAAATAAACATAGAACTGGTAAATACCAACTATTTTCATACCACAAGCCGACAGTAGCGGCTTCAGTGCCTTGGGGAATGAGGTATACGCCCTTAAGCAATTTATGCTCATTGCATAGATAGTTTAGAGAAAACTATCTATGCTCATTGGAACGCGCGACGTGAGCGGTTAGCGTGCAATGGGTTTTAAGTAATTGCATTGAATGGTTGTTGGTAGTGGAAGCCTTGCTATTGGAGTACTAGTATATGCATTTCATGTTGCGCTCGGCAAAAGAGTTTATCCCGGCCTGGGGCGTCGGCCCGCTCGTTTGGGCGTTGGATTGGCCCGCACACTCGTTGGGACGTTGGCCCACACATTGGGGCACCGGACTGTTATGCGTACTTCCACATTGTGTCGTCCCGATGGCAGCACATATTCAATTGTAAACAAAAAAAACTTTTCAGATTTTTTCACAAAATACCACTCGGACGCATTTTCCCTAGCACACATCTCGATCAGTTCAAACTTAGAAGGCGCGCAAAAATTACACACGATCGATATCGTACGTACGTATACATAAGCTGCAGTTGAAATATTAATTTTAATACAGCATGCACACATATATATGTACACACGTACACAATCTAGTTGATTGAGGTCATTACACACCTGCTGTAACTTTGTATACTCCTGTTGGATGGGCACCATTGGATCATAGTACGCATATACATACATGTACACATGTTTACCCCCCCCCCCCCCCCCCCCCCCCCCCGAGGGCTACACTAGTATTTACCTAGGGAACACCACTAATATGCAACAAGGGACCACACCAATATCTGCCAGGGGACCACACTAATGTAATCGTACATACATGTAGTCCTATTCTTCCTCCCCACTCCTTTCCTGCTCTCCTCCCCACTCCTTCCCTGTTTGGACAAGTGGGTCTGCCAAACCTCCAATCTGCTCATAATGAGCACATTCACTTATCTCATGACCACACCCATTCACTCCTTCCCTCATGACCACACCCATTCACTCCTTCCCTCGTGACCACACCCATCCACTCCCTCCCCTTGTAACTAAAGAGGGAGGGGGAGTGGCTCTGGGTGTGGCCACTTTTGGCTGTGGGCGGGGCTGTCGTGACCATGTATCTCTCTGCAGGTGTCGGCAGACCCTCTTTATAGGTGAGGACAGTTAGCAATCCTGAGCAGCTGCAGGCACGGATGGACAGAGACCCTTCTCTATGTGAGGTTAGGGGGACGAACTGTCAAAGGTCATCCATCCATCCATCCATCCCATGTTCCTATAGGGCTATAATGCAGACCCAGTCATCACCACCACCACAAGCCCCTCCTCCTCCCCCTTCCCTACGGCCCTCTGCTCAGCGGAGTGCTAGTTGTTGATAGCAAGTGCTGCCCAAGGCAATGCTTGAAGCATCTATCTAAAGATGCTCTACTAACAACACACGCTTACATGTATGTGTGGTCAATGACGCATAAGCAGCAGAAAAAGTGGCTGCTCACAGAACTGTCCGCTGCTCATGATAGGCGAACCATGTCATTTGCGCACCATCTCGAACAATCAAAATTGTGCCCTAATGCTTGGCTTAAATTCGAAGTCTCGCTACTACGAAACTAGGTTGCAATACATGTCAAGATACATTCCCCTCTACATACATACTCCCCCTCACACTTCCCTTCTTCACAGCATACACTCTCCCCTCTACACACATACTCCCCCTCACACAGCATACACACTCCCCCTCTATATACACACTCCCCTCTACACACCATACACACTCCCCTCTTTACAACATACACACTCCCCCTCAGAGCATACACACCCCTCTACATACATACTCCCCCTACATAAACAATCCCCTCTACACACAGACTCCCCTCTACCCACATACACACTCCCCCTCACACAGCATACACACTCCCCTCTACATATACACTCCCACACTCCCCTCCAGTGTTATCAATCCATTCTTATAAGTACACTATTTGCCTCTGCACACTCCCCTCTACACATTACCCCTTTCCCACACACAATCTCCACCTGTACACTCTCTACTCTACCCTCTATGCACTGCATGTGGAGTTGGTAGCTCCATCTTTATCAGGGGAACAGTGAACTAAGGAAGCCACACATGCCCCCACCACTACCTACAGATCCCCCTCACCCCCCCCCCCCCCCCCCCCCCCCCCCCACATTGCCAGCAGGGGAGCCACCAGCCCTGGGTCTAATATCTAGCTCCTTTAGTGCAAGTTGAGCCAGCAGCCAGCCCCCACGGGGGGAATCAATGGTCCTAGTCCAGGCCCACAATAGTCACACACTGCAATGGAGGTGTCAATGAGACCCCCATGAGCTCACTCACACTGCAATTAAGTCCAGTCAGCAGCCTTGCACAACCAGTGGAGCCTCCAGCTTTCCGGATGGAGTTATCCAGACCCCTCACTGCCAGCAGGAGAGCTACAGCTGCCACATAACCAGGGGTCAATGTGACCCCATAATAATGCCAATGGAGATGCAAAACAACCCTCGCACCTTAATTGGAGTCATCAAATATTGCACAGAAAAACCACACACACACACCCGCACATACACACCCGCACACACACACACACACACACACACACACACACACACACACACACACACACACACACACACACACACACACCACAAACACCTCTGCGCACTAGACACGCACATGCATACCTATTTAGATCTACGTGAGCGCACTAGTGTTTAGAATACTAGTACCGGTACTCGCGCTTATGTACTCAATCGCACTATGGTCGGCAATGGGTCTATGGAGTACTATTAAAACGATCGGACACTCACCAACATGTCATTGCCGACCTCCAATGAGTTAGATCGTTGCACTCGGGACTGTTCAAAAGTTATTCAAAAGTTATTCAGATGCGCACGGCCCACCACATGGCTAGGTCTACTTGTATGCAGCTGATGCATTATGGCCTGGGAACGAGAGATGGGCGGACATAAATTGCTAGGGTTACCGTACAATAAAACATATGTCGTATTGCCGTGTGAACGTACCCATATATGGGCATGGCGTATAGTTTAGGACCTAAACTATGGTTTAGGACCTAAACTATGGTTTAGGACCTAAACAAAGTGTTTAGGACCTAAACACTCGTCATGTTCGGCGTACTGATAATTTTGTCATAATCCGGACTCAGAAATTTCCGGATGTTGTTGAGACAGTGTTAAAGGTGGACACCACAGGATGTGACAATTGTAGCCACTTTAAACAATTATTCTTTGGTCCTACATCTACATGCATGTAACACATACAATGTAGATCTATCTCCTTCTAACTGTACCCTACATCAGAAACCTTTAAACTTAATTTGATTCATATCCCATTGGCTGCCTCTGGGATGTGCTATCAAATTCCTCATCTCTAGGGAGAAGGGCCTACATGTTTCCCAACTGTTCCACAAGGATATCTCCCATCCACCTTCACAAGGCACTCTCTCCTCTACCTCCACAAGGCTATCTCACAAGGCTACCTCCCTCCACCTTCACAAAACTACCTCTCTCCACCTTCACAAGGCTACCTCCCTCCACCTTCACAAAACTACCTCCCTCCACCTTCACAAGGCTGTCACCCTTTCCACCTTCCCCATGTGGATATAGTAAAAAAAAAAGTAGGTTGTTGCCGCATGTATTCCTCACGTGATATATCCTTATAAGGTTCGTCTCTGTGGAACCGTTTTTTTTTTTGCTGTATTGGTAGTTTTCATTCTGCAGAGATGAAAAAATATATAGACACGCACAGATACAGATACGTAAGTACTATTAGTTGCAACAAAAAAATAGAACAAAAACATGGCGTCAGGTTTGCACGTAAGGACATGCCCATCTTTACAAATATTAATGAAGGTAGAACAGGTGCAAAAATGTGGCTTTGCTATAGGGATTACATCCACGAACTCCTTGTGGTAGAATTAGCAATATAGGTGAGTAAGCCGGAATCGAATCGTTTAAAACCAACGCATGCAACCAAAACAAGCCGTTGTAGAATCCATGTACATGTACATATACGTAGCGAAAACACTCCGAACATGATCGCGCCCTACAGCTAGGGCTTAAAACGAATGTTGGAGCAGCCGAGTAGGCCTACTACCAAAATAAAGTACAATCGTATCTATATTGCCACCCATGCACACGAACAACAGTCGAAATCAGACGCACATGTGTAACAAGCTATCAAGTATCGAACGTTCGTTGCTAGGATTCATACCGTGGTCGGTGATTTGTGCCTTCTTGCTTGAAAACCTTCATCGCGGCAGGGCACGCACGCGGCGTTTGTCGATTTATTATTGAATTATTGGTTTTTACAAAGACATATGAACCTTAATGATAAAAGTGATCAGGGAAGCGAGGGTAAAAGGGTCATGAACGTTAGAATATGTCACACTCCAGCCCTAATGGTTTTAATAACAGCAGTTAGTCTTTCCTTTTTGATATCTAGCTTGGATTTTCGTCAGGAAGCATAAATGTCTTGAAAAACCCTCATTTTTAAAATCAAAATCCATACATGTCTATGGAAACACTGAAATTCTGATGAGGAAGCGTCAGGAAGAGGGCTAATTTTTTGTTTAACGACAGAGGTATACCTTATGATCCTCTTCATCATAAAATTCTTTTTCCTTTTCATGGGCATCTTTTCCTGAGTGACAGTGATCAAAAGAGTGTCATCCTCCATACATTTCAATGGACGCGTGCACGGTAATGAAACGGGAAAAACGTCATAACGCGTCAGGAATTAGTAATGAAGGCATGCAATTTCTGGCCATGCCCTATTTAAACCCACAGTCACTGGCAGTACAGCAATCTCGGAGAACACGCGCTCGCAATAAGATTAAAGTTATTCATAACCTGAAGGTAGCGCAAGGGGGGCTGAGCCTCCCCTCGATGTTTGGGGGGGGTGCAATAGCCTACCCTGCCCCCCCCCCCCCCCCCCCCCCCCCCCCCCCCCCCCTGCTCCGCCGCCCCTGTATATCCATGCAGTGACATGTATTCTACAATTGCAACACATGCATGTGGCAGCTATATGGATGGTTTTAAGTGCCTCGATATGAAGAAGTTAGGGTCAAGTTGGTCAGCTGACTACCGATAAGTGGCCTTACACTTACCGGTTATCTGCGGTACCGTTTAAGAAACCGGTAATACACTTTGCTTATTCATTGCCGTTCAGTAAAAGGTAATTTCTTATCGAATATTATATCTCAATCGTGTTTTCACACGCTTTAGCGCAGAAAAGCTACGCCCTCCACAGTGTACAAGAACTGATCGGTATCGCAGAAATAATGCCATACATATATATATAGTTGGGCGTAGCCCGACCTTCGCGCGAAGGTCGAGCTACGCCGGCCGTTTCCCTGTCATTTGAGACAATGCATACACTCATCAGCACAACAAAGGGGATCTGCTATAGCCGTGCTGTGCTGCAACTGTGCGTAGGCCTGCTGTTATTGCCTGTTAGACCGTGCAGGATTGGAGTGTACAACTGCGAATTAACTGAATTCCTCACTATCTTCGTACACAGTAGCAGGCATCTCTACTTCGTCGCCTTCTCTGCATCAAAGTTCAGAGTGTTTCATTGGTTGGACCTATATAGCCGAAAATCTACCATGAACGATCTAAGCTTTCCTTGCTCATCAATTCTGGGCAACTTTTTTCTGCGATATAAAGTTATTCTTCCATAGACTTTTTGCGCTTACCTCTTGTCTGCAGAGACATAGCACTTGTGGCTTCGCCCCAGGCTGCACTGGGGGAGCTTACAGCAGTCCCCGAAACCGCCTAGCTGTTACGGTAGGGGCACGCCCCCACCCCCGCTTGTGAATATATTACCCCCTCCGGCCCTCCCCCTTTCAGAAGTCCAGGATCGGCCCCGGATTGTACAGGGATTCTCTTGCCATGTTCTGACCTCCAGGTGTTTGGACATTGCCAGAGGGATGCGATACTTGGCTGATAAAAGACTTGTTCATGGTGACCTTGCTGCAAGGAACTGCATGTGAGTGAACACTACAGTGCGTTTACACTGGAGTTGGTGCTGCTTCTGTGTTTCATTCATTTTTAATTTAGTGATGACTATATTGCACAATCCATACATACAAGTACAGAGGTTTGTAAGCCGCAGTAATTATTATTGCTTAGCCAAGGCTATCCTTGCAAGATCATTGCAGGTGGCAGACATGCAGGTTGATGCAATGGACTACTGATCTTTCTGTGTGTATTTGCTTAAGAATTTCTTTTATGTATGTGTACCGGCAGCAGTATTAGCTTAGCAAAACAATATTTATAGTTCTGTTATTTTTGCTGGTGTTCTCGAAGCAAGCTTTATGCACTGCCTTTCTCACTACTACATGAAGATTCCATTTGCATGCTAGCTGTCACAGGCAGACCCCTTCTTTTTCAGGATCTGCATTGTACCCGAGGTCAATAATAATAATTATGATCATCCCCTGCATAAGGCCCCAATGAATTTACAATAATGAGCGAAATGAAATCAACTTGATCAAAAACGGATCAACAGAACACTTTGTGAGATAAATATACACAAACCTAGTGGTGTAGTGCACTCACAGTAAAGTGACTGAGGGATGGATCTGGGTGGAAGTGTCTTAGCACACTCCCTACACTAACCACACATTACACATAAAAGTATTATTAGTCACAGTTGGAGATGTCAAGCACTAGTATATACCCAATGATATGGATACCTCCAAAGCTGATATGTGATGGAATCAGTAAGTGGAACTTTCATTATAGTAATGTCATTAAGTTATGTCATTCCATTTAGCAGCCTGGCCCATTTTGTCTTTACCCATTTTCTACATTGGGCCCTTGATGGCATACTGCAGCTCTTTAATTACATTTGAATACCATAATTCTAATTACATGTATTACATTATTTTACTATTCAGCTTGAAGACAGACTTCACACTGTATCACTTCTATGAAACTACACATCCTCTAAAACTATTTAAAAGTTGCATAAGCAGAGCTTGGTTCCATATGCTTGATATCCAAGGGTGTCCGTTTTATGGTCACTTCGTCTTCCAATTTGATGTTGTCCAAATGATCAGCTGCATATAATACATAAGATCACAAATGCAAGTGCTATTAATTACCATTTTATACTTGATGCAAAACCTACATGTACACTGGCCCACAATAACTTACATGCTTTTCTCTTCAAAAGACAACATGTTATGGCTACTATTATAGCTATTACAAGAGAGAGCACAATAATAACTGCAGCTCCACTTATGAGTCCTACACCTAAATATGATGCGAATGCACAAGGATAAAGGAGAGCACTACAATATCAACCATGACAGGAAGCAACTAACCAATTGAAATATCACATTTGGAATCATTCGTACTAGCAATGGTAGGCACAATATGTATCTCTGGTTCAGTCAGATTTGGTGATACTTGGATGCTGGAGTCTTTACAATGTTGTAAAAGAAGAGGTGAAGGATACACAAAAATGAAATTAAAATCCCTTTATGGAAGACCATTTGTGATTGCTAAATCTCCCAACAAATAAAAGTATTTTTGCACAGCTGAGTTCTCGTGCACTCAGGCATACATATAGGAAAAAGTAAATAATACATTTTGGACGCATTCCTATTTATTACTACTGCTTGAACTAGCACAGATTTTGCTTTGCAACTGTATAGAAACATGCATAAAAATATCAGTGCACTGAAAGCTTCCGCGCTTAGCACGGGATGGGGGCGCGTCCCCCTCCCGTACCCTTCCCCCCCCCCCCCCCCAGGGAATTAAATGCGTGGATGCCTATGGTACTCCCTCCCTTAGGACGCTCCCACACTATAAAATCCTGGCTCCGCCTCTGTTTATTGCGTGTTCATCATTAAAATTTGGTTGGGGGCAGGTCTGTAAAACAGCGCTCGACATGCCTGTTTCAATACGGTGTCGTAGGCATGGTTGTCCCCCCCGCAAAATGTCCCCCCGGACATTCATGCCTAGGCACCGCTGTCCCCCGGACACTCGTTCCTAGGCACCATTGTCCCCCGGACAATTATGCCTAGGCATATATGTCCGCAGGGGACATTTATGCCTAGGCATAATTGTCCTACCCTAGGCACCAGTGTCCCCCCATGGGGGGACACTGGTGCCTAGGATAGAATGTCCTACACTTTAAATACAGGCCTGGAATGTACAAGCGTAAGTATAATACAACCAAATCGGATCGATATACATGCGTTAGTCGTTTTATACGTGCATGTATTAGCAAACGTCATGCATGCCATGATATATCTTAATACATTTACATGCGTCTGCGTGCCCGCTCGGTTGTGTGCAGAGCAGCTAATTATTTATTACTAAATGCTCTCATTTCAAGGAAAGGCATTCTTGTGTAATTGTTTACAAATGTAAATCGTATATATATGAAAATTCGTGTGCATGCAAGTATCCGCGTGAGGTCATAAAATAATGATTGGTACCATGATATCACAAAAAAAAAAAAACATGCTTCATGTGTCAGACAGATATTTGCTGCATGCAGTGCAGAACCATTTGCCTTGTAAACACCTTTGCCAACTGACTCTTGAACTTTGTACGATTTTTCTTTGCTGGAAGTAAGTGAACACCCAATATCAAAGTTACAGTCATGCTTCTATACATGGTGGTCGCATGCATATATCTATACAACGATCAGGAGCATATCCATAGAGGTTTCCGTGTTACCTGAAACCCCCCCCCCCCCCCCCCCCAATAGAATATTATTTACAAAACTTAATTGATACTAACCTTCCCTCCTCCCCCCACTTGTATTAATTTGGCCTACCCTCCCCTCTCCGCTCTTATTTGGCCTATCGCAAGAGTGCATGATCCCCCCCCCCTCCCCCCTCCCCCGCTCGTATTCGATTGACGTACAATGTTAATAGGTTTGAAATTCTGGATACGCGCCAGGCCTGACGATTTTCCTTGTGGTGAAGCGTGGCAAGCTATCATTATTCTTTCCTGCTCTTCTTTCGATTTGATCACTGTTGATCGCCACTCATATCTTGGAACAATTTGTAAATAAAGAGCGCCATTGTCAACTTTGTAATTTCCACGCGCTTTCGTCTAAAAGAACGTTTCTGATATTTTGAACATCCAACTGGCCTGGATACCTTCCTTTTAACAAGAACTGAGTTCAAAACGATTTCGTCGTCCATGGCCAGAAACACTCGCTGTTCTAAAAGGAAACCTCCATGGACGCGTGCGAACATTAGTTTATACACGCATGAGGCAGAGCAGTTACGAGGATTGGAAGGCTAAGTGTTTGGTTGAACGTTTATGATAAACGAGAAAACGTGGAGGGGGGCTAGTTGGGCGTAGCCCGACCGTACCTTCGCGTATTGGAATGTCGGGTATACCTGGATTTGTACCCATGCATCTAATAGCGTATGTGGGCTGTATGTGATAATAGTATAGCCCACATACGCTATCAGATGTGTACAAATCCAGGTATAGGCTAGATACCCAATACGCGAAGGTCGGGCTATGGGCCAACTAGAGGGGGGGGGGGGGGGGGGACAGCTGTGCCTAGGAAAAAATGTCCGGCATGGGGGGACAATAATGCCTAGAGGGGACATTCATTCCTAGGCACCAGTGTCCGGGGGGACAGTCGTGCCTAGGCATGAATGTCCGGGGGGACACTTTTTCCAGGGGGACAGCCATGCCTCCGACAACGGTATAAACATAAGCGGGTGATTATAACACCATTTATGTCCAGTATCACATGATTGTGGGAGTGTCACATGACTGCCTGCATCTGATTGGTAGCGAGAAATTCTGTCACTGTGCTACGGATTCGACCCATTTATACGTCTGGGTACGAGACTAAGGCGTAGGATTGTCTATTTAAAAAAAAGTAAGGAAACAAGAATACGGAAATTATATGTACATTAATTTTATTATTATTATTATCATATTTAAAATGTACATGTAGCAAGTTCAGTTGCTAATAACTCACTTAGTATGTACAGTTCAAAGAACTGACTGGAGGGCCACATTTTCATTGTTAGCAGATTCATCCAAACATATCCGAACTTCCAAGTTCTCAGTGATAGGAGTTGGAAATGTCGTGCAGAACCACGGAAGGTTTGATGGATCGCAGCACGTAACCTCGTCATGACGACAAAGCTGTCCGTCCCACATAACGTCAGCGTAGTAGAACGTCGATACATTCGTGGTCATTCCGGGATTGCCTGACTCGCAGTAGTAATTAGATCCTATAAAATCAGGTGAGGGTGTTCCTCCTGCGCATGGACAGGGGGAGATACCTGTACGGTACTCGTTCCACCCAGCGGCATATGTGTACACGTGATGTCTGTTTCCAGGCGACCCGTAGGTGATGCTAACCCCATCGACGTAGTAAGATTCCAGTTTCCATCCCAATCCACTAATATTCCTGAAAGCGTCAGGTGATCCCACCTGGTAGCCAAGGAACCTTCCGCAAACCATTTGATAGCTGGCACCGGTAGTGGATATATTCACTGAGTCACAAATTACACTGGCTCTCTTTTCGCACGATCGCGACGCTACAGGTGATGTAACCGTTTGCCATGGATACGGACACTGCTGCGTTGGATCAGACATATTCATATAGCCGACCTTTACCCAGTGCTGGCCTGGTACATGTACGTTAGGGAGAATAAATGAAGCAGCGAGATCTCCAAGCACCATGCTCATAGCGCAGATAGTAAGAGAGAATACTGCCATGATATTGTAACTGACTTGGTTCCGCCACAAACTCTCATATGCAGAAATAAATGCATACATCATGCAATGCACTTATATAGAGATACAAGGGAAGTGAAAAGGTCACATGCACTAAATGAAAAGCCAGACAAGTACAGTCTAGTCAGCCACTATACATGCAAAATATCATGCAGCCATTAATTCTAGCTCTCCCTCCTTTAGTAGACATGCATGCATGTCCACATGTCTACTACATAACCCACGTTCCATGCAAGTCTTTCTGGCAGTCTCCTCTCACGAGTTGACTGACGTGACCCTTGCTGTTGTATAGGTTCCTCTGCAACATCCTGTAAACCTTCATTCTCATGCATGCTAGGCGCATTTTCTTCTGGTTCTTCAGTCTGGTCATCTCCCTTGATCTCTTGCTGTACTGGAACATTTTAATCACGCTGCCCATCAGTAGCGGCCTCCTCAATCTCCACGACCATTTTGAATGAAAATGTTGTCATACATGTCTTCTACATACTCATTTGTTCTTTCAGTTTCAGACATGGTAGCCTGGTCATGCAGCTGTTGGTTCCTGTTCCTCCTGCCAATTCAGTTATGGTTTTAAATGATCAAAGTGTACCACCTGCTGCTTATGTGGCGGAAGATTCCATTTAATCTGATATACTAGCCATTATCATACACTTTAGCAATGCATGGTGAATGCATGGTCCCTTCCAACATGCATGAAGCTTTTTGGAAAGCCCCCGAGGTACAGCTGTGTGGGTAATATAACCAAACCATCTCTCCCACCTTATAAGGATTACCTTCCACCTTATACAGTCATACAGCTGCCTGTGTCTATTCTGCTCTGCACCTAAATCATGCCGGCCTAACGAGGTCATAGGCTTCAGCCAGGCATTGCTCTAGTACCAGAGTGCTAGCTGTGGACATGCTTGGGAAATTGCTAAACATTACATCAATAGATAATTGCACTTCTCGCCCAAACATTCATGAGAGAGAATGGTGTAGCCTTTGTGGTCTCATCAGTGCACACTAGTGTGATAAGCCATCATGAGGCAAGGTAACTTGAGGTCCCAATCCTGTGCATCATCAATATGACCATTTTCAGCATTGAAAGCAAACTACGATTAAATTTTTTGATCATGCCATCAGACTGGGGATGATAGGGAGCTGTCCTGGTATTAACGATCCCTATAGTAACCTGCAAATTTCTTTCACTAGGTTAGTCTCAAAATTTCTGCCTTTGGTCAGTGTGATGATATGCAGGAGCCCCATATCTAACAACAAATTCATCCACAAATAGTCGTCAGTGTGACTGTACCTGTTTCCATATCAGGCATAGGGAAAGCCTCAGTCCATTTGGTGAAATAGTCACCTATGACCAGGATACACTTATTCAACCGAAGGTTTAGAGGTAATGGACCCAAAATGTACATGTTGCATGGGTTTGCTGGTCTGCAAGTCCTGCACCATTCTTCATTATCATGGCGTTGCACCACCCAGTTTGTCTAGTACCTTTGCCACTCGAAGGTGTCCACCAGTTGGGGCAACATGCAACTCAGAAAGAATAGGAGGTACAAGTACCTTGGGTAATACCAGCTGTTCTGACTATTCCCAGAAGCATCCTTCCATGACCGGTAAAGAACTCCATCCAATAAGACCATGCAAGTGAATTTTCTGGAACCAGCCAGAGGCTTTTGAGAGTGCTGCTAGCTGTATGTGGGCGAGTTTTTGGGAACTGAACCATGTTGCATTCATTTCACCATCTGTCCAATGTCAGGATCATCCAACTGAAACCTTACTACATCCTACTGCAATGCCCAACCACCTGCATCATTATCCACCTGGCTAGAAGCAATCATATTAACTTCTGCAGGCTGGTCAACACACTGGCGGCGTACGGTCGGCGGTCAACAGTCAAGGGCTGGGAATTATTTACCTCTGCCGACTTGTACAAGCTTACATATATACATGTACGCGTCATCTGATTCAGTAAATTGCGTGTATATAATAATCAAATTATTTAAATAATGAAAACGTAGGTATTACTGAACACCTATAGCTACGGAAGGGTATTAAAAAACTATTTCTAGCCAGGCAGAGTCCATTCTCCATCTTTTGCGTTCAAGTATTAGTTAGTTCGCTCTGATGGTGCACTTGATGCTGGAATAGCCATACAGATACTTCAATGCAATTTTAGAGAATGTGGGGAAATTGTGGGAATGTGGTAAAACTGGTGGAGTTGGCAGATGGACTGATCAGTTTTCTTCCTCTTAAAATCGGGTTCTTTACAATCGTCGGCCATAATACGGCGCGCTATACTGAAAAACTTGTCTATGCGACGGTCAAATCTCTAGCTGTATTTCAAAACTCCAATCACTTCAAACGTGTACATAACACACGCGAATACAGCAGTGGTAGTTCTTCTTTACAAGTGGCAGGAATGTGAGCCTGTGTGATAGGGGAAACTACATGTACCCACGACACAAGGGGTCTATTCAAAACACTTAATGTGATGCAGAAGTGCATGTGTTCATTGTACGTGTTACGCATGGGTTTATGTAACTAGCAGATTATAATCTTTATAATTATGTCTGCTATGACCGTCAAAGACCGGCTCATATTTTTGACGGTCAGCCGCCAAATATACGACGGCCACTGTGCTTCCCGATACCGTGTCCGCCATACAGGCTGTCCAGCCAGACAATGTATCCTAGGATACATCGTCCACCGGACTCCCTATCCTAGGATACGCTGTCCCCCTACAGACAATCCTACCTAGGATTATTGGTCCGCTTTAGGATTTAGGCCCCGATTACCTGTCTACCGCCCCCCCCCCCCCCCCCCCCCCCCCCCCCTCCCCCCGATACAGGCGATGCATGTACATGTATACACTCAGCGCCATATGCACATGTGCACTCTTTTATAAACAGATTCTGAGCAAATGCTAAACACTGCAGCATGTTGCCCACGGCATATATAAGTGAGCATATACAAAGAACGACTGACATGCAAGTAATTAATATACGATTATCCGTGTCCATTAACAGCGACCATTTCTTTTCCGCTGAGTTGTTCCTTATTTACAAGGGATGCCAAGTCTCCTTAAAGGATGCCAATTTTCTGGCCTGGGAATAATGGGAAGAGGGTGCTAAATTTCGTAGGATGCCCATATTCCTGTGGCTTTTTTTTTTTAAAGCATGGTATGTGCTTCATTGACGCATGCGTGTAGGTTACAGATTTCTGTTCCAACTTCCAAGTAATTAACATGTGAATTAGAGAAGAACTCACTTTATAGTAAACAAAAATGTAAGGTTGCAGATGCAGCTCTTGCATGGAATTGTGATCAGTACATGACTTTAGAGATCCATGCAGAGCATGTGTGGTGGCACAGATACATATATCGATTATGTGCAACACACATGCACTTGGCATTCTTTATATACAAAGAGCTGCATGGGAACGTTCTGTGTAAAAAGTTTTATCTTTCAGAGTGCTTTTTTAGCTCTTTTTTTTTACTTTGACAGCTGCTCGTTAATGATGCCATTGCAGATGCCTTAGAAGATTTGATTGACCCCTGCATGACATAGGGCTTGTGGCATGTTTTTTCAGTATGCAAATTAATATAAATAGTTCACAGCCACTCTAGTGTTATGCATGTTTGGTACATTTGGATAGAGTGCGAAATGGACATCATTATAAATATGACTAAATATGCATGAGATAATAACTAAACTATTCTTTTTCACTGCAGTAGACTACACGTCCTTGGCCTCCATTGCCACTTCTACTATCATTGGTATAACCATTGGAGTCTCATTTGTTGTGTTCTTCTCACTGGGAGTGTTGCTGGCGATATTTATTGGTTGTGTGATGAAAGCAAGGTCCAAAGCTACTCCAGACCAGCAGAAAATGGTGTATGATGTGATTGGACCACATCGGGGGGAGGGGGGGGGGGGGGGGGGGGGGGGGGCAATTGATATGGAGGCTAATTCTGCTTACTTATTACTGCCTGATTACTTTTTTTAATATTCACATCGTCATGCTGCCTATATATCTACTTGATCAAAGACTGAGCTTAGTACTTTGAGCTTTGTAGGAGTGTTTAGATTTTCTGTGTCATACGTTTGTATATCAGCAAAATTAATATAGTAAATAATAACTTGATTATCTTATGATAATAAAATTGATGTTATTATATACATAGGAGGAGCTGTTGGTCTACATTAATTGTTTACCCAAATCAAACAAAGCCCATGAATAATTGCTTCAGTCCCCCCTCCCCCCTGGAACTACAACACCAAATTGGGTCAGAAGGAAATAGTTAGCTGATTGCTCTTGAAGAAGTGAACAAAAGCATCTAGCAGCAAGACACCTCAAAGTGTCTCTAAAAGCTATGGGGTGAATGGCACTGCTCTTTTTTTATCAAGGCCATCAAATTAGCTCCTGCAATGAATGGCATAACATCATGTAGAACTTTTCCACTCACTAGTGATTTGATGATATCTGTAGAAGGTCAACGATTATCATTTCTCCAAGAATTATTGCTTCCAGAATGTGTTCGGCCTTGAGAGCTGATAAACCTGGGCCAGAACGTTTAGGAAAGTGCTTAAGTTGTGTAACCACAATCTTAGAGTTTATTTCTAAATGATCGGGAGTGTTGGTGTGAGGCAGATGTTTTGTGGGACCCTATTATTAGTATTATTATATTAACAATGGATCATAGCCATGCTTGACCTGATTTCCGACGGGACACAGGCAAGCCAGTTGCACTGGATATCACAGTGCCATCATCTCTATATGTACATATGGGACCCTCCAACACAAAGTGTTTTTCCATTCTGTGTAAAAAGTACATGCCTTGATTTCACTGTAAATGTGGCATATTGTTTTTCCAGATACAATGTGACTGCTAACAATGGTTTGTTCAATGAAGCAGTAACCTCAGGGGGTGGTCCTACTGATAGGTAAAGTTGCCACACACTCTGAAGAAACTTCCTAAATCTTTATACCCTATCCCTCCCATCAGTGTTTCTGTTGCTGACACATTTGCAACAGTATCATGGATTGTATCTAACTCTCCTGGGTTTGTGGACAGCTTCACTATTGAGTACAATGGTCAAACAGTTGTGAACATATACAGAATGGAACGAGGAGCTCTGTAGTTATAGGCCTTGCACCAAACACAATGTATACTGTGGGAGTTGCCACAAAGAATATATTACAAACATCCAGCTTTACAACAGCAGGTGAGAGGTCTCATTGTACATAGCAGGTGAAAGATAAGCTGTGCCCTAGCATTATGTGATCAGTTTGTGGTCCACTAGTGTTAAGCAGCTATAGAATAGAGTTAAGAATTTCTTTGACCGCAAAAACAACTATATAAGGGCAATCAATTACTATAATGGTGCTTACAATTGTCCCACTGTCAGAAATTGAAAGGCTTCACCCTCAGCTCCCTCCAATTTCAGCAACTTCATCTGTGTCTGGTCCTCCTGCATGCAGCTGGGACACATGTACAGTACCCATGGCCAACGCTTCAGTAATAATTATATCCCATGCATGTTGCTGAAGGTATCAGTTCTAAGAAACTGGACTAGCCTGAAGCTTAATATAATTATAAGTTACATTGTGTGGGGATTTGACGCGTGAATATCATTACTAGGCCACGGGATCACGTAGCGAAGACATGTTAATAATTATTGTTAAGCGGTTTGCTTTAATAAAGGTCGAATCCTTCCCAATGCCTCCTGGAGGGGGGGGGGGGGGGGGGGGGGGGGGGTCAAACGCACGCGCAAATGATTTGCCTTTCAACGATCCGAAATGTGTCAGCGGCTGGGGCGGGGTCGGGTACGTTCGCTCTTACAGCGCTCCCCATTCCCCCTACTTCCACTCAGTGCAAAAACAAAGGTGTGAACACACAACCATAATTATCTGCATGTGTCTTAAGTACGGCATGTGCTGATCATAACTCCATGCAAGATGCTATATGCTGTTATTATACATGTATATGTTTGGTTGCTACAAAGTAGTTATGTCTTCAGTACATGCCGACCTATTTGGCCCGAGATGATTTCTCTAATGGATCGCTTTAGTAGTACTCACATGCCGGCCCACCATATTTAAAATGCCAGTTCACTCACTGGTACTCGCCCTTTTACCTCAACAATATCAGAGATCATATATAGATTCTTAGTATAGAATAGTAGCTGCCGACGGCCCTGAATGCATTATGTACAGTGCCACCCACGCTCATATTGTATTTTTAGCGATCGAACGGATGCGTCATCAATTATAACGTCCTTTAATTAATAGAGGGGAGACTTTTGCTGTGATACATGTAAGAAGTACAGGGGGGCCTAATAATTTTATAGCGCCCATTTCCCCCGCCCCCGCCGGGAGGCTTAGGTGTCGGGTGTAATGCTAATATGCATGGATGATGCTGGATCGTTTTAACATTGTTAGTGTTGTGCAGTTCAGGGATGGAACCACATGTTACATATTGCGCCAACCTTTGGTAAGTCTGGTTATTAATTGGCAGGTAGTCCGTTTCTATATGTACAAACCAGTGCAGCACTGCTTGTGTAATACGTACGAAACTCTGCAGCCTCGCCCCTCCCTGGCCTCCTCTTCACATCCCCTCTCCTCTCTGTTCATTCCTTTCCTCCTCTCTTCAAATTTGGTGTAATGTATCAGTATGCATTACTTGGTCCAGACCATGCCATGCATGATACACGGTTGTACGTGACACTTCCGTCATAGTAAATTAATGAGAGCTTCATGTTTACTATGCGTAAGTGTCATTTACTAACACATTTATAACTGAGACACATTTGATCAATAGCATATTCATCATTCTTAAACACCAAGTGTGAGTGTTGATCATCCTACATGTACATGTCTTCTAAAACATCATGTATATGTATAGGTAATGTCTTAACTGAAGTACAAGCAAAATTTATGTATGCGTGTTCTATAAACTGATTTTTGTCATTCAGCACTTGACGTGTGTGTTCACATGACTTTCACTGCTGTTGTATATTGTGGTTGTGAATGCTTATCCACAACGAGGGACATTGGCCTCGTTGATTGCGCTGTTCTTTCTTTCTATGCACTTCTATTAACATTCATTTTAAAAATCAGACCGATCGATACGTTTCCTTGTTATTAGTGGGCTCGAGCAACCACATGCAACGCTACAACAGAAGCGCTTTAAATACATGTACACATATATACCATTTCCTGCTTTCAAGCGATCTCTGTTTTGTCGAACACTTGCATCGCAGAAAGAGCAAAGCCGTGCAGATTAATCTCACATAATAATAAAAATGACTGTACTCAAATGAACCTGTGGACACGCATGTATAGAAAGTGGCATACATGTAGAAGGCTGAAACAAAGTTAGGAAATATATACTACGGCTGTTGCGACGATGTTGTGTAAATTTCGAACGATTGTTAATGTTCTACATAACGGAAATCCGCGCTGCAAAACGGCGGCCTATACATCACGTGACCCATCAGAGACGTTATACTAATGTATGTACATATAAAAGTAATTCGCTATCGGCGTGGCTAATTAATCTTTTCGGTACAAAAACTCTTTGTGTTTACTACTCGCCACTGAAATATTCTGGGGCCCCAGATTTAAAACTCCGCATATTTGATACCCCCTATTCGAATTCCTCCGTTCGCCCCTGCAGGGGTCCGGCCTGACAGGCCGGCTGGCCTTTGGCAGCCCTGATAATGCTTACGTACGTCTGGGTCTAGGTGTATTATACTGTAAGCGTTTGGGTCTGGGTACGAGACTAGGTCGGAATCCGCCACAACGCAAGAAGCGGATTACCACGCCACGCATGGGGTGTAGCTAAAACCAGGAGCATGCAGGAGCAGGAGCAAGAGTTCTTACCTAAAACTTCATCTGAGTGGGGCAGTAGCAGGAGTGCGTGGGTGTGCATGAACTCTCGTTTTTAAGTTTGTGCGGCGGGTCCAATGTGCTGTATAATATACCATTATGGTATGCATTCACTGTACAAATTTAAAATGAAACTATCATGGCAGTAAGTTCACCCGGCATATATATAATATATTACAATAAGAGCATAATTTACATCTCAAAAGTAAATAATAATACTGCATACTAGGGTGTGTAACCTCCCCTGAATAATGAAAATCGATTTTTCCGAATACTTTTAAAACAGTAATCGATTTTTCAGGTTTTTCTGGATCTGAAAATCGATTTTTCCGAATACTTGAAAAAAGAAAATCGATTTTTCCGAATAGGTTTTGACAATTTGCCAGCCGAATACCTAGGTTATTCAGGTTCTCTGCTCACTGAGCCACCTAAATGTACACATCCCACCAGAGACCCTCCTGCAGTTACCCACATCACATCAGATACCCTTAGCACACTAACACACCTACCCCCATCACACCAGATGCCCCCATCACACAAACACACCTACCCCCATCACACCAGATGCCCTCATCACACTAACACACCTACCCCCATCACACCAGATGCCTTCAGCACACAAACACACCTACCCCCATCACACCAGATGCCCTCAGCACACAAACACACCTAACCCCACCACACCAAATGCCCTCATGGGTACACCAGACACCCTACTACAACTACCCACATTACACCAGATCAGTACCCTCAGCATGCATCCACAGCTACCCCACATCACACCAGATGCACTCAGCACACAACCACAGCTACCTACATAGGCCTAAATCGCTTGGCCTAACCACATACCTAGTTGGGCGTGTCCCGAGTCTCCCGACCTAAGTTAGCGTGGCCACGCGGAGGTCTACCTACAGATGTACACATCGCACTTGATGCCAAAAGAATAGACGTTTACGCACCACCAGCCATGCAGCCTCCATTTCACCATCGCGAGTTTTGAAAATACTAAAGTAGGCCTAGTACGATCGTCAGCTCAGAGAGATTGATGCAAGAAACCAGCTTGTTGGAATACACTAAGCGAACTAACTTTGATTTGTAGCTGGAGCTGTCCGTCGTCATGACACGTGAAGAGGGTGATCTCATCTCTTTTGGCTAGTTCGAATTGAGATCAAAGTTTGATCTCGTCCCCACGTATATATTTATAGTAACAACAGTGACGTTAATTAACTTCAAATTAGACGTAATTATTGTCGTACAATGTACACGTAACATCGTAAACGGGTATCCGGATATCGTCATAAAAATGTATCCGAATAATGGGCGAATTGTCGATGCGGACGACGAATACCTAAGTACCTCCGAATGGAGATGCACAAACCGGTTATTTCGAATAGAACAGATCCAATAATCGATTTTTCCGAGTAATGCTAAATTACTATTCGAACGGATAGGTTTTTGCGAATATCCGAATAACCCGAATAACCTGATAACCGGTTACACACCCTACTGCATACTTCAGTATACATCAGATAGCCCATCATAAAGCCATGCTTCATTTATATCTCCACAGTTTACTGCATGCACGCATGTATGCAAGCAGTGAAATACGATGCTCCTTCCTTATAAAGAACAATTAACCTAGCTAACTAGGTAGGTGTGGACATAAGAAATATGAAAAGGAATTATAGTGCTTAGCTGCTAGGGGCTCCCGCCGGCTGAAAAATGCAGAACACTCATGCAGTTAACAACAGTGGTATCGCAACATGCATAAAATCCTTTAAGTAGTGCTCAAGATTATCTGCATGGAGACCACTGCATGCGGCATTTGTCAAAGTTCATCCCCGTTGGATAATCAGAAATGGAGGAGAAACAAATGGTGTTTTTACTATACTGGATTATACATGTATTACAGACCAAATGTGAATGACATCAATGAAAGATGCAGTTTACACTGATGTGTGCATGGAAGCAATGCAATGTGATATACCGGTATTATATATATGTTGCTTTCAAAGTACGAAATCGTCATACAAATTCGTACATAAGAGCAAGTGTTATGTGTAAAACGGTAAATGATTCATGCATACATGTCTAGTAGCCAAAATGGGTGTGTTCATAATTATCAGATTCAAAAACAACACTAACACACAAGTTAAGCTCTGCCTGTGGTTGTAACTTCACCCTTAATATGTAAAATTGCAGTTTGATAATATAATTTAGGTCAGTGAATATATTGAAACGGTTTCCCATGCAAGCTTAATTATTATTATTGTACTATAGAGTTACCTATATATTGTCATATCTGATCTCTACTTAGTCTATCTACTTTTAATTGATATGCCTTCTGCTTGTGTTATCTAATGCCTTTTATAATGGCTTTGGCACTTTGTCACTTAATGGCTTCAGTTTTTATTCCAGGACATTTATTTACTTTACAGGGGATGCCAATTCTCCTTAAATGTTGTCAAATTTCCTAGAATGGGGGTTCTAAATTTCCTAGGATTAATGGAATGGGGGTGTCGATTTTCGGGGGATGCCAATTTTACTGTGCAACGGATGCACTACACGTGTCAACATATCTAGAAATGAGCGGTCAAAAGTAATTAATTCGCGGTTTGCGAATCAACGAATATTCCCTTATATCTTCTCATATGTATGGGGTACTTCAATACCAAGCACGCCAGATTTATCTCAGCATTTATCATGAGGGATTGTTAGTACACTACATTTGCCATGATTTTTAGTGCGGTCGCTGTATTTTTCCTATCTAAGGTGGCGCTTACCTAGGAGTGTCCTCGATGTATGGTTATCTCGATGTATGGTTATACCATACATTGAGGACAATCCTAGGGAAGCGACGTCATAAATAGGAAAAATACGGCGACCCCACTAAAAATCATGGCAAATGTAGGTGCTAACAATCCTTCATGACAAATGCTGAGAAAAATCTGGCGTGCTTGGTATTGAAGTACCCCATACATGTCTATGGGAAGATATACGGGAATATTCGTTCCTTCGCAAACCGCGCATTAATTACTTAACGGATTTGGTTTTGTCTTGAGTTTAGTTACAGAATGGTTAATGGAATAATTTTTTGAAGCACATATATCATAATCAGACCTGCTTATAGTACATTATAGAGTTGGTTAAAATTCAAATTGAATTAAAGAAAGCAAAATGACCGTCTATGTATGGGCCATTTCTGGATATAGCTTTCCCCCCGCATTTTCTAGTATGAAGCGTGAATCTTCATTGGGAAAATCCACATGCAACTGAAAACAATATTTTTATTGCGTCTTCCTCTTCACACTGCTGCATATGCTTTGTGCAGCAATCGTGCTGCTCATTAATTAATGCATGCGGCCATTGTGTGCCCCCGATCGATCCGAAGCATGTTTATTAATATTATACACTTGAACTTAATCAACAACGGATCAACAGAACACTTTGTGAGATAAATACACACAAACCTGGTGTAGTGCACTCACAGCAATGTGAGGGATGGAATGGATGCTTCCAAAGATGATATGTGATGGAATCAGTAAGTAGAAAAATCTATAAGCATTCATTATAGTAACGTCATTAAGTCATTCCATTTAGCAGCCTGGCCCATTATGTCTTTACCCATTTTCTACATTGGGCCCTTGACGGCATACTGCAGCTCTTTAATTACACTTGAATACCATAATTCTAATTACATGTATTACATTAAGTCTGATGTTTGCTTACTATTCAGCTTGAAGACAGACTTCACACTGTCTATGAAACTACACATCCTATAAAACTATTCAAAAATTACATAAGCAGTCCTTGGTTCCATATGCTTGGTATCCAAGGGTGTCTGTTTTATGGTCACTTCATCTTCCAATTGGATGTTGTACAAATGAACAGCTGCATATAATGCATAACATCACAAATGCAAGGTGCTATTATAATAATTAACATTTTATACTTGTTGCAAAACCTACATGTACACTGGCCCACAATAACTTACGTGCTTTTCTCTTCACAAGACAACATGTTATGGCTACTATTATAGCTATTACAAGAGAGAGCACAATAATAACTGCAGCTCCACTTATGAGTCCTACACCTAAATACGATGTGAATGCACAGGGATAAATGTGAGCACTACACAACGTCAACCATGACAGGAAGCAACTAACCAATTGAAATATCACATTTGGAATCATTTGTACTAGCAATGGTAGGCACAATATGCATGTGTATCTCTGGTTCATTCAGACTTGGTGATACTTGGATGCTTGAGTCTTTACAATGTTGTAAAGGAGGAGGTGAATATTACTATGATACACAAATGCAAATGTAAAATGAAATTAAAATCCCTTTATGGAAGACCATTCGATCAACTTTGTGATCGTTAAGTCTCCCAACAAATAAAAGTATTATTGTACAGCTGAGTTCTCATGCTGTGCACTCAGGCATAAAGAAAATAATACATTTTGGACGCATTCCATTACCCAATTTATTTCCTCGCCACAGATCTAACCTTTTTATCCATATGTAAATCATTACACAATTGAGATATGACCAATGGAATACTGTATTTTTCAACTATAACAACAAATTTAATCCTAATTTCAAATGATGAAATTAATGAGCACCTGAAAAGGGTAACAAAACATATACCAATGGATGCACAACCTTTCTCCTCTAAAAATATTGCATGGTCACACGTCAGGGTGTAGTAGAATTATTATCTGAGGGTTAGTCAGTGAATTGAGCACCCCAGGAGAGGAATGGCTACTGAGACGTTGCATGGAACATCCAGAAGCAGGGCCGGTGAGAGTCGTAGTGAGGTCCGGGGTAACATATCATTTGAGGGCCCCATAGACCCTGAAAATATGAGCGGGGGGGGGGGGGGCCCTTGAGATTGGCCCGCCGGGCCCCCTATTATACCTTGGGGCCCGGGGTAAGTAACCCTGCTTACCCCCCCCCCCCCCCCTCTCACCGGCCCTGTCCAGAGGACAATTATTGTTGTAAGTTAAATAAAGCGAAATAGTAAATAAAAACTTTTTCATACATGCAGTAATTGTGCCACATATTAAATTACGTATATAATTATAATTATATTTATATATATAACTATACATGTATATATACACACACACACACAGTACATTACATCATAACACAATGTTCACCAACTTACCTTGAACAATGAGTTGGATTGAGGCTGAGGACACTCCAATGGAGTTAGTGGCATTACAGGTGTATGTGCCACTGTCCCCTAAGCGTAAGGCTAATTTGGTAAGTGTAGTGGAGTTATTGGTAAACTGCACCATGAAATGAGACTGAGAGATGAGAACACTTCCATTTGGAGAGGTCCAGGTGATGTGGGGCACAGGTAGACCATCAAAGGTACAGTTCAACTGCACACTGTAACCTTGGACACCATAGGCAGTGGGTTGAGGGGACCTTATGGAGGGAGGGTCTGCACGAGGGAAAGATGATGCAACTTAAATGAATGTAGTCCATAATCTTCAATGACTTAATCAGAATGTTTTGGAGTGAAAAGCAATGTGTACCGTAAACATTTAACTCTTCTAAACACAATTATGATAGATTTGCTACTGTGGTATATATGTATATAGCATTTGGAGACAATGATGGTGTAAAAAGGAGTGTAATTATATAGTTCTACAAGTCATTGTTCTACAAAACGTGAGTGGTACATATGAATTAATATAATGATAGGTATTGTGATTTGCATAGAATTTTATCAGTTGTGGAATAGAAATGTATGACTTACTGTACATGTATTAAAACTATATATCTGATAATGTGTGCACTGATACATGCATTTTCTGTAGTTTTGCAAAGATAATCAATCAGTAGAATTATATTTATATGAGTGCAAAAACAAAATCAATATCAAATCATACACGCAAAATCTTGAGCAAAATACTTACTGGCTGCAGAGTAGTGTGTGGTCAATAGCTCACATACATGTATAGTAGAAAAGAAAGAAGATAAAATCATGCGCATGATACTACCATACTATGTTTTCCCTAAATCAACATCATGTGATTAGGCTGAAGTCATGGTCATTTTGCTGCTTGGTTCAATCAATAAACTATAAATTTAAATTTACTTTTTACAATGTAATTCATATGATTAGCGGCTCAGTTAGGCATAAACTTTGTAGCTCATGGGTCAGGCAGCACCCTGGTGACAGGGATTACCCATCTGGCCAAGTCTGGGACCAAGGCAGCACTGGCTGCCCTTGTATGGGTGCGACCAGACGTTCCACTACTGTAAAATGTCATGGTGAGTGGTGGGTCCTCACCATTGATCGACCTGGGACCAAGCGTGACGCTGGTCACATCTTGGGTGCAATCAGATGTGCCACCCCATGACACAGCCATGGGTTTAACGTGGCTGGTCAGGGTAGAAGCCCGAAGGGTTGCTGGCAGCCATTGATGTGACAGGTGTATATATACCCATGCACAAGTGGAGTGGTGGGTGGGTCAGCACAATTCAGGTCGTTGATAGGCAGGCTATGAGACTGAATGGTTGCTTTCCCAAGAACAACATTACATACAATATACTTCTAAGAGACAATCTAATTTGAATGGGGATAGTTTGTTTAGAGCGGAGGGTTGCAGACAGAGATGCAGGCTTGACCTTGATTCATTAAGGGTGCGTGAACAGCCTTTTTATCATTGCTCTACCCCTGGTAGCACTGCCGGGCGTTCTGACCTGGAGGCGCAATCCCTATAATCGCACTGATTAGAAATATTTATCGCGATGGATTGCAATTAAAAAAATAAGCAACAGACGAATCTTTAGCTCTCAGATAGTTACAGAACCATTGTTAATAATGAATCCAACCCTCACTGTGCTAGCGCTTGTCATACGCAAAACCGCACAGCATACGCTAGGGACTGGTGTAACTAAAAAGGAAAAAAAGAACTATATTTAATAACTGAGTATAGAAACGCAGAAATGAGGGTAATGAACATTTGTTGACGGAAAGGATGAAAGCAATTTAATGGCAATGATTGGTTATGAAAAGTAAGAAAACAAGTTGATGGTAATAATTAGGTGATCTCATAGGGTGCACGACCCTATGAGCAGGGGCGGATCCGGGTCTAAGATTAAATTCATGAAGGGGGAGGGTACGGGAGGGGGCGCTCCCCCTCCCGTGGCGGGGTCTGGGGCTCCGCCCCAGCCGCTTTTTTAGTTTTCCATTTATTTAGCATGAAAATTAAAGCACTTTCCATAATGATGCGGTTCCAAAACAACTTACTTTGATAGCATCAAGTGCAAGCACACAATACACTATTCTGAAAAAGGATTAATTAATAAAAGCCTGCGTGGATGACGACGAGAAAACTCTTCAACCACCGCATCTGGATTCAGCTCTATATCTCTATGAATAAGCATCAATGCCAAACCGGTTAATCTTTCATTACCCATCGATCGTGCTTCGAAGTGACGTCTACAGAAGTTTAGCATGCTGATTGACCTCTCACACTCACAACTAGTTACTGGCAGAGTAGCCGATATGACAAGGAGTACGTAAATGTTTGGAAAGTAATCCTTGTCAACAAAAATAAGAGTCTTT
Source organism: Spongilla lacustris (assembly GCA_949361645.1). Lineage (NCBI taxonomy): Eukaryota > Metazoa > Porifera > Demospongiae > Spongillida > Spongillidae > Spongilla > Spongilla lacustris. The sequence continues at coordinate 13,325,405 of OX442415.1, forward strand.
GTAGTCGTATCTAGCTCTTTTGCTTTGATGGATTCGCTTTTCCATTTCATTCGCCATAAATCCAGCTCAGTATGTAATGCCTTAGCTGATGGAAGGTAATCTTTATATAGCTGTAAAACATCTTTGAAATGACTTGGCTTATTTATATAATAGAGGAGCTGACCAATTCAGAAGGCAGAATTTGTACTAATTCTCCAATAATGCCTGCTGTTCCTTCTTCAAAACGATTGTCCAGTTCAGTAATTAAAAGGTCCAGCATTGGAATAGTTAATGTTCGTTGGTAATACTTGCTAGCATTAGCCGCATGCGCAGGTGTATTTGACCGATGGAGTTGGTAGCTTGCAATTCGAGGATAAGACTCCTCAATTCCAACACTGTGAGCTAGTGCAACTGCATCTGAATAAACAATTTCGTGAAACTTTTCACTACCACATCGAGCTTCCTTATAAGTGCAGTCTTAACCATTGATATATCGCGGTAGGCATGAACAACATCAATAGATCTTCCTTGCAGCTTCACACTTAGCCCTTTCACATAGGATAAGACTCTCTCTGTTTCATGTAAAGCAACAACAAAGGAAAACTGTGACAAAGCTAGAAGGTATGCTTACATCCTGTAGCACAGCTCGCACCTTTTGATCGCTTCATTTCGCGGTAAGACTCATTTAACCACGCGTGCGTCACAATCTAATTAATTATTCATCACTTGGAGCCAAGGGGGAGTCTTTACCCCCCCCCCCCCCCCCCCCCCCCCCCGAATCCGCCCCTGATGAACTTGTACTGGTATATATCTGGTATGTCTGTAATTCCGCTCACTTCCTCATTCTATACTCGTACTAGTTAGTGCATGAATATAGGATACCTTATGCAGCTGCACGTTACATCAGAACTATTTGACTTCCAAGTTTTGTTTTTGGAACCTGCATGCATTCGTATTCCGGCAATAACCTATGTTTCATGGTGATTTGGGGGGCAGTTTTTATTTATTTATATTGTTTACACGCTTTTTTATTCCTTCAACTGATGTTTATTTATTCCACCTGCACTATTTCGTTCATACGATTTGATACATAATCTATTAGTAAACGGTGTTAAATAAGAGTAAGCTGAGCGTATTTTGTTCAGCATATGTACATGTACATGTACCGATATACGAATATATGAGGGCATGCAGGCGTGTACATTTATTATTATTATTAATATCATCATTCCGGCACAATGTATGTAGCAAGTTAATTCAGTTGCACAATTTAACTTTATAACTCACTTAGTATGTACAGTTCAAAGAACTGGAGGGCCACATTTTCATTGTTAGCAGATTCATCCAAACATATCCGAACTTCCAAGTTCTCAGTGATAGGAGTTGGAAATGTCGTGCAGAACCACGGGAGGTTTGGTGGATCGCAGCACGTAACCTCGTCATGACGACAAAGCTGTCCGTCCCACATAACGTCAGCGTAGTAGAACGTTGATACGTCCGTTGTCGTTCCGGGATTGCCTGACTCACAGTAGTAATCAGATCCTATAAAATTAGGTGGGGGTGTTCCTGCTGCGCATGGACAGGGGGAAATGCCGGTACGGTACTCGTTCCACCCAGCGGCATATGTGTACACGTGATGCCTGTTTCCAGGCGACCCGTAGGTGATGCTAACCCCATCGACGTAGTAAGATTCCAGTTTCCATCCCAATCCATGAACACTCGAGAAAGCGTCAGGTGATCCCACCTGATAGCCAAGGAACCTTCCACAAACCATTTGATAGCTGGCACCGGTAGTGGATATATACAACGAATCACAAATTGCACTGCCGCTCTTTTCGCACGACGCTACAGGTGATGTAATCGTTTGCCATGGATACGGACACTGCTGCGTTGGATCGGACATATTAAGATAGCCGACCTTTACCCACTGCTGGCCTGGTACGATTGGGAGAATAAACGAAGCAGCAAGATCTCCAAGCACCAGGCTCAGAGCGCAGATAGTAAGAGAGAATAATGCCATGATATTGCATGCATGTAACTGACTTGGTTCCGCCACATGCAAACTCTCATATGCAGAAAAGACCTTTTAAATGCATATATATACATCTGGCAATGCACTTATCAGTATAGGAAGTGCAAGGGTCACATGCATTAAATGAAAAGCCAGACAGTCTAGTCAGCCACTGTACAAAATATCAGCCATTAATTCTAACTCTGTCACCTTCTGTAGACACATGCATGCATGTCCACATGTCCACTACATAACCCACGTTCCATGCATGCAAGTCTTCTGGCGGTCTCCTCTCACGAGTTGACCAACTGCTGTTGTGTAGGTTCCTCTGCAACATCCTGTAAACCATCATTCTCAGGCGCATTTCATGGTTCTTCAGTCTGGTCATCTCCCATGATCTCTTGCTGTATACTGGAACATTGCGATCACGCTGCCCATCAGTAGCGGCCTCCTCAATCTCCACGACCATTTTGAATGAAAATGTTGTCATACATGTCTTCTACATACTCATGTGTACTTTCAGTTTCAGACATGGTAGCCTGGTCAGCAATTGGTTCCTGTACCTCCTGCCTGTTCAGTTATGGTTTTAAATGATCAAAGTGTACCACCTGCTGCTGCAGCTAAATTATGCCGGCCTAACGAGGTCATAGGCTTCAGCCAGGCATTGCTCTAATACCAGAGTGCTAGCTGTGGACATGCTTGTGGATTTGCTAAACATTACATCTGAATAGATAATTGCCCTTCTCGCCCAAACATACACGAGAGAGAATGGTGTGGCCTTTGCGGTCTCATGGACACTAGTGTGATAAGCCATCATGAGACAAGGTAACTTGAGGTTCCAATCCTGTGCATCATCAATATGGCCATTTTCAGCATTGAAAGCAAGGTACAATTAAATCTTTCGATCATGCCATCAGACTGGGGATGATAGGGAGTAGTCCTGGTCTTAATGATCCCTATAGTAACCGGCAAATTTCTTTCACTAGGTTAGTCTCAAAATTTCTGCCTTTGGTCAGTGTGAAGATATGCAGGAGCCCCATATCTAACAACAAGTTCATCCACAAATAGTCGTCAGTGTGACTGTACCTGTTTCCATATCAGGCATAGGGAAAGCCTCAGTCTATTTAGTGAAATAGTCACCTATGACCAGGATATATACTTATTCAACCGAAGGGTTAGAGGTAATGGACCCATTGCCACATGTTGCATTGGTTTGCTGGTCTGCGTATCAACCTCATGGGAGCATTGTCATTGGAGACGTTTGGGCACCACACACAGTACAAGTCCTGCACCATTCTTCAATATTATCCATGGCGTTGCCCCACCCAGTTTGTCTAGTACCTTTGCCCCTCAAAGGTGTCCACCAGTTGGGGCAACATGCAACTCAGAAAGAATAAGAGGTACAAGTACCTTGCAATTGGGTAATACCAGCTGCAAGCAGCTGTTCTGACTATTCCCAGAAGCATCCTTCCATGACCGGTAAAGAACTCCATCCAATAAGACCATGCAAGTGAATTTCTGGAACCAGCCAGAGGCTTTTGAGAGTGCTGCTAGCTGTATGTGGGCATGTTTCTGGGAACTGAACCATGTTGCATCCATTTCACGATCTGTCCAATGTCAGCCCACTTAAACCTTACTACATCCTGTTGCAATGCCCAACCACCTGCATCATTATCCACCTGGCTAGAAGCAATCATATTAACTTCTACAGGCTGGTCACCACACTGGCGGCGTACGGTCGGCGGTCAACCGTCAAGGGCTGGGAATTAATTACCTGTGCCGACTTGTACACGCTTACAATCATGTACGCGTCATCAGTAAATTGCGTGTATACAATAATGAATTTTCAAATTGATGAAAAAGTATGCTGCACAGCTTAATTAGGTATTAAAACCTACGGAAGGGTATTAAAAAACTCTTTCTAGCCGGGCAGAGTCCATTCTCCATCTTTTGCGTTCAAGTATTAGTTTATAGTTCGCTCTGATGGTGCACTTGATGCTGGAATAGCCATACAGATACTTCAATGCAATTTTAGAGACTGTGGGGAAATTGTGGGAATGTGGTAAAACTGGTGGAGTTGGCAGATGGACTGATCAGTCTCTTAAAATCGGGTTCTTTACAACCGTCGGCCATAACACGGCGCGCTATACTGAGCAACTGGTCTACGCGACGGTCAAATCTCTGTATTTCAAAACTCCAATCACTTCAAACGTGTGCATAACAGACGCGAATACAGCAGTGGTAGTTCTTCTTAACAAGTGGCATGCAGGAATGTGAGCCTGTGTGACAGGGGAAACTACATCTACCCACGACACAAGGGGTCTATTCAAAACACTTAATGGGATGCAGAAGTGCATGTGTTCATTGTGTTACGCATGGGTTTATGTGACAAGCAGAGTATAATCTTTATAATTATGTCAACTATAATTGCACTTTAATTAACAATTAAATAATCGTGACCGTATCGTACGCGTCAAAGGCTAGGATTAATGGTCCGCTTTAGGATTTAGGCCCCGATTTAGGCGATTTACCTGTCTCCCCCCCCCCCCCCCCCCCCTCCCTCCGACACAGGCGATGCATGTACATGTATACACTCAGCGCCATATGCACATGTGCAATCTTGTATAATTCTTGGAAATCTGTTTATATAAAGTGCATGTCTGAATTTGATCATAGAATTGTGACTTAAGTCACAATTTTCTAAGTCACAATTTCTTGGTCAATCTATGATTAACAGAAATGCAACGGTTCAATCGGCAAGAATGTCTGCAATCGACAAGGATGGCGCCGAGCACATACACTAATAGGGCATGTATATATCCAAAAGCCGCCGAATAGCGCTTTAGCACACTAAATGATCCGCTGAGTATGTTGTGAATACCGATAAGCGCTCTGGCATTTGCTAGCAATGCAGCTTTAATACTGTGGGTACAATCTGCTGATGGAAGATCTGCAAACGTCTGAAACTGTATCCATGCCAAGGATAATTTTAGAGCCACTTTTACAATTAATATGTTGAATGGATCCATGCAATGGCACACCTTGAATTGGAAAAGTGCATGAAATCAGCACTAGGCTTAAAGTGGTTGACGAGCATGCTGTATTTACACTGATCACTGATGATGTCCCCACAAAGCTTCCTATACACCGCGGGCTAGCTCCAAAGTGTGGAGTAGTAACTAAAATGCACTTTTCACTTGGAGGACGACTAGCAGTCAACGGAATCCAACTAGGAAATCAGCAATTAATTATAACTGCGGTTGCAGTGGCTGATCCAAGGTTGGCCAAAACACTGGTTACTTGAGACCCCCCCCCTCCCACTGAAAAAAACGTCTTGTGTTTATACGAGCGCATCTTCGTAATCGTTAACGCTTCCGACATCTAGGCCTGTTGACAGTGTTGCTGCGAAATAGCCTTCATTTTTAATCGCCTATATCGCGATATATCGCGATACGAGCATTTAATCGCGATATAAATATCGCGATATATTAAATTATTCATGATCAATTATCGTTTGGTTATTAAATGTTGGGGTGGTTACCAGTGATGCCGCGGCCAGCTTTTGACAATCCGGTCACGTTCACGGCTGGCCGTTTGGATATTAACGGTCACGTTCACGGTCAAAGATGGACCGTATGATTTCAATACGGTCACGTACACGGCTGGCCGTCAACCGTCAAAATTTTAATACGGTCACGGACGGTCATTAGTTATGCTATAGAAGTTTGGCATGCACGTATCAATAGAAATGGTTCATGAACGGTATGCATGGGCATAGCAAAACAAATGTGAAAGAACAGATTCAATTAACTAAAGGCTTTATTGCAGCTGAGAAAGAGAACAGATTCAATCCTGGCTGGATCCATCCTCCATTTTCACAATGAGTCTCAACTGGGAGAAACTCGCTCGCACGTGGAATCCACGCGATAACGCATAATCATGGCAAGTCGCGTCCCCAGACCCACATTCGGCAGCAGCGGATGGCTTACATCGCATATTACGAGTACATATCAGGCTGGGGACGAGACTATGTCATGGCGAGGGGGACAACGTAAATAATAATAATTTAAATGGTTCCATAGCCACGTGTTGGTGACAGTCGGGTGGGTTTGCTGCAGACTTCACCGCGCTATCAGGTGGCTTAATCTCAAAGGTTCTTGGAAAGACGTCATTTGCCACGCGGGGAAAAAATCCCCTGCACGTGACTCTAATGACGTGAATAGGCTTAATGGACCGTCAAAAGTTCTGACGGCCACGGACAGCCAATTATTTTTCACGGTTTAATCACGTGATCGGTAAGCTTCCCGGTCACGGTCACGGTCGGCCGTCAAAAACCGTCAAATGAATACGGTCACGGACGGTCCGTGCTGGCCGCGGCATCACTGACCATGAGGCTCCTGATGTCTTCACTGCAAGTCGTACCTCCTGCTTGGGACGCACTTTTAATGTTCCGCCGACTCTGCATGTCATACATATATCTATTGTGTATGATTTGATTAATATAGCCCGACCACTTTGACGCCGACCTTGACAGTGGAGATGGAGATTAGTAGCAGAGATAATGTGCTTAACCCTATTATCTCTGTTAGAAAACGAAGCTAAATATAGTCTTTTACTATAAAGCCATGCACTAAGTCTAATTAGTGCCTCCGCGCTCTCTCCTCAGTTATGTCCATTTATAATGTCATTACATGTTTTAATAAGTCCATGCATGTGGAAAAGGACCGTTCTGCTGTTGCTGTTGATTGATATCATAGTGTTAATTTAATTAATGATATAACGGATCAGCATGCACTGTTTTAAGAGGTAGATAGTGACGCTCTTAAAAAATGAGTGTTACAGTTCCTGCATCATTGACAACAACAGCAGATCAGTTCTATATGATAAAAAGAATTACAACTGACATACCAAGCATCAAATTATATTTCATCCATTTTCTTCATCTTGCAGTTACAAAATTTGCACAGTTTCCAATATATATCCTGCTGTCAACATCGCCGCGTACTTTCAATGTCTATAGTAGTAACCCTAAAGAACCTATAGCTGTTCAATTTATGGCATCAATAAATTCAGAATATCCGCGGAAAAGGACCTATAATTAACTTTGTTTTCAAAATATTTGGTGTAAGAGATTCTGGGTCCCCTACAACTTAATACTTTTGTCCGCAGCATATGCACTTGAAATTCGAGTGTCCATAATGGCGGTATGAGACGCTCGTTTTAGGAAAATTCTACTTATTGCGCTAAGTCCTAATCATTGCATCACACGCCGCATAACTAAGGTCTTTGATGGAAGCGAGAGTCAGAATCACAGCCATGTACCGTCGAGGAGCAAGCCTACATGTACGTTGCAATTGGTGATTTATACAAATTGAATGCTTCATCGGATCGATTCCGTTCCAAAAACGGACAAATATGAATAATCAGCTGAGTTCAGCTACTTTCTGCTATAATTGTCGCCATGCGTGATCAAAAAGTGGGGGGGGGGGGGGGCTAAGTTCCCCCCAAGATTAAAAGTGAGGGGGCTTTAGCCCCCCTTGCCCCCCCCCCCCCCCCCCCCCCCCCCCCCCCCCCCCCCCCCCCGCTTCCTACGCCTATGAGAAAACAAAATCACGTGCGTGTATTACATCTAACACCTTTAATAGCTGTTCGTTTATACTAATATCGCACCATTTGGAGTTAAGCGCTATCACGCATGATCAAATACTGTATATATTCAAGCTGCATATATTGTATGGGACTGAGCAGTAGATCATGGTAAATTCATGCATCAAAACCTTAAGCTTCTATTTAAAACTACATGAATAACGCCCACAATAGATGCGTCAATAATTAATGCTTTTAATTTGCGTACTGTTCTCGTGGGCTTCCAAAGCCATGCAAGCATGAGACGATTGCAGGTCTGCTGGTGGTTGCACATTCATCGTGTCAATACCAATTTGAGGGATTGTGAACTGAGTGGAGCCCGGAAAATCGGACGTGTTTATTAAATACTACATCCGTGAGAGTGAACTTGGCTTGTATAGCTAGCCCATAACACTATTGTCTGTAATTGAACCCTAGTTAGGCCTGGTGCTACTGATTTCATGTTTGTAGTAGTATTTAAAGGCTATGCTATGCTATGCCAGGATGCCTGTTGTCATGTATTAAGCTATATCGACTATACATGTAACTTCGGCTATTTTCGGTGCGCATGCAAGCCTTGCGAAGCTCGTCAGAGAAGACCTAGGTCCGTGACGCAATAATCTTAATAATTTGAAATATTTCTGGGTAAAACTGTTCATGGCCAGACTGGCCGGCCGCGGATGGCCCTGACAGCATAATGCACCTATCATTGTTACGTGAGACAACCCCATTCCCCCCACGCATGCGCAAATGATTTGTCTTCCAACGATCCAAAATGTGTCAGCGGCTGGGGCGGGGTCTGATGCGTTCGCTCTTACAGCGCTACCCATGCATTCACTCTCAGTGCAAATACAAAGGTGTGCAGGAACACACAATCACAATTATTTGCATGTGTCCGAGTCACACCATTCTTAAGTATTGCGTGTGCTGATCACAACTCCATGCAAGATGCTATATGCTGCATGCACTTGTGTAAGTGTCAAGTGTGTCATAATTATATGTTTGGTTGCTACAAAGTAGTTATGTCTTCAGTACATGCCCACCTATTTGGCCCGCGATGATGATCACTTTAGTAGTACCCACATGCCCACAGTGTAGCACACCATATTTAAAATGCCAGTTCACTCGCTGGTACTCCCCCTTTTACCACAACAAAATGTACAAGTCATATTGTATAGTTTTAGCGATCGACCGGATGATACAAGTTCGTCATCAATTATAATCATCAACTTTAATTAATTACTTTTACCTCAACAATATGTACGTTGTTGCACCACGTGCAACTTTATGACTGTACGAGTGTTATATGTATCAGTATTTCGTTTCAATAACCAGACCACTTCTATTATGGCGGCGACGGCCCTGAATGCATCATGTTCAGTGCCACCCACGCTCAAATTGTAGTTTTAGCGATCGACCGGATGATACAAGTGCGTCATCAATTATAACGTCCTTTAAGTAATAGAGCCGCTAGGGGATAGAGTCTACATTCAACTCAGTTTTATGGTGATACATGTAATGGCGTTTTCCGTCGTATTGTTGTATTACACTTTAATCTGTCTTTTGAATATGGGCATCGTCAGATCTACTTCTCCGTTTCTCCCAAACACACCAGGTCTGGAGTGGAAAATAGTCGGCTATCTGGACATGACCGATCCAGCGCAGCAATGTCCCGACTCGTGGCAAACAATCACTTCACCTAGATCATCGTGTGGAAGGAAAAGCAGTGCACCTTGCGACTCACTGAATATAAGCACTTCTGGTACCAGCTACAAAACGGTGTGTGGAAGGTTCCGAGGTTATCAGGTAGGATCTCCTGACGCCTTCGCAAGTAGCATACCAGCGAACATAGAAACTTACTACGTGGATGGAGCTACAGTCACTTACGGGCTACCTGGAAACAGGCATCACGTGTATACATATGCCGCTGGTGTTTACGAACAAAACACTTCTCCCAGTTCATGTCCATGTACAGGGGCTGGCCGTCCCCCGCCTCGGTTCGTTGGCTCTGATTACTACTGCGAATCAGGTACCCTAGGACCATACTACGACTTATTAGAGCTGTATTCCTCGGACGTTCTATGGGACCGACAGCAGTGTGGCGGAAATGAGAGCAAGTGCTGTAATTCAACAGACCTCCCTTGGTTCTGTAAGACGTTCCCAAATCCCATCTCTGAGAACTTGGAGGTGCGGATATGCACGGATGAAGGTCGTGACAATGAGAATGTGGCGATTGAATCATTTGAACTGTACATACAAGGTGAGAGATTTGAAACTGTAAATACGTGCAGCCTAGCTTATCAAACGGTATATGTGCAAGGGCGGATCCAGGAATAATGAAGGGGGGGGGGGGGGGGGGGTTAGACTAGAAAGGGGGGCTGGGGGCTCTGCCCTAGGAAAATTTTTAAAAGCATTGAATTCCTGGTTTCGATACTTTTTTCACACCTTTGAATTGTAAGTTGCATTTTTAGCCCATTTGCTTAAATGCTCAGCTAAAACAGTGTCCCCAGCATCACACCAAAATTTTAGCAGGTACTTCAGTTGCATTCTCATTGATGTTGACACTGATTCGCGCTAGTCTGGCAAAGGCTGATTGGATCCACGTCCACCGCTTTGTGGCATGGTTTGTAGTTCAGCTATGAATATCTCATCGTCACTTGTTTTCGTACATGTGATTGCCATCACGCGTTGACTCATTTTCACAAGAAGGAAGATCGAGGCACTTCGGGAGGTGCATACACGTGTGCATGACATGTACAAGCCTCATTATCGAATACCTGAAGGGCCAGGGCACAAAAGAAAAAGGGGTGTGTTCTAAGAGAAAGGCAGTGGGGGGGTTGCCCCCCCCCCCCCCCCCCCCCCCCCGGATCCGCCTCTGAGTCGTGTGCGCGATCACGTGCAGTACGTTTCCTTGTTATTACATGTAGTGGACTTGAACAACCACAACGCTACAACAGAAGCGCTTTAAATACATGTGCACATATACTCATTTCAATTCCTGCTTTCAAGCTATCTCTGTTTTGTCGAACACTTGCATCGCAGAAAGAGCAAAGCCGTGCAGATTAATCTCACGCAATATCAAAACGACTGTGCTCAAATAAATTAAACCTGTGGACACGCATGCATGCACTATAGAAAATGGCATGCATGTCAGTAGAAGGTTGAAACAAAGAATTCTTTATTTTAAAAACATATACATGTAGAACGACTGTTGCGACGATGTTGTGTAAATTTCGAACGATTGTTAATGTTCAACATAACGGAAATCCGCGCTGCAAAACGGCGGCCTATGCATCACGTGACCCATCAGAGACGTTATACTAATGTATGTACATATAAAGTAATTCGCTATCGGCGTAGCTAATTAATCTTTTCGGTACAAAAACTCTTTGTGTTTATTATTCACCACTGAAATTTTCTGGGGCCCCAGATTTACAACTCCACATATTTGATACCCCATCTTCGAATTCCTCCGTTCGCCCCTGCAGGGCTGGCCTTTGGCAGCCCTGATAAATGTTTACGTACGTTTGGGTCTGGGTGTATTATACTGTAAGCGTTTGGGTCTGAGTACGAGACTAGGTCGGAATCCGCCACAACGCAAGAAGCGGATTACCACGCCACGCATGGGGTGTAGCTAAAACCAGGAGCATGCTGGAGCAGGAGCAAGAGTTCTTAACTAAAATCTCATCTGAGCGGGGCAGTATCACCAGTATGCCTTATGAGCGGGAGTGCGTGGGTGTGCATGAACTCTCGTTTTTAAGTTTGTGCGGCGGGTGCAATGTGCTGTATAGTGTATCATTTTGGTATGCATTCACTGTACAAATTTAAATGAAACAATCGTGGCAGTAAGTTCACCCAGCATGCATATAGTATATTAGCATAATTTATATCTTTAACACCGGTTCCGTGAGAATTTGATACTTTTTTGGCCTATTTTGTCGAACTCACGTTTTGGAAAATTAGTCGGAACGGTACCAATAGCCACAAAGCTCAGTCTACTAAGTAGTTCAACTCTTTAGACGATGTTTGGAGCTACTGCGAGCCTTGCAACTACTTCCGCTGAGGACCTACGTTTTTTTAGAGTCGAGAGGGTAAGGCCGTTACCGGAAACGGGACACTTTTTTCTGACAAGGTTTCTGAGTTTAAAAACAGTATAGAAATGCTCATCTGGATCGGATAGCTAGCGCTTGAAAAAATTCTGGCAGTCATCTATCATGCTAGCGTCGAAACAGACACTAGAACTTCTTTGGATCTCGACTCCGGACCCAAATATTGGTCGTGCACAGGCCCAAACGTTTATTATTGACCACAATTGACGTCACGCAGGTTGCAGTTGCACACTTACGTCACTATGTAGTTGCTATTTATGTAATACGTTGCTATAAATATACAGCACGTGAGCCTAATATTTCTCCCGTTGTTCGTTCCCGTCCGGTTATTGACCATCTCGTACCCAGACAAAAATCGTCTATAATTATCTACGCAAGTCCTCGAACGAGGTAAACAACTGTAAGTGCATTTTGTACAAGAACTAAGCTATCTGCCAACACAGTATCCATTGTGGCCTCCTAGTCGTTCCAAATGACGTTTAAAATCGTATAAGTAGTGGCTCTTGATTGCCTAGAAAAAAAGTGTCCTTCGCAACGCTTCGTGACCGAAAAAGCTAAAACCGCGTCACTTTGAAAGCATACAGGGAAGTGTCCACGATAGATATAAGACAGCTGACAACGCCAAATGTCTTGGCGATAGTTAAACTATCTATACATATGCTTTTCCAGACGATTGGTGGCGTTCCGACTAATTTTTAGAAAGTCGGTTCGACAGAAAAAGTATCAAATTCTCACGGAACCGGTGTTAAAGTAAATAATAATACTGTATGCATCAGTATACATCAGAGAGCCCATCATAAAACCATGCTCCATTTATATCTCCACAGTTGTATGCAAGCAGTGAAATGCGATGCTCCTTCCTTATAAAAACAATTAACCTAGCTAACTAGGTACATGCGTATATACGCGTGGAAAGAATTATAGTGCTTAGCTCCAGCTGAAAAATGCAGAACACTTATGCAATTAAGGGTTTCGCAACATGCGTTAAATATTTTTAAAATCCTGTTTTCCATGCAGTAGAACTCATGATTATCTGGAGGACAGTCTGGGAAACGACCACTGGAGCATTTGTCAAAGTTCATCCCCATGGGATATTCGAGGTGTTTTTACTATATTAGTCGGAAAATTTAAAGGAATACAAATACTGGATTATATTACAGACCAAATGCGAATGACATCAATGAAAGATGCTTACACTGATGTGTGCATGGAAGCAATGTGATATATCAGTATTAGTTCACGTATATATATACAGTATACAAGTAAATCAAAAACTTCTCTATCGAGAAAGTGATTGGTGGCATGTAGGATTGGTGGTGCAAAAAGCAAGGAAACAAGGTACAGTATGTTAAAGTGAGGTTTGGTAGGATCCTACAACTCACAGTCCTGAATTTGCAAATGAAGATGCCTATTTGCAAATGTAGGACTGTTATAGTTGTAGGATCCTACCAAACCTCACTTTAACATACTGTACCTTGTTTCCTTGCTTTTTGCACCACCAATCCTACATACCACCAATCACTTTCTCGATAGAGAAGTTTTTGATTTACTTGTTCCCCTAATTTTAATTTTTTCCCCTGCCAGGAGTGTTCAGTCAATATAATATATGGCTTAGTGTATTCGTTGCAATGCATAGGACACTTAGATTCCTCTTATTGGTATTGGGTAATCTGAGTATATAGGCCTCTTTTTAATTTGATTGATAGGCCTACCTTTGTTCTTTGGATATACCTTAAACTCAGAGTTCTCCTTGCATGTTAACGACTGAGCCGTTTTCTTTGGCTTGGTCACCTTTGCTGAATTAGAACCGCCTGTTGTAAATGTATCTGCAGCTGTTAGCGTAGCCTGGCAACAGTAAATTAGGACGCATACTGCTAGGCAACGGGAATTTTCACCGATAATGAATTGCACCTGCTTGGGTCATTTCACGGCATTTCATCACCAACTAACAACTTTAGGTCTTATTTGTGTGAAAGGGCAAGTTTGGAAGTCAAATGCAACTTTTTGAAGCTAATCTAGTCTTCTTACGATGTTCCTGTCGCGAGTTCTACGATGATGAACAGAAGTAGAACGAAAAATTAAATGGCGGAATTTAGGCGCCTACTTGTTGCTCACGATAAACTGCACTGTTTAGCGAAGCTCACGTTATATGTGCACATCAGTCATGTTTGTGATGGATTATATGCGAACTGGCGAGTAAAGGCAACGCTTCGTTACCGTTTTAAAACGCTCGATCGAAAACCACGCCCACCTATGCAAATCCGAAGCCAATCCTACATAGGACCCACTACCGTGGGTCCTGATTTTGCTTTCAAAGTACGAACTCGTCATACAAACACGTATATAAGCATTCTAAACAAGTAACTCTAGAGCTACCTAGATATTTTAATATTCACATCAGATGGAACTTTGTACTTGTTTGAGAGTGTTTAGATGCTCTGTATCATAAGTTGGAAAATAATAATTACCAGGGGATATGTGACTTTTAGTCATAGTGTTTTAACAAATAGTTGTGAGTGTTAAATTGTAATGTATATCATTGAAATCATAATAAATATAAATAAGTATATTTTATGTATATTTTATTGATGTTATTATATACATACGGTCTGGTTGTGGGGAGGAGCAGTTGTATATTGGTCTCATTAATTGTTTTCCCAAATCAAACAAAGCCAATTAATAATTGCTTCAGCCGCCCCTGGAACTGCAACACCAAACTGGGTCAGAAGGAAACAGTTAGCTGATTGCTCTTGAAGAAGTGAACAAACGCATCTAGCTGCAAGACACCTCAAAGTGTATCCAACAGCTATGGGCCGAATGTCACTGTTCTTTTTGATCAAGGCCATCAAGTTTACATCATGTACATTACCTAGTGATTTGATGATATCTGTAAGAGTGTCAACAACCATCATTTCTACAGGAAGTATTGCTTCCAGAATGTGTTGGGCATTGAGAAACCTGTGGGCCTGTGGCAGAACCTTTAGGAAAGCAAGAGTTATTTCTAAACAATCAGAAGTACTTGTTTGTGTGAGGCAGATGTATTGTGGGACCCTATTAGTATTATTATATCAAAAGTGGATCATAGCCATGCTCGACCTGATTTTCTCATTTTGGATGCGACATAGGCAAGCCAGCTGCACTGGATATCACAATGCCATCACCTCTCACCCCTGTCATCTTGGGAGAATAAGCTGAATGATGGGTGCAGCAGCCCTTGCTGTCAAAGATCGTAAACTACTTTGATTCATTCTTATGATATTTTCAAAATGCCAAGAGTTGGAGGGTATCTGCATTCCTCTAGCTGTGGAAACCCTATGGCAGTTGGGGAACCAAAGATGTTTTCAGGGCTTTCCTCCCACCTGGCCATCAGCATGTCTTCCCCCTAGCCTTCAGTTTTGGCAGACATCTAAACATCACCTTATCCAGGTCCATTGCCGGAGCCACCCTGGAAAGGGATCTTCTTTCCCATGAATTTGTGTGTGTGTGTGTGTGTGTGTGTGTGTGTGTGTGTGTGTGTGTGTGTGTGTGTGTGTGTGTTATCAGTAGTGTAATGTAATTATTAAATTAATAATAACCAATTGTTTATTATATTTATTTAATATTGTTAGTGGTGTTACGTGTAGCAATAGCCAACACAAATATGCCAATACACAAAATACAGCTTTGCAGCTTGGCACTATTACTACAAACTATATCTTAGTACATTACTACTATCACAATTTGAAACAAAAACACTGTGACCATTGGTATCTAGTGCAACCCCAAAGGGATTATTGAGGTTCCCCACTGTGTGAATCCTTTTGTCCTTGGGGATCAAAGATAGAAAGGCAATTTCCACCCCTCTCTCCAATAAAATTAATCCATCTTCATGCATCAATCGCTATTCCTATTGGACACTTCACATCTCCCTGCATTTTGACAAATGTTCCCTCTGCTGAGAAGACCATGATAATATTTGAACTATATGCTGCAATGTGAATGTTCCCATTGGAATCTAAGGCTAACCCACGAGGGGCTTTATATAAAAAGTCATCTTCTCGGTTACCATCAATGGTAAATAACCAGACACCATCTTGGTTGAATACTTGGACTCTATTATCTTCACTATCAGAAAAAATCATCCTATCCTTTGCATCAACAATGATATTCCAAGGTCCATTGAACTGTCCTTGATCTGATCCCTTCTCACCAAACTGATGAATGAATGTTCCTCCCGTTGTCAACTTCTGTATGCGATGATTGTGATAGTCAGCAACGTATATCACACCTGACTATGAGGTCCCGCGGTATTCTGAAGAAACAAGGATTCTAAATCCGGCGATTTAGAGCATGAGCGGCACATAGTGTGTTGAAAGGGGGCTTTGTCTAAGGTTAGCAGGTCAAGCCTGCCTCTCTGTCTGCAACCCTCCCCTCTAAACAACTTATCCAGTCTGGAGGACAAGAGCATTTAATATTGAGGACAAAAGCATTTAACATTGGGGACAAAATTTTTAAACACCAGCTCATACATAGTACGACAAGCAGAAAGATGCACTTCACCATACACCACGATGTGTGCACTACACTTTTCAGTCTTTTAATCTTACAGGCATGCATATGGAAACGTGTTACAGTCGCACAAACAGTGGGCCTTATATAGCACCTAACACCGTACAAGCTACGAGCTGCATGCTACAGAAAAATTTAGGTAGGTCAACCTAATAGCTTTCGTAGTGAAGTATCAGAAACTGCTTAGATGGTTCCTACTTACCGTACTCATGGTACAGTCGCACAAAGCCTTCAAGCCGTCTATGTCTATGAACTATAATCAACGTTCAACCTGCACTAACTGAGTATAGGGTTGTAAACTAACCTATACGAACACTTCTTACCAGTAAAACACGCGTTCAGTGCTCGAAAAGGCTCAAAAAGCTAGCCGTATGCCCACGCACAGAAAAAGCGAAACGCGGATTGCGTATAAATGTTGTACTAGTCGTAATGGATCACGTAGTAAGAGGTTTCCAATCCATGTCTATGGTGCGCCTGTGCATGCAAAGTGCATGGTTTGCGTGCGTGTCACTGTGTACGATGAGAGGGACACCAAGCCGAATTGAAGTAGTCTCTCAAGCCTGACGTACATTGACGTGGCCGTATAATGACGTGTGGTGACACTGGCCAGTAATTGCGGTCCAGCAGAATTATTCATCCTCGTACTTCATAAAACTGCAGATAAACCCACAGTTGTATCTATTAGCCTTCCCCGGTGCCAAAAGTGAACCGTAACAACGCATACGCCCCCAATTGTACGTAAATTATTTATATAGCGGTTAATTTCGTACAGTGCAGTTGTTCCAGTTTTTGTAAGCGGTACAGTTTCCAGAGTTGATTAGCTTGGCAGTTTTTTTTAGATCAGAGTAGAGCAAGCACTTATACTTTCACTGTAAGAGGTTGTAGTTAGAACGATGGCTACTGAAGAAGCTATGGCTTTTGAAGAGGACGCTGTTCAGTTTAGACTATGATCCGGACAGCTCCAAATTTACTGTGTAAACGAAGCATCAGAGGAGAACATGAAGGTAAGATATACATACCTTCTGCCCAAGGAAAGTGACGTTATAACTATGTTTTTTGAGAATCAAATTGAAGATATTAGTAAGACATTACACCAGGTCCTAAAAGAGCTTATTATAAAAGTAGAAGAATTGCACAGTTATCAATGCAAGCATCAAGGTTGTAATGCTACATGTATAAGTGTTAAACTTAGACCGGCATAATTATCATACTAGTTGACACATCTATATTTTTCTGTAAGAGCTGTGTGCATAGATGAGGCCTTTGATCTTACTGCTGTAAGTGCTGTGTGCATAGATGAGGCCTTTGGTCTTACTGCTGTAAGAGCTGCGTGCATAGATGAGGCCTTTGATCTTACTGCTGTAAGAGCTGTGTGCATAGATGAGGTCTTTGGTTTTACTGCTGTAAGAGCTGTGTGCATAGATGAGGCCTTGGGTCTTACTGCTGTAAGACTGAGCTGTGTGCATAGATGAGGCCTTTGGATCTTATAGCTGTAAGAGCTGTGTGCATAGATAAGGCCTTTGGTCTTACTGCTGTAAGAGCTGTGTGCATAGATGAGGTCTTTGGTCTTACTGCTGTAAAAGCTGTGTGCATAGATGAGGCCTTTGGTCTTACTGCTGTAAGAGCTGTGTGCATAGATGAGGCCTTTGGTCTTACTGCTGTAAGAGCTGTGTGCATAGATGAAGCCTTTGGCCTTACTGCTGTAAGAACTGTGTGCATAGATGAGGCCTTTGTTCTTACTGCTGTAAGAGCTGTGTGCATAGATGAGGTCTTTGGTCTTACTGCTGTAAGAGCTGTGTGCATAGATGAGGTCTTTGGTCTTACTGCTGTAAGAGCTGTGTGCATAGATGAGGCCTTTGGTCTTACTGCTGTAAGAGCTGTGTGCATAGATGAAGCCTATGGTCTTACTGCTGCAAGAGCTGTGCACATGTGCATAGATGAGGCCTTTGGTCTTACTGCTGTAAGAGCTGTGTGCATAGATGAAGCCTATGGTCTTACTGCTGCAAGAGCTGTGCACATGTGCATAGATGAGGCCTTTGGTCTTACTACTGTAAGAGCTGTGTGCATAGATGAGGCCTTTGGTATTACTGCTGTAAGAGCTGTGTGCATAGATGAGGCCTTTGGTCTTACTGCTGTAAGAGCTGCGTGCATAGATGAGGCCTTTGATCTTACTGCTGTAAGAGCTGTGTGCATAGATGCGGCCTTTGGTCTTACTGCTGTAAGAGCTGTGTGCATAGATGAGGCCTTTGGTCTTACTGCTGTAAGAGCTGTGTGCAGCTTTAAGAGCTGTGTGCATAGATGAGGCCTTTGGCCTTACTGCTGTAAGAACTGTGTGCATAGATGAGGCCTTTGGTCTTACTGCTGTAAGAACTGTGTGCATAGATGAGGCCTTTGGTCTTACTGCTGTAAGAACGGTGTGCATACAATGTAGATGCGGATAAGAGTTATTTGCATATAGTGCATGTGTATCAGAGAATGTGAATGGCAAAGGATACAGATTGTATATAGTGCATTGAAAATATGTGCCAAGTACATGTACATGTACTTAACCATCTCCAATTTTATCCGGAGGACAAATTATGCAATCAGCCGGTATGTCATCGATTATCAGAACATTTGTTAATATCTTTTACATCTGTATTTTGCATCATTTGCTAGATCTGAAATATCTTCCAATAGGTATTCTCAATAAACTAAACCGCTTTATCGATCCCAGCTACAGGTAAGCTACAAATTCCTGTATATACATGCAGGCTTGCACCCACCTACATCCAGGGCTAAAAGCCCAGTTTATGGGCAGCAAGTTGTAATATAGTGAAGGCACTTCTAAATGTTCAGACGAAAATGCAACTCGACTAATGCATGCATGATTCAATTGTTATCAATGCCATTTTACTTTTCAACTTTATATACTGTAGTGCTATATACAGGGTGTTTCACAATCAAGGAAAATTGACCACAAGCAGTTACTTAACTGGTGATTGTTGTTAAAAATTCTAACAGCAAATGAAGACATGCTGGTGAAATAAAATTAATATAATCTCCAGTCCATCAAATGCAACTTTCGAGCAAGCTTGATATCCATCAGTTCAATAGCATCCTGATTGCTTCTTCTGTTGCTGATAAGGCTTGTCTGTTGTCTGTCTCATCCCCACATGCTGCTTCATGGCTGTCTGTAGTCCCTTATGAATGTCTCGGTGAGCCTTCAGTATTCCAGGTAGCTGTCAAGTGGTGGCTTGGTTTGGACACCTCTAATGGTTCCCAGTGTGCCCTATGCCCAAACAGTGCATTAGATCACCTTGGTCACCACACCACAACATGCAAAAAAGGAGGAGACGTGGTCATCCGTCACAACCATCTGCGCAATGTTTTGGTGGAGACTTGCAGTAGAGCCCACTTGAGTGTGAAGGTGGAGATGGGCAGCAACCTTACTTCAAACCATGACCACTCACGCCCTGCAGACATTTTGCTACCCAATTGGGCCCTTGGTAAACCAGCTGCCTTTGATATCTCAGTGACATCACCACTAATTCCTAAAATTGTATCAGTAGCGGGATTGTCAGCTGGGGCAGCTGCATTGTCCACTGAAGAGCATAAACACACAGAAAATGACCCCAAATGCAATGCCTTGGGGTGGTGTTGTATACCTCTGGTTGCAGAGTCATATGGTGCTTGGGGAAAAGAAGCCATAGATTTGTTTAAAATGCTTGTCTCCCATCTTGCCATAACATCGGGCAAAATAAAATCAGCTGTGCTGTCTGAGCTGTACAGTAGGCTCAACCTGCTTTTGGTAAGAGCAAATGCAACAGCCATCCTTTCCAGGTGACTCTCATCTTAAAATTTAATTAACTGCAGTGTGATTTAAGTGTTGTGTGTATTACATATTCTGTTCATGTAATAATTATATATAAGTATAATTATAAAATGTAATTAATTAATGTTATTACAAGTCCCGAGAACCTAATTCATTTCAATTAAATGTTATTTATATAGGGTTGGTGGTTAACTGCTTCCATTTAGAATTTATTCAAAGTTGAAATCTTAATTTTCGCAATGTATTTGATTTTGAGGGCCATTGTATCTTGATTTAGTAGTTTGAATTTATTTGTGAATGCCTCTAAAACGATATGTTTTATTTAGGTGTTATCGCGAATTATGAATTCGTTTTCGTTAAGTTAATTTGATTTTATGATATTTATTTTGTTTACATCAACACTATGTATAAAGCACAGTATAGTTAAATTGGGATTCTACGGAGGATGGCTCTGGCATTTGCTCTTGTTAAGCAAATGCTCAAGATTGAGAAAAGCTCAAAAGATATCTGTGCCCTTGGCAGAGACTTGTGAATCGCAATCCTAGCTATGATCTGAGCCAGAAAGCTTGAAGCTTCATTACCCCACGCCCCATAGGAGTCAACTACTAGAGGGGTTGAGACCCACCCTAAAGCTAAACACTTTTCATCGTTGGCCTGGTGTTTCCTACTCTCCGTTGCCTCAAGGACTGCACCAACCGTTGCTCCCGCTTCAGCTAAAGTTGAAGGATTTAGCGGTGAGACAACGGAGATGTCCTCCATGATTCCAATGCTACACGAGAATATCAGCAGACCGTGACTGTGAATGGTCAGGAAAGGGCCCAGACCAGCTTCAACTTCGATTGAAGCATGTGCACGGTGAAGGAAGTGCGCTAAAGTGTCCCTGAGAGCATTATGGCGTGAGATAACATCACCCCCACATTTGCATGTTAATGCATGGTGTTTTTAATTTTTCATCATGATTTCAATTACATCAACATTTAAGCTCACGTTAATGGAGCATTAATTTATCCACAATTTTAAGTTAATTAACTGCTTGTGGTTAATGTATAAACAATTTTCCTTGATTGTGAAACTCCCTGTAGAACTACAGCAGTATTCCAGAACACAACAATAATCCTCCTTTGTAATTAGCAAGCAGCCATGCCCATGCAGGTGGGCTGTGGAAGGGTTATATTTTAAGGCCAAAATGCTTTTCCCTACTGTAGCTCTCAGATACTGTGCAGCAACGCTGCTGGTGATGCACGGATGATTGCCAAGCGATAGCTAGCTTTACAAAATGGAATTTGGGTAAGGGAGTAATAAGATGGACCATGCATGAACATACCAATTCATTTTACAAGGAGCAGTGTTGGATTCAATAAGAAATTTTGGTGATTTGAATATGCTGTCAACAAACCAGCATGGTCCAGATGGAAGATCTGGTGAAAATGTATGCTCCCAGCACAGCAAATTCTCTATACATTAGTTCTTGTACGTTCATCCACTGGTTACATAACTGATGTGTGTGGTGTAGACCAATCTTGCTCAGGCTTTACTTGAAGGAAGGCATTGAATTTTGTGAGAGCTTTTTGATTGATTGATAATGATTTAAGTGCACATAGTATACATCATGCATATGGCAAGTAATGGCATATGTAAATGCACTTATCTATTGCCCAGTACTGAAACGGGAAGCATCTGCAGAAGGGAGACAAGTTTACTAGTCCTGACCTAAATATTAGTTCAGAGGATGAGGCGACAACAGTATCTGGTAATATTAATAATTCAATTGGAACATGACTTAGATTAATGGAGTTACCTCTTGTACCATATGGTGACAAGCTGATGTGGAAGAAGGCTGATGCATCAAGATCAACAAGGTTTTTCACAATCTTAAAACACATCAGGAGATCTAAAAACACTCTGAGATACTCCAATGAATGAAAACCTAGATGACCGGCATAGCTCATAGTGGGCAGGTTTACCCATTTAAAAATAGCTCAGGTGAAAAAGTGCTGCACCCTTTCAACACATCTCTTGTGTTGTAAGAGATGTTGGAAAAAGCCATGTAGCTGGGTCGGGGCCTCTACATGTAGGTACCCAGAATGCTTATACAAGACACATGGGTGCCCCTATACAGTACTTTTTGATGGTAGTGAGTGTCCAATTTCTAATGTCTCAAGATCTGTTATAACAGATGATGAATAAATTAGTAGATCAGAGAATCTTGTGTTTTATAACATGCAAGCTCCTGATTCAAAGTTTATAACTCTGTATCTTGTTAATCATTTGATGTCATGAAATGGTTTCTGGCAATACCCTAGCCCACACTACTACTACTATTAGTGGCGATCGAATGACCTTAGCTACATGTACAAAGCAATGATGCAATTATACTAATTGATATGAGGTCCACTACAGTTGAGATATATAATTAAAATAGCAAATGAAACTTTTAATTTTTTGTTTTATATTCATTAGATTGAAAAGGTCTACATCCTGTTGGGTTCAACATTCAAATTTAGTTTGAATTAAGGGTTAATATTCACACTGTATGATGGAAAGGTACCTGGGGTAAACAGGTAATTTTTAAAACAACGTTTTTGGCAGCTTACAAAGAGCAGTAAAGTTTAAATTTGAAGCCATTTTCAAGATTTCTTCATAATACCATAGTAAATAACAATGTAAGCACTATACGTATGATGTGCGAGCACACTTGTTAGAATAAGTACAAACCAAATATCTTTGATTCATTGCAACAGATTTACAATGGTAACATTGGTATGCGGAGAAATCCTGAAAACTGGAGGAAAGTGGCTTCCAATGTAATACTTTAATGCTTATTACAAGCTGCAAAAAATTATGTGTATACCTGCCCGCCACACTAACCGTTACATGTAAGTCAAAACTAAATAGTTCAAAATTCTGCGAAAACTTGAAGCAACTCAGAAAATGAATAAATTTAGTACCAAGTTTTGAACCAATTTGTCTGAAGCAACCAAACTTGCCACACACATAGCACTGTGGAGGGTATTTTGAGCTCCTAACTACATTCCAACATGCCATTGTAATCGATAAAATTAATGTGTTTCGAAGTAGTATTTATTTACTTAACATCAGATATGGTGTATATTGCACAGTAAAGTGTTTCTTGTACAGAAGTGCTAGTAGGCTGTGAAATTGTTTACCTAAATGGTTCAAGCATAAAAACAAAAGTGATTTTTTACATGACATTGTAATGAACATGCACTGTAGATCGATAATGGACTTGGGATGTCATTATTGATTTGAAGAAAAGGTTCAAGTGTTTGACTACATGTAAGATAAAGGCTTGTTATTGACCAACATCGTTAAAGGTGTGATCACCAGTATCAATTGCCATAGATGGTCAATAACCAGCCTTCATCTTACTCAAACTTTGATCTTAAATCTGTAAGAGCTGTATTTTGCATTGGTCTTGCTGCCGTACGCTGCATGGAGTCCAGTGCACAGATAATGCAGCTTTGGTCCTACTATTAAAAGAGCAATGATCACCATGCTATCATGCTACATGAATGTACCAGTAATATGCAAGGGATTTTTGACCAGATGTGTATTATGTATGTTTACTCGATCTGTGCCAGTGTGTTTGTGTACATACTGCACATTGCAGGACTCTTCTCCATCAAACAGTGTGAAAGTCTAAATGTTTCAAAACTGGATCCATAATAGTGCCAGATACGCAGTGGACTCTTCTCCATCAAACAGTGTGAAAGTCTAAATGTTTCAAAACTGGATCCATAATAGTGCCAGATACGCAGTAATGGGGTGTCTTTTCAGTTACAATTATGGAGATATTATGTCTCATATACATACCGTAAGGTTCTAACTGTAAACCTACTGGTAGTTTCCGCGTATACAACCGTCTACAATGTATATGCAATTTACATAATGCAAATATATACAATGAATGTACCACGCATATGGAAAAACCTTTATATAGAAGCGGTTCGCGTTTGATTTTGTATGTAATCGGGGTCAAATCCTATATTAATTGCTAAACTCCAGATATTGTTACACATACATGCATTTATGTGCATGTACCCTGCATGCATGCAGACAAAACATGAAAGAAAAAATAATTATAATTCGTATGCAACTAAGCAAGTTCTAGAACTGCAAGATTTACAGCGATATACACCTATTCGTAGTTCAAGTCAGTAAATTGGGAATTCAATTCCTCTTCAGAATCTAGTATTTTAACGCTTTTGAAATGATTCCATTTAGACAGTCTTTCTTGTAGTAGAACTCGTGGTTGGGACCTGGAGTGCCCGACTTCGTAATTACTTCATAGAGCATTGTATAAAACCTATTTCCCTGCACAATACGGTAAAATCCCAAGTTGGCAGGCAGGACGTAGCGGGTACAGCTGAAATCCATGTCCCCACAAAACGCGTACTTTTGACGAAACTGGACGGAAGTGTAGAACTTCATAAACTTCTTAATGACATCCTTTTTGGCTTCGTACGTGTTCCTGTTAGCCACTAAGGCATCCGTGTACATCGGAATGTATCCGGCACCTCCTAGAGGTGGAACTGTAATAGATTTGACCTGCACTCCAGGCTCGTTGTACAGCACTTGGCCTATCACTTCGGAGTAGGCTAAAAAATTGGACTCTTTTGAACCAATCACATCAGTTATCATGGCATTGGAGTCATTGGAATACGTTTCGTCTGTGCAAGGATTCTTCCCATTGCTTCGTGCACATCTGCCAGAGAGCTGCCCAATGTTATTCACGATGTCATCATGCTCAGGTGGGTTGGAAAGAACTCCAGCGTCCATAGAGGAGGATCCAAACTTATTAACATACCCATTCAAATAGTAACCGGGGAGTGTCCAGCTTCCTCGAAAATTGCCAATCAGGTCTACGTTTTGTGATCCTTTTGATGAGCTTAGTGTTGCTAAGAAGTTTGAGCACACCAAAGTTGGGATGCCATAAACGTTACCGTTGTATGTTACACCATCTACAGCAAATCGAAAAAATGAATCGGAGTTGACTGGTATGTCAGGATCTGGATTAGGTTGCAATAAGTTTGATTTAACCATCTCCCCAAGCAGAATGGTGTCCACTTCTACCACGTCATATGCACTGGGACCCTCGCCAAAATATGTCTTCAGGCTCTTCAATGTGTATAAATCATTTGTAGCAGGGTCTCCGTCAACCTTGATCGTAATGCCATATTTCTGCTGGAATTCATTCGCTATATAATTTGTCAGAGATTTTAGACCATCCCCTTTGAGATCAGGGATATAAGGATAAATGAGCACGCGAAGAGCAGCGTCGTTTGTAATGGCATTCTGCGGTGAACATTTGAGATTAAAACACATGCATCCAATATAATAATAAAAATATTATTATTATTACCTTGCATTACATACAGACGTAATATTTTTTAATGATATTATACGGGAATATTTGTTCTACACATACATAAATTAACATCTATACGCCCAGACCTAGTTACAACAAATCAGTAATATGGGGCCAGGATGGAGGTGGGATTTGCCCTATCCAGTTGTAAATTAAGGCGGCCATAAATGTCATTGCATATATGTTATTGAAATAAAAGTATCATCACATGTGGGATTAAAGTAGGGTGTGTAAACGGTTATCAGGTTATTCGGGTTATTCGGATATTCGCAAAAACCTATCCGTTCGAATAGCATTACTCGGAAAAATCGATTATTGGATTTGTTCTATTCGAAATAACCGGTTTGTGCATCTCCATTCGGAGGTACTTAGGTATTCGCCGTTCGCATCGACAATTCGCCCATTATTCGTATACGTTTTTTTTACAATATCGTAAATACGCGTTTACGATATTACATGTAAAATAATAATTACCTATAATCTGAAACGTAAAGTTAATTAACGTCACTGTCGTTACTATTTATATATACGTGGGGACGAGATCAGGTGAGTAATTCGAACTAGCCAACAGATCTCCCTCTTCACGTGTCATGACGATGGACAGCTCCAGCTACAAATCAAAGTTAGTTCGCTTAGTTAGCTGGTTTCTTGCATCAATCTCTCTGAGCTGATATTGCCGCGATCGCACTTAGGCCTACTTAGTTACTAGTATTATCAAAACTTGCGATGGTGAAATGGAGGCTGCATGGCCGGTGGTGCGTAAACTTCATCTGTGGTTCTACTCTTTTGTCATCGGGTACGATTTGTAGGTAGACCTCAGCGTGGCCACGCTAACTTAGATTGGGACACGCCCATCTAGGTATGGGGTTAGACCAAGCGACTTAGGCCTATGTATAGGTAGCTGTGGTTGTGCGCTGAGTGCATCTGGTGTGATGTGGGTAGCTGTGGATGCATGCTGTACTGATCTGGTGTAATGTGAGTAGTTGTAGAAGGGTGTCTGGTGTGATTGGGGTATAGCTGTGGTTGTATGCTGAGGGCATCTGGTGTGATGTGGGTAGCTATGGTTGTGTGCCTCATGAGGGCACTGGTGGGATGGGGGTAAGTGTGTTTGTGTGCTGAGGGCATCTGGTGTTATGGGGTAGCTGTAGGAGGGTATCTGGTGTGATGTGTACATTTAGCTGGCTGAGCCTGGCTCAGTGAGCAGAAAACCTGAATAACCTAGGTATTCGGCTGGCAAATTGTCAAAACCTATTCGGAAAAATCGATTTTCTTTTTTCAAGTGTTTGGAAAAATCGATTTTCAGATCCAGAAAAACCAGAAAAATCGATTAGTGTTTTTAAAGTATTCGGAAAAATCGATTTTCATTATTCAGGGGAGGTTACACACCCTAGATTAAAGTCCAGTAACCGGCTCAGGGGCAAGGTTATAATAATTATAATTATAATCGCATGCACCCACATGCATGTGGCGTGCTCATGCAAGACTATATACGATTGCACAACTTGATCATTTCAGTTCTGGCCTGGTTATACATCATGCGCAGTAATTGTGATACGGGTAATGCTGAATCAGATGTGCATGTACATGTAGTTGACTGCTCTCAGCATATCAGTATACTATCCCAATATGCAACATGTTTAGCTTGTTGCGCGTTTAAATCACGCATGCAGCGCGCGCGCCAATGGGACATAATCTACCAACGCATGCATGTTTCTAAATACTATAGTACTAATACATACAGTATATAAGTTATAGTTTTAAAGCTTGCAATCCGTTGTTAATATCCTCAATCTGATAGGAATGATATCACTTAACATGCATGGAAATTATGGGGAAATTTAATCGCCAGGCGATGGATCAATTACCTAGGTTTTGCATTGAGTTATTCATTAGCTATGGCGTAGAGGATTCTCAGCATATCTGTAACTTCATCTTGACAAAGCGTCTTATATATAAAATGGCAATCCTAATAGAAATTTCAACATTTAGATATAGTTTATTCCGATCAAATATAGCACCGGCTAGATGCATGGTCGACCGAATAGGTCACAAATAGTCGAATGACTCGAATCAGTAACCTTATGAAAACCGATAAACCGTGTAAATGCGTGTAATAAATACTGAATGCCCGGATGAAAAGTTTAGTAAACAAATTGCAGTTGAAAATCGGCACCCGCAAAAAAAAAAAGTGCAATTAATTTCGCAAAACTTCAAATGTGCTGCATGGCGCCGGATGATAAATACATAGTGCAGTGCATGCCATACACGCTCTAAAAACGCATGCAGAAAGGCACATGCAGCAACCGCGAAGTCGCCATGTTGAGCTATAGCCGAAGCCTGTGGAGCTGCAGCGTTGTATCATAGATAATATAGTAAGGGGATTGCATGGAAACGAGGCTAATCAACACGAGTTAACACCACGTTACAGCACTTATAAGAATTCCGTACTAGTAGAATATAGGGCATACTGGTTTACATACAACAACAGTGGCTATTGAAGCTTCATTTTGAGGTGAAACATCCAGCCAATTCCTTGGAAAACGTTCTGCTACAGATGAAGAAATGTCAGTTTTGGCTGAATTGGGACTAAATAGCAGGGTGGCAGCGATATATCGCGGTTAACGATATATCGCGGTTAACGGTATATCGCGGTTAAATTTGATGTACCGCGGTTACGGTTAACCATGGTTTTTTATAACCTTCACCGCGGTTAAAGTATGCAATATTTTACGAAGTACGAATGCGGTGATCACATTAAATAAGGAATACAAAGAGCAATAATCAAGTCTCCGCATAAACCTGCAGCGGATAATTATAACCTTGCTTGCAATTAACCTAGAAGATTGGAGTTCTGATGGAGATATACTGATGTGCTTACTTAGGCGCGAAGGCCGTGCATCCTTTCTTGGATATGTTATTAATCTGGCAACAGTGGAGCGGTTAATTGAATCAGGAATGCTAAATAATTTTTAGCCATATAAAATATTTCACGTTCTTTCCACCACATAAGTGGGTCAGCTTTTCTAAAGTCTGTTTCGTCTTCTAGATCTTTCATATATATACTTATATATGTATTGTATTATCCTTCTGTTGACTCTCTTTTTGTAGTATAAGTTAAAATCACCACCACTTGTACTTGTAGCAGAAGATATCCTTGGTATCTCCCTGGATTTTTTGTTTTACACAAAGGTTATATGTTACTCATTTCCCTCTGAAGCTAGGAGACTGCATGCATGGTGCTTTAAACTTTGCTAGGACTGGATGGTATGGATGATGTCCATGGTAAATCTTTTATTAACAATACCATACAAAACCCCGGCAATCGCGCGATGCACTTGCTGCAAATCACCCAGGGTTAATAGCAAAGAACTGCCACAGTGTACATTTCCGTGATCACTAGCGTGGTTAGAGGTCGAAAATTGGCTTCTGAATACCTGAGAATACGTAAGTTTTAACCGCGATATTTAACGAAGCGCATTTTGTGCATGACTCGTATCAATAAAAGTAGCTATGGACATACAAAATAGGACTAACCAACAACAAAACACGACGAACTGATCAATACGCACAACTCCCCGCGCACAAACGATCCTGCGTCCTGAAAATAATATCTGATTTTCGAATTTGCCAGTCATATTTTCCCCCACATAAAACTCTTACAGATGTTCTCCTACGTATGTGGAGCAGGTAACAAGACACCAAACCTACCGAACTGCAGATACTACCTTTCAGGGGGTGTTAAAAATGTACTATCTATGGTTGTATTCAGCGGTTTCAGCTCAGTGTACTAACTCAACGTAGTTAAGGCCTGGGTCCAATTATTTTTACGTAATTAAATATGACAAGTTTATAAACATGCCCTGAAGCTTAGGACAGGTTTTAAAACAAAATCTTTGTATATTTCTTACCTACAGGAGTTCTACTATCGAACAGACATTTATTGGAGACCGGATCCTAGCAGCGTTAAATCTTGGAGGTGACCGAACGGGCATGAAACTGAAGACATAAAAGTGTTGACGCCGAGGTCTTATTGTAGCTTTCTAGCGACTTTCTTTATAGTGGTATATAGGGTTTCCTTTTGCGCATCTTTTGATATGATATGCATTCATATACAGTTTTGTTTGTCTTAAATATAGCTTGAATACGGCTATGGATGGTTAACGAGACAGCTGCTGTGAATCAGTTCACAGCTGCAAGCGAACTGTTGGCCACGCATATCATTCCAATGCTTAGTTCTCACCTTTTCCCGTGTTTTCATATACAAATCGGCGATTATTAGTCCCATTTTACCCTCAGCCTTCGCTCAAACGATACAAACTACCATTTCATGCGGCCAGTTACCAGTTATTAAAATTAATCATTTATACGCTGTCGCGGGATTTCGCGGGTAGCTGCTGCAGAATCGCGTTTGAGTCACAGGAGGAGGAATCACAGTCTTCAAGGTCACTTTAAGTTCATAATAAAGCAAAGACACGAAAAAGGTACATAACATACAGCCAAATAGTTTATAAACGTATTCATCTCCAACCACTTATGAATATAGATTCAGGCTACTGTCAACAATTGTGAAGTGGAGGAAGACAGTAAAAGATGAAACAGATAACAATACATAACACCCTGAACGGATGTGTGTAGAATGTGAATGTGTTGTGTATACATGTGTGTGTGTGTGTGTGTGTGTGTGTGTGTGTGTGTGTGTGTGTGTGTGTGTGTGTGTGTGTGTGTTGCATATAGACAAGTTTGGCAAGAAGATTTATCATCAAATATTGCCCACCAATTTGTGTGTGTATAGACACACTCACCAATTCTTTTTTTTTTTTTTTTTTTTGGTGGGCAACATTTGATGTTACCACTAAATCGTCATGGCCAACTGATTTATACAAGTACATGTCTACATGTGGATGTACAATAATAAGGAATTTAATATAGCCAACAGATGCTGCCAATAAAAAGTCCCTACAGTGGCGTAGCGAGGGTGTTGGGCGCCCGGGGGCAAATGCACTAATGCCCTCCCCCCCCCCCCTCCCCTCTCCCCGACCTTGGCCAAATCCGAAAACGGGGGGGGGGGGGGGTCCCCCTTGCGTTTGGATACGGGGGGGGGGGGGGGAGATTTCCCCCACGCGTTTGGCAAAATCCGAATACTTCCCCTTGCGTTTGTCAAAATGCGGATACACGGATACGAGGTGGGTCCCCCTTGCGTTTGTCCAAGTACGAATACGGAGGGAGAGGGAGGTGGGCCCTGCTTAATTTCTTGTTCCAAAATTCAGCTCCAATTATACGAAAATAAAATCACACGAAAATAAAATCACAATTTCATCCCAGTGTGCATGCTGTTTCTTCGTAGGAATAATCAATAAACGTATAAGAGCATTAATATAAGTCTTTCCTCGGCTTATTATCCGGCACGTATTGCAATGCTATTTATACCAAACATCTAGGCATTTTGGCGCCCCCCTTAGGTAGTCGCCCAGGGGCAATTGCCCCCCCCCCCCCTTTCTCTCGCCGCCAATGAATTCCCAATCAATGTATAGTGTGTCTATATACTTCGCGGTAAGTGGGCATATGGAGAAATGGCCCATACATAGGCGGTCATCTTGCTTTTTTTTTTTCCAATTGAATTTTAAACACATTTATAATTTACGATAAATCGAACTGATTGTTAATCTGTGCTTTATAAGATTATATCATGAACCATTCGTAAAATAAAATCAAGACAAGAAATTAATTTCTAC
Organism: Spongilla lacustris; assembly: GCA_949361645.1. Classification (NCBI taxonomy): domain Eukaryota; kingdom Metazoa; phylum Porifera; class Demospongiae; order Spongillida; family Spongillidae; genus Spongilla; species Spongilla lacustris. The sequence goes on from OX442415.1 coordinate 13,356,612, forward strand.
CGCGCATAATTTATTCTTAAACGAAGTAGTCATTGCGTAATACCTTGCGTCATCTAGGAATAAAAGTTACAATTATTAAAATTATGTCGGGTAACTATTAGATAACTCAAAGAATTACAATTATTAAATGAATTGTAACGATACACAAACCATAGATATTAGACTGCAGGTATGTAGAGCCAGAGATGTGGAGCGCATCAATTAGGCATGCAGGGCGGCCCTTCATGATTTCATCTTCCGAGACGCAGGTGTTTTGGTGAGTATACTATGTGAATTTAGTAGGGTAGCGTAGGGTATGTTCGGTAGCATATCTTCGATGCAGTGAAGGAGGAGATATGGCCTTCTCCCTATACTACTGGCCTTCTCCGTATACAACCCCTATAATGGTGGGCTTCTTATACTGTTGGCCTTCTTCCTATGCTATTGGACTGGTGGCCTTCTCCCTATTTCATGTTGGCCTTTTCCCTATAGGCTATACTGTTGGCTTTCTCCCTATACTGTTGGCCTTCTCCCTATATTGTTGGCTTTCTCCCTATACTGTTGGCCTTCTCCCTATACTGCATGTTGGCCTTCTCCCTATACTGTTGGCTTTCTCCCTATACTGTTGGCCTTCTCCCTATACTGCATGTTGGCCTTCTCCCTATACTGTTGGCCTTCTCCCTATACTGGTGGCCTTCTCCCTATACTGTTGGCCTTCTCCCTATATTGTTGGCCTTCTCCCTATACTGTTGGCCTTCTCCCTATATTGTTGGCTTTCTCCCTATACTGTTGGCCTTCTCCCTATACTGTTGGCCTTCTCCCTATACTGTTGGCCTTCTCCCTATATTGTTGGCTTTCTCCCTATACTGTTGGCCTTCTCCCTATACTGTTGGCCTTCTCCCTATACTGTTGGCCTTTTCCCTATACTGTTGGCCTTCTCCCTATAGTGGTGGAAGAGCTTGCAGAGCAAGATGGAACATGCAGAATACAAAGGTACTGTAGAACACTTATGTACATGTATAACATGTGACTCATGTACATGTATATTACATTGTATGCACATGTACATGTATTGAATTGTGCATATACTGCATACATATGTGCATATGTGCACTGGACATGTACATGTACATGTTTTTTGTACACACTGTTCTTTTGTCTTACAGTGTATATAATGTGCAAAATACATGTAATATGTGTTGTGCAGTGACTATTCATGTACTTGTTGCAGTCTTCACAGCTGGAGAAGTGTGTTGAGGAGTCATCATCCGTCCTTGAATTCCCAGCTGAAGGGGTCATCATCCTAATGTCAGCTCCTGCAGTTCCAGCTGACTGAGTTGGAGGGCAAGATGGCTCAGGCAGTGAGCACAGCTGTGGAGCCTGCAGGGGAAGGCTAGGACTGCCAGCTCCAATGAGAGGCTTGCCACAGCTAGAGTGGGCCTTGCACGAGGTACATGATGCATGCTAATCATGCATGTGTGCATGTACATATACATGTATGAATTACATGCAGTACGTTTAATGGCCACTGTTTTGTCGTTGCAGAGCTCTACATTGTACATGTACAGGTGCATGTATTTAGTATGTACATGTACATGTACTATGCACAGGTACACATGCGCAGATATATATATATATATATAATTATATATATATATATATATATATCATACTTAGACATGCATGGCTTAGTCTCAAAGACTAAGCCATGCATGTCTAAGTATGAACGGTTCATACAGTGAAACTGCGATTAAATCAGTTATAGTTTATTTGATGGTTCCTAATTACTACATGGATAACTGTGGTAATTCTACAGCTAATACATGCAGAAAGTCCCAACTTTGCGGAAGGGATGTATTTATTAGATCCAAAGCCAATGCGGGGGGCAACTCCCGGACCCTTGGTGATTCATGATAACTGCTCCAATCGCATGGCCTTGTGCCGGTGATGGTGCATTCAAATTTCTGCCCTATCAATTTTCGATGGTAGGGTAGTGGCCTACCATGGTTGTTGAAAGGGAAGGGGTGGTTTGAAAAATGTGGCAGTGCTTACCTGATGTGTGAGCAACAGCATTGATGTGTGGGTTTAATTGTTGGGGGCACTGGGAAGTGTCCCTATGTGTGCACACGTTGCCCTCGAAAGCAGACCGAATTGGCTACACGTGCATGCCCAGTAGACAGTCCTGTTGCAAGGGAAGGGGGGGTTTACAGTGTACATGTTCACGTACACATACATGTATATGCAGCATACATGTAAATGTAGTCAACCCACCCATATGCAGTGTACATGTACCCATATGCAATGTGTACATTTATATGTATATACATGTAATTTTACCCATATGTATATGCAGTGTGTATGCAGTGTGTAGGTACCTATGCATGTACATGTACATTTACCCATATGTATGCAGTGTGTATACATGTGCATATACATGTACCTGTACATGTACAAGTAATTAGTGCTTTCTGCAGTCCTATAGTGTACATACATGTACATGTGTATGTAGATTTTTATCCTGTAGTGCATCATTCTGCAGAAGAAGCCTTCAACAAGTGTGCTGTACTGAATACATGTGTGCATGTACATGTACATGTATATGTATACATGTATATGCATATGTACATACATTATTATAACACATGTATGTGCTGCTGTTCTTGTGTGCAGATTTGCTACATTACATACATGTACATGTATCTGGGATCTAGCTGCCACCAATCGTCTTCTGGTCTCCAAGTACTGGAAGGAGATGAGCTGAGGAAGAGGCTACACAATGAGCTGGTGGACCTGAGAGGCAACATACGTGTCTTCTGTCTTATGAGGTCGGACATCCCTGAGGACAGAGAGGGTACCCAGGCAGATGTGGTGGTCCTTTCCGACAGGGACAATGATGGCATTATGAAGGTTTTGACATAAAAGTTGTTTGACTCCCAAGTCGAGTTAGTCAACACAGATAGTGGTACATTGTACATGTACATGTTGTATAATTGTATGGATGAAAATAGAAACATACTCTTTTGCATGACAATATACTACATATAATTTAACTGCCTAAATTTTATATGTGTTCTAAATACTAGTTCTTTCGTGGTGACTCAATGTAACAACAATAGTATAATTTTAAAATTATTTGGTGTAATGTAATGTACCTTTGCATGATTAACAATGCAAGCAAATTTGTTTAAAAGCATGCATACATGTACATGTACATGTACATGTGTGTTTTATATTGTTTCAAATTACATGTACATGCGTGTACATGCAGGTACTGTACATGTAGCTACTGCACTTACATGTAGTTGGCACTCCATTGTTCCATGTCTTTACTCAACATTGATAGGTGTTGTCAGAAGTAAAGATCTGGTTGTGTCTTGTATGGATGGCTTCAACTTTAACATTTTTGCTTATGGCCAGACTGGATACGTTCACAATGGAGGCAAGTGTCATGTTAAATTGCATGACAAGTATGAAAAGGCTGTTTATACATATACATGTATATTATACTTATATTTATAGTTCAGTTTATGTACATGTACATGTATGGTGCATGCACATTTACATGCAGTTTAAAAACCTTGCAGGCTGGATAATAATCAATTTTTACGTGCGCGGTTGTACTTCGACTTACTACCTTCACTCCTTGGAGCAAGCTCTTACCTCTACGATTGGTACGTGTAGGCTGGCTACCTCACGCTACTTGCCATCGTTAGCCAAAGCCACAATGCTGACAACCAACTTTTACTCTCGTGGTGCGCACGCATTGGAACTACTCTGTACTTGGAAAACGTTTGGTGACGAGAAGGAGACAGTGAGCTCGGAAGGGAGTGTGAAAGGCGATTTTTTGCTGAATAGCTCGATTCGTGGAAGAGCAAGTTATCTGTCGAATTCACGGTCAAGGGCTGCCATGGATCCTGATTTCACAAACCATGTGGTGTCTGCGACCACTAGACTGGGCGCTTCCGAGTCGGGGAAGTGACATAGTGTGTGTACTGTGAGAGGATGTAGTTGCTGTCAGGTAGTTTTTCTTAGTTTCTGTATATACCGGTAGTTGTAACGTCATGTACATGTATGATAGGTGCAGGCTGAATATAAATATTGTACTTCAGACTTTTTTTTAGTGAGTACAATTGTAGCATGGTGCATTTATTTACATCTAGATTCATTACATCTACATGTACATTGTATCTACATGTACATTTAGATGCTAATTGCTTTGCATCCTCATAAACCCTCTCCCATCTCCCTCTCCACTCTAATCCCTCTCCTTTCCCCATTCCTTCCCTTACAATGTAGTGAACAGAGGACTACCCTGGGATTAACCAGCGGGCCAGGCTTGAGCTGTTCCACATCACTGAAGAGCGCAGTGATAACTGGCAGTACACTGTTGTGATGTCAGTCCTTGAGATCAACAATGAGATAGTGAGGGGTCTGCTGTCCCTTCAGCACACAGAGAAGATGGAGGTCAAGCTAGGAACTATATGCCGGGAGTGTCAAACAGGTGTGTGTTGGTGGTTTACTTATGTACATGTATATGTAATGACCTTCTCCTTATACATGTACGTGTACTGTTGGCATTCTCTTGGCCTTCTCCCTATACTGTTGGCTTTCTCCTATACTCTTAGCCTTCATGTCTAACATGGCCTAACTTCTACCACAAAACCCACAAGGGCATCTGGCTAAATGAATACAATCAAAGCATCTTGTGAGCTCTGTAGGATTTGATTGGCAGGTACATGTAGCTGTGCAGTAAGCCAGCTATAGAGTGGACAGGGAGGTACCAAGAACCCCACAGCAGATGGGTATGGAGTAGACATGCTGTGGAGTGAATGTATGGCAGATACCTGTGCATGTAGGTTGGATTTCTAAGGTGAGGAAGGTGTGTGTGTGTGCGTGTGCATGTGTGTGTGTGTGTATATTTGTGTGGGTGTGTGTGTTTAGATTAGCTTTGCATGTGGGTATATTGAGGGTTGGATTTGATGCTGTGGTTTTAGTTCTGTTTGTGTGTGCTTAAAGGTTAGGTTTGCAGCTACATGTACATATGTACATGTGTATTGGATTTATATGGACTACTTGTACCATCTGGTGTGTTTGTGTGAGTGTATTTGTGTGAGTGTATTTGTGTGAGTGTTACTGTTGGCCTTCTAGAACCATATCCCTGACTTTACATAGGTCTACATATACTTATTTTGGATGTTGGCCTTGGTCCGTGACCTCTACCACAAAACCCACAAGGGCAGTCCAATGTGTACACAACCATTGTCTTAGATAAAATGAATACAATCAAATCATCTTGTGAACTGTGTATACTTTGATTGGCTGATAGCAATGCAGTATGCAGTAAACCAGCTACACATGTTTGAGTGGACACTACTACATGTAGACACGACAGTGGAGTGAACCTATGGCAGATACATGTATATGTTCATGTGGGTTGTACTTCTAAGGACTACTACTACTTGTGAGGGAGGGGCTTGTACCGTCTGGTGTGTTTGTGTGTGTACATGTATATTTGTGTGTGTGCACGTGCGCATGTGCCTCAGGGTTAGTCTTTGCAGCTACATGTACATGTATGTTGGATTCTACTTGAGGGAGGGGCTTGTACTATCATGTGTGTGAATGTGTGTGTGAGTATGTATGTTTGTGTGTTTGTATTTGTGTCCGTGCGTGTGTTTAGATTAGCTTTGCATACATGTAGCTGCAAACCTAACCTTTAAGCACACACAAACATAACTAAAACCACAGCATCAAATGCCAACCCTCAGGTGTATTGGATTTATATGGACTATCTGGTGTGTTTGTGTGAGTGTATTTGTGTGAGGCCTTCTAGACTGTTATGTTGGATGTTGGCCTTGGTCCCTGACCTCTACTACAAAACCCACAAGGGCAGTCCAATGTGTACACAACCATTGTCCTAGTTAAAATGAATACAATCAAATCATCTTGTCAGCTGTGTACACAATGCAGTAAACCAAGCTATGCAATAAACCAAGCTACATGTATGCAGTAAACCAAGCTATGCAGTAAACCAAGCTATGCATTATAAACCAGCTACGTGTACATGTACATGTTTGAGTGGACACTGCTACATGTAGACACTACAGTGGAGTGAACCTATGGCAGATACATGTATATGTGCATGTGGGTTGTACTTCTAAGGACTACTACTACTTGTGAGGGAGGGGCTTGTACCGTCTGGTGTGTTTGTGTGTGTATGTTTGTGTGTGTATGTGTGTGCACGTGCGCATGTGCCTCAGGGTTAGTCTTGCAGCTACATGTACATGTATGTTGGATTCTACTTATGAGGGAGGGGCTTGTACCATCATGTGTGTGTGTGTGTGTGTGTGTGTGTGTAGCAGTGGCAATGACTGTGGTTATCTTATCTCACATCAATGGGAAGAGCTAAACCTCTTAGTCATGCATGTAATGGTCTGTACATGTACTGTAGGCACAAGCACTGATACATATATAATGGAAAAGCTTCCATACACTCTTACAGCTGCTCCCCTATACCCCAGCAGGACCGGGAGTGAGGCGTAGGTCAATTGTACCCACACAAACTGGAAATCCTGGATCCATCACTGAAATTGAATGTACTCTTGCCAGGATCAGCTGAACAGGATGCCATTACCATGAAGGAGTCACCCCTCAAACACTTCCAAATTCTGATGCCACACCCCTAGTTCTTCTTAACTGCTGCAAAATGACTGTATGTGTACACTGTTAGAAATGACAACCTTATGCATTATCGCACGTTGCACATTAGTTTTCTGTATCAGTCTCTACACCATCATCTTTTATTGAAATGCTTGATCCTTGCACCCACAACGTACATGTAATATGTGCTTCTTTACTCATTGTTACATATACACAATGTATGTGATTATAGATGACATGTACAATGTGACCATGATACATTAAAGGGGTTCATCCTGTTGCCTGTAACTATCAAGGATGCAATTTCATCTTCTTTGTTCCATCTGGTTTGGTTTTGTATTGATATTTATGTCTCTTCCATTCTGATCCATTGCCAAGTCTTTCTTTTGTAAGAAATATGTCTCTGGCAGGGTCCCGTAAGCTTACATCCATTTTTGCATCATCATTTAGCTTCTCAACAGCTATATACATGTACAGTACACATACAGGTACAATACTATGTCAGTGTACAATCATAACCTTGGCAGCTAAACTGCTTCACATTTCCGTTGTCTTTGATCATGGCAGGAATGTGCTTAGCCAAGATGCGCATTTTTTCTTCGTATCCTTCAAACGTTTTGGACATAGCAAGAAAAGATTGTATCGACCCTTCAGCCTATAGTAGATCAACTTGTGAATGATGCATAACCATTTACACAAATATTTACCTCGGTCTGAAGTGACTCAGCATCAGGACTCCGGCTTGACACCTGCTGGTGTATGTTTTCAAAGTCCTACATTACACAGTTCCATATACAGAATTGCTTCAAATTACAGTGTCAGCATACATGTATGCGGCAGTGCTTTACCCTCCACAGCTTACTACATGTAACTGCATTATTGGGGGAAGTGGGGGGAAGTATTGTGTCCAAATGGGGTGGTAACTGTGCTAGAAACTGTTTCCTGTTTTTTCCTCTAAGAGACTTTCAGTTAAAACCAAGATTATCTTTTCCTGAAAGACAGGCCAAAACGGCTGATAGTGTCAATGAGTTGCTTCATTTCAGGTCCTGATACTGGATTAGTGAATCCTGCTTTAGCATCGATCTGTCTCACTTGGAACATCAAGTTGTGTATCAGCACATTGAAGGTCCTAAGCAGATGATGTAGTTCATCAGGTACATGTAGGACTTATTTCAGAGGAATGTTCAGTAGTGGCTCGCACTTCACACTTACTCTTCGACCTTGCACATCTATTAATAGTTATTTCTTTAGCATCTTTTGATATATATTCCATTTTATACAGTGTATATACAAGGGAGTGAGCGTTTCATGCAATAAACAAATATACCTGTCTTCTGAATGTACAAAGCACCAAATTTGAAACCTATTTTATCAGTACAAAAACTGTAATGTATTATAAACTGTAATTAATATCATGCATCATCAACCTAGAGCATCCTGCTAGCTCCATTGGCATGTGTTTTTGCATATGTAATACATGTGTGTATTTATTATCCACGAAAGAATGCAATGCTTTTGAATCAATACAATTCCTTAATTGGATTATCAATCTAAATCAATTTATGAATACACTGTATAGAATAACCAGGTTTAGGCAAATACGAAGCACATTTATTTATTATCTTTAACACATGCAGTTCAAAAATTGCCTGCAATTAATTAATTTGATACAGCAATGTATGACAACTTTTAGTTACAAAATTTATTATAGCTGTGAAGAAAGTTTGAAATGGCGCGCATTTTGCTAGTTAACATTCAAAACAACAAATCAAACTTGAAAATCCTAAAAGGCCACTACAATTTTAAATGACTCACCAATGTTTTGAGTTCATTTAATAATGGAGTAATTAGTTATGGTTATTAAAATTAGTCATCCCATAATAGCTTCAACCGCTATAACTTAAAACCAAATTATGATTTTACATATCTATTGAATTCAGTAACTTGAAATCAGTGCTGTTCCACCACATAATCAAATCTAACCTTAGTTATTAGTATGTATTAAAATCAATTATCTCTAATATTCTTAAATAACGTTGATAATAGAGGGCTTTGAATATGAGGGTTTTGATACAATTACATAACCACATAAAATAATTGGAGCCTAACTACTGCAATATATTTAAAAAATCAAGCAGTTAATTAGTTTCAATCGTGAGTTATAGCAGAGATCATATGATCTCTGGTATTAGGCTGTATATTAAATTCATACATGACAGCAAGTGCCAAGTACATATGTTCAGTATAGAGGTACATGTAAATTTGTGGAGGGGTTAAATCTAAATAAGCCGTCAACCTTCTGTGAAGAATAGTCCACTTCAGTGAATACAAAATACATTTCAACTCCAAGAATTATTATCAACTGCCTCCAACTGTTTTTTCAGTCCCTTTTAGCCATTTCCCCTCACACCAAGTCCAGCAAATTAGCTCCTCCTATAGCTAGTACCTCCTAATATTGGCATAGGTTTAAGAGTTGAACGTTATACATGTATATACACTCCTGTAATAACAAACTTGGTTAATTATTGTTGCATGTGTGTGCAATGTGTTCAATTGTAATGCAGCTTTGCATTACATGTAAAGTAAATAAAGGGATATAATTGAGAGTGGAGTGCTTATGCTTATGATTTAGGCAATTTCACTCCCCTAGCTGGCTGGGCGGGAGGGCCGGGTATCCTCACCCTCCCCCCCCCCCCCCCCCTTGATGACCATTAAAATGTTTGCCCCCCCCCCCCCCCCACACACACACACACACTTTTAAACTCCTTCCTACGCCGCTGGATTTGATATCGCGTCATATCAAACAATTTATTACGCGGTATGCTGTGGTCGGGATTGAACTATCGACGTACAATATACATATGTATTAGGCATCAAACCGCCCCTACCTAACCATCTGCACGTCGGTCAAATATTGTCAAATCCCCTACCAATCCCGGCATCGCCCGTACGGGGCAAATTCCAAGCGTACCTGTAATGTCATTGATGCCGCCAGAGATAACAGATCTCTGGTGCATTCCATATTTGCCTAGCTTGTTTCCCACAGATAGGGTCTGGGAACGAGACTAGAGCTGATGCGCCACGTACCTTCCAACCTAAGTGGCGGATCCAACCATCGGCATCAGTACCCGAATATCAAGAGGTATCAGCAATGCCTAATAAACACTCGCTGAATCTCAGAGTCAAAACTCGCGATCGAGCTGCAATTAGGTTTGTACCTTTCATAGTCGATCGATTAAGATAGCGGAATATTTATTGGGCACGAGGCCAATTGGGCGTGGTTCTTCCTCCGCAGACATTCACGTATGATGATAGAATTATATTTTCTGTCTGGGTACGAGATTGGTTCATCATTTGAGATGCGCACGTGATGATGATCAGTGCAAATGTACGCAGATCTTAGTGCATGAATAGAAAATTCAGAGGAACCGGCAATTATCATAGCAAAATTCTTAAAAATACTCGATAATTATGTCCATAGATTCAAAATTTGGGGACACGTTGGGCAAATCCCTTACCGCATTAAATACAGCAGATATGCGAGCTGGAATATGGTAATTAGGTATCAATTTCAATGTCATCAAGTCAAAAGAAGGGGCTACAAATTTTGAAAAAATCATGACAATTCCTACCATGTCCTATATCTTATAGAACTAGTCGGGCAAATCTTCAAATGCATAAGATTGAAGCAGAACATTGGATTTTCTTGAGTTTTCCATACAATCTCCTATACTGCCCATTGCGGTTAGTTGTACATACCGCTAATTTCCGTGACCGCACATTTCTCCATATGGCATGCATAGCGCGGCTGCTGAAACGCTGCGCAGCGACCACACGCATGCATAATGAATTCAGTTGCACATGATAAAGGACGCGCTAAATTGCGACTTTGGTGTTGTTACGATTACGTATAGTGATGACCTTCTTAGCTCGCGTACACCTATAGCACCAATATACTATATATCTCATTGCACAGCGTCGTGGACGAACTTTTTTAAAGCAAAGCAACTATACAGTGTATATATACACTGCATATGCACGATGATTTCTTTTTTTTTTTACCAAATTGATGACTGTTTGAACATTCGGAACCGCGCTTTATACATGTATAAATGCATGTATAATAATTAATGTGCTCATATACAAACATGTGCGCAACAACGTCTTGCATGTATACATACCTGCTTAATAGCGCTGATTGCAGATATGGATATTAGAAACAACAGTATCCCACTAGCCAACATATCCGTCCAAGGGCTGCTCAGTTTAGAAGAGTAGAATAGCTCGTTCAATTGGCAAATTAATTTATATATGCATGGACAGAATTCAATAGCCCACGCATTTCCGCGTACAAGCTGTTGGTAATATGATCGCAGAAGGTGGCTTTTCTCAGAAACGACTTGTAAATTCAGTGTTTAAAAAACTGAAGTGCACGTATGCATGACTATCGCATGTCACATATACCCTATAGTTGCGCCGATATTAGATCAAACACTGCAGAGCTTGCTTAATTTGATTTATCATGAGAACCGTTTGTATAAAGTGTATACCATCAGATCGCAATGCATACCTTCACCTTAAATTACATATTTGAATCAGTGCAAAGACACAAGAGCCTGACTTCAAAAACCATGCATAGCTATACGGGATAGTTTAAAATGTGTCAACAACTTTTAGGATAAACCTTATGCAGAGGTTGAGCAGAATCTGTGATGTAATATATACGGACAATGTGGCGGCCCAGCCAGCCCAAAGTGGCCGCCGATTAAATTGTTCTGAATGTTGATGTATATATTTGTATAAGTGAACATGAGTACGTATACATGTATTACACGACCAATTCTTATGCTACCTGAATCATGCAGGCGCGCAAATCCGCTACCCAAAGGTTGTGATTCAGTCATGAGGTAGACTTAATTTCCTGAAATTTACAGACCTTGTTCCGCAGATACTATTGTATTCCATTGGAAATTAAGTCCGAATCACTACCTTTGGGTAGCGGATCTGTTTCAGGTAGTAGCGTAACGTGTACGAGTTGTTTGTCACACTTAGGCTAGCTGGAGACTGCCTAGCGTGTTACCGGCCGTGGCGGCGCCCACAGCGGATATTACAGAACCTGAGTTTTATTAGTGAGTGACCTCCCAAACGTAAAGATCAATTAAGATAAATTAGCTGTTTTAGCGGTAAGTTCAAGGGCTAAGAGATATATTTGTGGCACTGATCAGCACTATAACCGTAATGAACACGAACACAATATATTTCTGATTACACTTAAAAGGGATGTGCATGTGGTGGATATAGTTTGAATCCATTAAGCAATAGCGGCTAACCACAGCTCCACAACTTGCTTACATGGAATAAGGCATGCATGAAACGCTTTAGGAGGAACAGTTAATGTTTGGCAACCACATTAGTCGGTAAAACTTGTACCACAAATGAAAACACAGCCGAACTCTGAACTAGTCTCGTCCCCGGCAAGAGCCGTTCTACTCAGATCCTCCCAGTACACTCCTTAATGATGTGTCTTTATTCGTGCTTTCTTAATGCTTTTGTAATCGTAATAATAATAATAATGTTTATCGTGGCTTGGAACAAACGCTTCAAAGACCTCCCTATATGTCCTCTTTGCCCTATACCAACCCCCCCCCCCCCCCCCCCCCCCCCTCCCCCAAGTGCGGGTACAGATGGGGCGAAGTTGGGAATTGGGGCACTCTAGGCGTTCAAATGAATCAGATCGGTCACAGACCACACTGGATGGTGCAATTGAAGAGATGACCTAGCTCACCGATAACACACACACAACGTTTCTTGTGGCGCCACTTCTAACTTTCATTATTCATCTTCAGCAGTTTCCACGTACTGAAGCAAGGCTTGTTTTTATATGTACGCCTGAAGTTCTAGGGCTAGCACTGATCAGCACTATAACTGTAATGAATACACAAACACAATTGGGGAGGAAGAGGATGTGCATGCTTTTGTTTTAGAGAAGGTTAAAAACTTGGACATCTGGAGTGGGTGTATTGGCTGAGGCAGCCGAATTATACCCCCAGGCTGCATTTGGAGCTCTTTCCAAATCACTGCAATTCCAATGGTCTTACCTGCAAAGAGTGGTACCAAATTGTGAATCTACTTTGAAAACCTGAGCAATGCATTGAATGACATCTTTTGGCCAGCTTTATTCCAGGGAATTAACTGTAAGTGACTTTGAAAAGACACTGTTTTCTCTTCCAGCCCGTCATGGAGGACTGGGAATTCGAGATCCTCTATCAACAGCTGCATCTTCCTTTGCAAGTTCAAGAAAATGTACAGCTCATATAGTTGATGCAATCAAGTGTAATTCATCCCGGGAATTAAATCATGACATTGAAATCCAATACCAGAACCTTCTGAATTCAGTTCTACAAACCTTTGACAACAACAAGAAGAGAGTTATACAACAAGGAATTACCTCAGCATGGTTGACAGTGATACCAATGGCATACCATCATTTTGATCTATCTGCCACTGAATTTCGGGACTCACTGGCACTGAGATATCATCGACCATTACTACAATTGCCAGCTCTGTGTGATGGTTGTGGTAGTCAGCTCAGCACTGGACATGCCCTTGATTGTAGAAAGGGAGGTTTAGTCATCCAAAGACATAATGAGATTAGGGATGCCCTTGGTGACGTGGCTTCAATTGCATACAAAGATGTTGTGAGAGAACCTGTTGTAAGAGAACCCATGCAACAACCACGAGAAGGTTCCTTCTTTGGTTGCTGATCTTTCTGTTTGTGGTGTATGGCAGCCTCAAGCTACTACTTTTTTTGATGTTCGAGTAGTAGATTCAGATGCGAATTCTTACTTGCATCGTGATGTGGGTGCAGTTCTTTCCTCGATTGAACACACTAAGAAACACAAATACTCACAAGCTGCTGAAACAATCAATGCTTCTTTTACACCATTTGTTGTGACAGCTGATGGGGCACTGGGTCTTGAGGCAAAGACATTTATATGTCATTTGGCTGAAAAAATAGCTGCAAATTGGCACAAGTCTTACAGTGAAGTGGCTGGGCTATGTGGGTGCAAGAATGCTTTTTGCTGTCCTTCGTGCTACAAATCTGTGCATGCATTCGCGTCAGTAGAGTGAAATGGAGGAGAAGCATGGAGATTGAAGATGGAGCTGGGCTTCCATACCTGCCAGAATGAATTTCAGCACCGCTTCTCGTGTTTCTTTTGTATATAATATATATTTAGTAGCTTCTGTAGTACTTTGTGTGTGTTTTGTGTGTTATTGTTTATAAGATTTACTATACACAAACACAATATATTATTATACTTCGAAAGGATACAGTAGCGGCTCTAAACGCAGCTCCACAACTCGCTTACGAGTTACGTGGAATAAGGCATGCACGAAACAGCGGTGGAGGGACGTACACTTGTGGGTTTTGCACATTTCACACCGGCGGTTTTGTAGCACAAATAACAAAAGGTGCCAAACATACATAACATGCGCGACCGATATTGCAATTTTTTAAACAGTTCACGTTAAATGTTGCTAGACAAAACACGTTTTTTGTTACGCGCCAGACGTTTAATAACATTGCACGTGACGTTTAATAACACAAAACATTTCTCGTTATTAGACGTTCACAAAAAACATCCAGTTCACGTAGCTAGGAACGTACAAATGTGTCTGCAGGCTGGAGGAATGCACTGAGAAGACCGTGCTGTTGAAGGTGCGCCAAGCAACCGATGCCCATGCATACAGAGCTTATCTTCACAGTTGGACCAGTTCTTCTCCAAAAACCATCTCGCATATCCAAGTCACGTGACCATATTGAGTGCCTAGAACGGCGTCTCATGGTCAAGAGTTGGAAGGATGGTGATATTCAAACATTACTACATGAAGGCAAGACCATTCAACGACGTCTCCAAACATTTCACAATACCAACCCATCCACTAAAAACAGTTCAGTAGTTCGTTCCTTCACCAAATTGATGTTAGAAGGTAAATGCAAAGCCGCCATCAATTTACTCACAGAGTCAACCCGAGGAGGATGTCTCAAACTTCACACTGTCATTCCCTCAGAACATTCCGAGCAATTCACAGTGTTGGATGCCCTCTTAGAAAAAAGACATCCTGCCAAACAGCCTGCATCTCAAGACATCATCCTCATGAACCGCAGCACACCCCCTACTCCACACCCTATAATATTTGATAGTATTAATGCCTCAACCATACGAGCAGCTGCACTGCATACAGATGGCTCTGCTGGTCCATCAGGGATTGATGCAAGAGGATGGAGACGGCTTTGTTCATCCTTTCACTCTTCTTCAACTGATCTCTGTCATTCACTTGCCCTGATGGCAAGACACCTGTGCAGTTCATTTGTTGATCCACAAAGTCTTGCACCCTTTTTGTCATGCCATTTAATTGCTTTGCATGGATAAAAACCCTGGAGTACGCCCGATAGGGATAGATGAGGTAGCGAGATGAATTGTGGCTAAAGCAGTACTAACAGTTCTGTGTACTGACATCCAAAAAGCGGCCAGCTCCCTTCAGTTGTGTGCAGGCCAAATCTCGGGAGTAGAAGCAGCTGTACATGCGATACATGACTCCTTTAACTCAGAGAGTTGTCAAACAGCTCTCCTAATTGATGCCACTAACGCCTTAAACTGCCTAAATCGGGAGGCCGCTCTCCACAACATACGACATCTTTGTCCATCCTTTTCTACTATTTCAATCAACACGTATCGTAGCCCAACTGAACTATTTGTTGATGGGTCCACTATTCTCTCACAAGAAGGCACCACTCAGTGAGATCCACTTGCTATGCCAATGTATGCCCTTGGCATTCTACCTCCAATACAGCGTTCATCTATTGATGTTAACCAAGTTTGGTATGCTGATGATGCTGCAGCAACTGGTACAGTACTCAACCTGAATGAGTGGTGGGACAACATCAACAATTTTGGTCCCTCTTATGGATACTATGCTAATGCAAAGAAATCCTGGCTTGTTGTAAAGAAGCCCACTATACTTCTGCACTTTCAGCACTAACCTGAACATCACAACTTGTGGCAAACCACATCTTGGTGCACCGCTGGGAACGCAGTCATTTGTCACTCAATATGTGAAGGACAAAGTTGACAATTGGGTGAACAATGAGATTGCATTATCCCACATTGCTACTACCCAGCCACATGCAGCATATCTGCATTTACCCATGGCTTAGTGCACAAATGGTCTTACCTGGCCAGAACAGTTCCAGGCGTTTCAAGACTCTTCCAACCCCTTAAAGATGTTATTTGTACTAAATTTATACCATGTCAAACTGGCAGGGCACCACCTAATGATTTAGACCATAACCTACTATCGCTACCTTCTAGTTTGGGCGGTCTTGGCATCCCCAATCCAATTACTACTTCTGATACCGAATACACAGCCTCTAGATCAGTGTGCAAGCCTCTATACAACCTCATCCTGTTGCATGATTCAAGCTACCCTACTGAGGCTATTGAACAGCAGGTCGAGGCCAAAAAGAAGTTCACAGCTTAAAACTGAAACACAGCTAGGGCAGTGCATCCAACCTCTGTCCCCAGCTGGCTAACTCCACTCAACGCTCAAAGGATCCAGCTCAAGAAATGGGAGCATCAAACTGGTTGACAAATCTACCTATTGATGAGAATGGCTTCACCTTACATAAAGGTGCATTTCGTGATGCTATCGCTCTTAGATACGGTTGGCTACCATCTAACATTCCCTCCACCTGCACATGTGGAAAGTCTCTCACAGTTGAACCTCTCTTGTCCACTGGGTGGCTTTCCATCCATACGCCACAATGAGATTCATGATCTAACTGCTAATCTCATGACAGAGGTATATCACAACGTTTCATCGAACCACACCTCCAGCCCATCACAGGTGAGACATTCCCTGCTATGACAGCAAACACAGAGGATGGTGCTCGGTCAGACATTGTAGCTGATGGTTTTTGGGGTGGTAGATTTGAGCGGACATTTTTTGATGTCAGAGTTTTCAATCCGTATGCCCCCTCTAATCAGACTCCCACACCGTCCAGTTCCTATCGAAAACATGAAAACATTAAAAAGAGAGAATACGAACTTTGAATTAGGGAGATTGAGCGAGCTTCATTCACTCCAATCGTCCTCTCTTCAACAGGAGGCATGGGTAGCATTGCTACTACCACCTACAAACGTTTGGCATCACTGCTAGCTGACAAATGGGGCACATCATACAGTCAGACAATGGGGTGGCTTCGTTGCCGTCTATCCTTCTCTCTTTTACGATCATCCATACAATCTATCAGAGGAGCGCGATCAAATCAAGGACATGCTATACACCTCCCAGCCTCTATTGAACTGACAGTCAGCAAATCTCTGATACCTTTGGTGTGGCATGATTGACAAAAACCTTCCAATGTTCCTCTATTGTGGTGTATGTACATGTATGTATGTATCAATGTTATTTAATCTTCAGGTAAAATACTGGAGACAGCACAAGAATATACAGTCGTACTTGCGCACAGTCCATCAACGTGCGCTTTACCCATTGAATTTTTACGATTCTTAACTGATTTACAAGAGGACAAATCCATTGCCAATGTCAGTGTCCTAAGCTCGAGCATATTTCACATCGAATTTTTTTCCCCTGACCGTTCTTGTCTACCTCGGACCAAATTTGTCAGTCCGGCCGGACCAATTTTGTAGTGATTATTCATGAGTCTGTAATTGTGTTGTGTTGGGGTTAATTGGAGGACGTCTGATCCGTTCAGGATATCGTCTTTTCTCTGTTATATGCCGTTGGTCAACTGGAGCATTTTCTTGATCAACCAGTTCTTGATGCTCAGGTTGAACAACATCATATTGAAGATCTTGGACCACATCTTGATGTTCACTGTGTACAGGGAGTGGGACTGTGCTGGCTTGCATTTCCACATGGTCAATTTGAGGTGCTTCCCATAAATGGTCACTCATCAGGCCGGACTGATTTTGCCTACAGGACCGGTATCAAATTTGTCGGGACAGTGCTCATTGTGAAACGAGAAGCTCTGTTTGCATTGGTTTAAGAACCATGTAACTACATTTAGATCTCATCATTTCCAACTGGACCCATGTTGATTGTCACTACAGCCATGCAGTCTGTCCAATATGTTCACAATGTTTGCTGGAGGTCGTGAGCAAAACACTGTACACTTGTGGGTTTTGTACATTTCACATTGTGGTTATAACGGAGAGCACTAAGACGGTTTTGCGGTTTAAGCAAATAACAAAACATGACACAAAGCATTGCACGCACGACGTTTTTAAAATAGCACACACACACACACACACACACACATACACACACATGCACACACACACATGCACACACACACACACAACCACCCACACATGCACACACACATACATGATAACATTACTGCAGCGGTGTAGCCATGTCATATTGTCTTGTATACACACACATCAAGCATCAATGGGCTATACAGGGTGTCCACGAAAGAACGCAACGCTTTAGAACACGAATAACTTTTGATGGGATTAAGAAAATGAAACTATATAAGTTGGTCGGTTTCCTCAAAATTTTTTACATCCATTTAATCAATAATTATTAATCATGCTAATTAATTTTAATAAGCACAACAAATTAAAGTTTGTATGTGTTCACGTATCGACTGTGAAGCTTCGTTCAAAATATTGGATTTTTTCACATTCACAACTAAAACTACGACCCACCACTTATTTCTCTTCACGTACGCATGCGCACACAACCTCGTCCTAAGACTTATTTCGTGATTAAATAAGCAGTCTCAGTCACGTGATACAATTCGGAGGCGGATCTTTTTTTAAAAAGCAATGCCCCACCTTCTACGTGGGTGTTACGAGTCAGCAAGTGCCAATGTGGTGCGCACCAATTAGCACAATCGATTCGTATAGACAGACACTACTCTAGTCTCGTACCCAGACCCACCATGATGTAAGCGTTCAGTGTAAACACTAGTCTGGGGACCAGACTGATGGCTGAGGCCAGGGAAGGCATTAGAGCAAGAGGATTTTGGTCAAAAAGCCAAGATTCACCCTAATGCATCTAGCTATGTTTCAAAACCTCTTTCTGCTTCTTTCGTACCCATGAGCAAGCCAAGAAAAGGGAATATTGGCAACGCATTCGAGATGTTGAACATGGCGTCTTCACACCCTTTGTTTTTTCCACCTCGGGTGCAATGGGGAGAGAAGCCACCACTTTTTACAAACGGTTAGCTGACCTACTATCTGAAAAGCAAGACAAGGCATAATCATTATGGGCTGGCTGAGATGTTGTCTGTCTTTTGTCATACTGCGCAGTGCTATCATGTGCCTGCGAGGAAGCAGGTCTTCTTACCACCACCCAGTTTATTGTGATCTGGCCCTAGCAGTACATGAGGGCAGGGTCTCGTTATAGGCTGGTTTGATCATATATGTTAGTGTGCCTTTGTTTTTATTTTTATTGTATATATATTAGTCATCTGTTATATGTTATGTTATAGTATGTATTTCATGTACTAGCTGTAACAGGTAGTGAAAGCGATAAAAGCTTACGTCATGGCGGGTCTGGGTACGAGAGTAACATGCTGATAAGAATTTGACATGCAATGCCATTCTGTGAGTTAGAAACGGGCCGGGGCGCACATGTGTATGCACGCGTGTGTTATTACACACGCAAAACTCAAATATAAGATTAGGCCTACAGCTCTCTCGGAGGTAATAGCCTACAGCAGCATCGCATCTCAAGCTGCACACAGTAATTTGTGCGCATATCTGATTTTGTCTCTTAGCTAGCTACGTAGCTAAGATCCCGTGGAGCCAAACCAATGCTATGTATGGGTACTGCCTATGCCGGATTAAAGAATACTCTTGTGTTATGTGAGTGAAGGGTCTGTAAGCATTCAAGCCTCCATCCAGTAAAAGTGATTAATTGTGCATGCTGTTAAGCTAGGTAATTGCTTTGTAAACCTAATAATTCGTTTATAATGTAAGGTGAGCTTCTAGCTGTGAGTGTTATTAAGGCGGTTAAAGGTAGTCTCTGCTTAAAAATACACCTGCAGGTTTAGATGATGCCTGACTGCCTGGCCTGATAGGCCGACCTGTCAGGCAAAATAACTATAAATTATTCGGTGTTTAATTAATTGATACGCATGCAACTTGGTCCATCATCTACTCACAATTCCCTACTATTGCAATAAAGTACCTCGCTATTCCAGCTTCATCTGCCCCTTCAGAACGTGTAATTTAAAGAGCCAAGTTGATCCAGGAGCGTCGACGAAGCATCAATTATGCTAAAGCATAATACATTGGCTGCTTCGAATGCAATAAGCCAATATTATATGTACGCTCCTGCTCAGTCGCTACTCGCTACACATGTATACAATGTATTTGAAATTCTGCTGCTTTTGCCAGACAATCGTGCATTTGGTGAATGTGTAAAGTAATTTCAGTACTTCGTATTAATTGGTTGCACCAGATTCTCAGTAATAAGAAATTATAATACTATTGCTAAATATGATTGGGAATGTAGGATTTGTATCATTTGACGTCAATAAAAAGTAATAATAGTTGATGACTGAGTTTTAAATAAGATGCTCGCCTAACATATACTGCATGATATTGATACGTAGGGTGGGTGTGGTCCGGCCTGATAGGCTAGACCCCTGGCTTGACAGGTCAGGCCAGGCCCCTGGCCAACCAGGCCGGCCTGACATAGTCTCGTACTCAGACCCAACTGCACGTAAGCATAATCGCATAATGTATAATAGAGGTATTATACATTAAGTGATAATGCTTACGTGCTGTTGGGTCTGGGTACGAGACTATGCCTTACAGGCCAGCTGGCCTTCGGCAACCCTGTATGTATGTATTAGTTTAAATTAGTGGGGGCGCAAGTCTCTTGTTCTTGTATATGCACCGCCGTGCACCAGCAATGGAGGATTGGCAATGCATGCCGTTCGCGCCTTCTTTGTCCATGTGGCTCTGCATATAAATCGTGAACACTCGATGCATGAATGCTGAGCTTATATAGACATTTTCCGCACTGCGGGTCAGCTTGGTAGCGGGCCTATGGGGCCTTTTCACAAGTCTTTTTACTTGAGTTTTTAACGGAAAGAAAGGAAAAGTGCAAAGAAGTGCTGAGCACAGGAAAAAAACGCATAGAATCAAAGCATGATTTAACATGTGATTTGCGAGGACAAATCAGATGACAAATCAAAAATTGATTGACGAGTAATTTCAATTGAGAAATCAAACTAGAATCATTACATAAATCATAATTATATTTATCATTTGATTCCATTGAGAAATCAACTGTCATTTCCGTTGAGAAATCTTTATGAATCATAAGTGGATTTGTGATTTGATTCTATTGAGAAATCAATTGTAAATTCTTTTGTGAAATCATCATAAAATCAACGTGGGATTTTTGAATTGATTTGATACATAAAACATCCATGTGGTTCTTACATACTAAGACATGGGTAAAATTAAAAAAAAAAACAGAAACTTGTCAGATTGTTACAGCTCAAATTCTTCTCGATGAGCAGCTCGAATAGCCCGTGCCCTGCTTAGGTGACATAGGCGCTGCTTTTCGAAAGAGCTCGCTCTTCGTCTTCATCGCTTATCACATGTACGTCTGACACCGACACCATCTCTATGGACGAACGTCTTGTCATCGGCGGTTAGCTCCTCCGATTCTATAGCATTTCTGACAGCCTTATCTCGAGCAGCCTTTAAGTATATTCTTCTTAATTGCGTGGCAGGATCATGGCTTACATTGTACGTGAGTTAAGCGACTTCGCTTCAAGCTACACGACGCTGCTTCCGCCTTTCTGGGTCTGCCTTGATCAGTGCTGTACTCCTCCTTGTCGTGTAGAAGTCCTTAAACATGAGGGTTCCATAGTGTTAACGTAGCTGCGTGTTCATACATATACTGTCTTACCTTCACTCTTTTAACAAGCGGCGCTGATTCGTTCAGAACGGGCCCGGGTACTTATGGAAAGCCATAAGTGCCTTGACAGACTTTTTAAGAGTGTCGTCGACTTCAGCCCAGGTCTTTTCTTTTAGTACCAGCTGGTTCCACGTCAGCTGCATATTGCTGAAATGCATCTTGAAGAACTTCCTATGGATCAATAGAAAGTCTTAAAATTGTAAACGTAAGTATCTTTGTAGTTTGCAAGGCTCACCAAAGGTACGCGGGTGTTTCTGCCAAAGATGTATAGGCTTGGCAATTAAATCACATAAACACCTCGACTCTAATTAATTTTCACCTACCCTCTTCGATGTTCATTTCAGTCATAGCATCCTCCAGAGCATCTAAACGCTGTTCTAATAGGAGGATTCCCTCCTCCATCAAACGTATTTGACTCCGCTGAAGGTCGCGATCGGTGTCATTTTCTGCAAGAAGAGGCTTTCGCGAAGCAAGGGCCTTCTTTGTTGACATTTTGAAAATGCACGTGCGCAAGTGAATTGCGCATGCGTTATAATAGCCAGAGAAACTTTTTTCACAATGCACGTTGGCCGGGAAGCGAAAAAGATCTAGAGTGGGGCTATATGCTTGCAATTGTGCAAAATGCAAGACTGCCAATCCCACTAAGAAAGGTGCATCTGGAAAAATGAGTTACTATACACCTATAGCTATTGCAGCACAAAGTAGAACTCATGCTCAGGTACTAGATCAGGCTAAGGAATACCAGTCAGCTAGCTCCCTGGCGGCAGCAAGAGAGATCCAAAAAAGAAATGGTGTTCGTTACAGTGAATTGGTTCGTTTACCATACTTTGATATGGTTAGAATGCTAATAACAGATCCTATATGCACACATTTTATCTTGGAATGGTTCAGAATGAAGGTAAGCTATGCCTTAAAAGCTTACTTGATGACAAGCTTGCTGAATTTAGTAGACACCTAAAAGGTATTAGGATGTCATATGACCTAGCTTGGCAGATTGCCAACAGGCATAAAAAATTCAGATGGACTTACAGGCTTAACAGCCCAACAGTGGAAAAATTTTGCATGTGTCTATGCAGGGCCATGTTTTGTTGGTTTGTTATCAATAAATTATTTAAGTCCCTGCGTCTGCTATGTGAGATAGTAGTGTGCATATGCAAACCAACTCTAAATGAAGTGGATGTAGTGAACATGTATAGGATGGTGCAGGATCATCATAAAGCATTTACTGCAGCCTATGGGAAGTAGAGTACATCTATCAATTACCACATGGCCCTTCATATTTGTGATGTGATTACTGATTATGGGCCACTGCATGGTTATTGGTGCTATGCCTATGAGCATACGTATATGAATGGCTATTTTAGTGATGTTCCCAATAACAGAAATATATTGAATCACAATTAATGGCTACAATGTTGAAGCAGCTTTGTTCATTTGACTGTGAATTACCAGATATAATGGCTGAGACACCTGATGCACTGAAAGTAGTGGTGTCAGCAGATGTGGAAATTGATACTTATTCAGCATATCCCTACAGCTCTTTATACATAGATTATTTTGAATTGCAATGCAAAATAGACAGAGGTGAAGCTGAAAATTGGCCAATAGAATTCCATCATCCAAGTAAATGCCATGTGAAGGTGGATGACCAGGTTCACCGGCAGCTTGTGGAGTATTGCAATAAATTAAAGTGTATTATGAGGACGCCAATGTTTATATTAACCCTAGAATTGACAAATTTGGGCATTGTACATGCAGTAAATGGACAAACATACTCATCTGACTTCAATTCTACAGACAGGGGCACAGTAGTCAAAGCATATTTTGTGTTAAAAGATACCAATGAACTTCAGCCATATTTTGGAATTACCAGTCAAACTATTTTTCAAACTGTTACTTCATACAACTGATGGTACAAAAAAATGAAGTGCACCAAAATTTACTTGCATATGTTACATGGATGTGTTTCATGACACCTGCAATAGAGAAAAAAACTGGATGTTGAACAATACATTTTATGAGCAAGACAGGGTTATAAGCCCAAGAAGATTTGTAAATCGTTGTGCACTTGCACCAGCTGGAAGGAACAGTTCATCGTATATGTTATTGAGCTTTCACGATAGCTATTGTATCAATGAATTAGTTTGAACGTGTGATCTTATATGTTGCGTATTGAATATGTAACAGTAAGTTTTACTTGTACACTTTTTTGGTATGATCATGATAGTACTTCAAATCAAACGTGTGATTTACCAGTAGTGTGTTTGATTTGTAATCGAACGGAAAATCATGTCGCAAATCAAGAGTGTGATTTACCAGTTGTGCTGAATCACGAGCTTGATTTACAAATCATTGTTTGATTTTACAACAAACAAATCATACATTGATTCCAGGAATCACGAGTGAAATCATATCTAAAATCATAAATTGATTTGATGCATTTTTTTCCTGTGGAGAAGTGGCAGAGTGACCCTTTTGTTTGTTGTAACCCGTTGATGAGAAAGAGTGATTTGAACCATTGTGCATTTTATATAGAGAAGGGGAATGTGCTCAACTACAGACTCTGCTAGTATATATGGTTTCTATGTATTCAAGTACTAACCCAACCCCCACATTTATGCACTATAGCTTGTGCTTTACTACCGCTAATTTATTAAAATCAAAATTTTTATTGAGCACAAACGGACTTTAGTTCAGAAAGTACAAAAGTTCTAAACTGGTCGTTTCCAGTGCCTTTCCATAAACACTAACACACGAATTCAGTCGTGGCAATGATATACCTCTTAAACCAATCGACATATATACATGTACATGTACTTGACTTAACAGACGAAAAAAATTTTTTTCTGGGTTCGAGTGTGGGAACGAGTATGGTTTATCTCTACTGTCAGATTTCTATGTGTATGCAGTTTCACTGTGTTACTGATAACCGGTCTCATGCCCAAATTATACATCTGATACATATACCAACAGGCATGCACTCTTTATATACACGTGTAAATTAAAAAGCTATGGGTAGCATTGGGCTCTAAAAAAACTGTTCATACCTATAAGCAAAGCCATATGCATACAGTCTTTTCTCTAAAAGCACATAGTTTTGCAACTTGAATAAATCACAAACTGATCATCTTAGCCTTCTAGCCAGTGTTGCTGCGGCTGACTGACTTAATCAACTTATGGATGGTCAGGTAACTGTCATAAGCCTAGGCGATCACGGTTCCGGTCAGTATATGGCTACTGTGTGTCTCTCCTGATCCAGCAAAACAAAACAGACCGTTTAAAGTCAGTCTTAACGATCGCAGTCAATTTATCACCATTCAGGCCCGTAGGCTGGTCGGGAGACGGGGGGGTTCGGGAAAGCAATAAGGTGGAACTGATTAAGAGCGGGGGTGGGAGCAGGAGGGGGCGTAGCCCTCTCTTGCCCAGCTAGGGGGTATGGGGGAGCGCTGCAAGCTCCCCCATCGGGGTCTGGGGCGGAGCCCCAGCAGCTTTGCAACTTTTGCAATTTTTCATCCACAAAACATAGCATAGTTGCATAGGAACATGGATATAGCCCAGTCTGTGTTCCCGTTCAATAGTGAAGTACATGTAGGTCTGGCTTGCGAGTTGCGAGTCTAAAGGCTGGCATACACGGGGCAACTTCCGGGTGATTTGTCGTATGCAACTCAAATGACTACATGTAACAGTATATATGCTAGTTGGGCGTAGCCCGACCTTCGTGTATCCGCCAATACGCGAAGGTCGGGCTACGCCCAACTAACAATATGCATGGGTAAAAGCATAGATATTAGACTAATATCTATGATAAAAGTTCCGCAATTCTTGATCGTATGCGGAACCTTTTCCCATAGTTGCACGGAACCCGTAATTTAATTCACGGACCCTCCCCCTGTTCCGCCGCTGCTGTTTGTAGTGGGCGGGACGTGGGCGCCCCATTTTAGAATGGATGTCCCGCGGTTGCTAAGCCTACATGTATTATTATCTCATTCTCGCGGGCTATAGCTATACGTGTATAGAAGTTATGAATAAATTATTTTGATGGCAAGCGGAACTAGTTCTGACGAGCGGGGGGGGGTCGACCGAACCCACCGACCCCCCCCAGCCTACGGGCCTGACCATTGGAGGTCGTGAAAATTCAAGTTAACGGTCATGGCTTGTGGTCCTTTGCTGAAGCGGTGTTTCTGGTACTTGTGCGTTTATAAATTACCACCAAAAAAAACACAATTAAAAGCTACAATTGATAATGTGGGCTGAAATGAAAACAATGATATGACTAAAAAATAGAAAAAAATTACCAATTCCAACACCTAATTTTCATAATTTATGACTGTATGCAATTTGGAGCTTTTTGTGCGCAGAATAACTGGAGGTTGATTATAAGAACAGGTGATACAATTTTAAAATGTTTATCTTTACTCTATTGATGTTCATGCAGTACTGATATCAATGAGAAGAAAAACTTACAACTTTTGTACCAATGTGGGCATTATTAAGAATGTACAACAAGGTGTCATTAAGTTGAACTTTTCGAATTCTACTGTACATGATGACGTGGATAAGGCAAAAGAAGATGGAAAGGAGATGGAAATGAATACTGAATTTTATACCACTCAACTGATTGGAGACTGATAGTGATTCTAAATGTCAATTTAATCATAAGTATTACATGTTGCCGTAGGAATTGTTAGAGACTAGGCTGAAGCGTTTAGATATATCTTTTAGGTCGAGTAGGTATTCAATGGAACCTATGGGGTTCCACAGAAGAAAGCGTGCATGTGTTTAGGCGCTGCTTGCATGGAGAAAGTGGTATGCAAATACGATGAGCGCCAGCCAGCCATGGCAGTCTCGGTCATGGCTTGTGGTCCTTTGCTGAAGCGGTGTTTCTGGTGTCTGTGAGTTAAAAAAAAACACAATTAAAAGCTATAATTGTTGCTAAATCTATAATGTGGGCTGAAATGAAAACAATGATATGACTAAAAAATAGAAAAAATAATAAAACTTACCAATTCCAATACCTAATTTTCATAATTTCATGAATTTATGAGTAGTAGGTAGTATGGGGGTACGAGGCCACGTAGGGATAGAGTGGTTTTCTGCACCCAAGTAGCCCCCTATGTATGCAATTTTTAGACCTAGGTGACAGTCCCTAGAAGGTCTGTGGAGGCCTCTAGCTCTACTTCATATGGGGACTATCAGAGATGATGCTGAGAGGCGAATCAAAGCTCGAACTGTAGGCCTATGTATACTGAGAGGGCGCTAGAGGGTTTATAAGATACGAATTCCTGGATCATACTACTGAGATAGAAGTAAGAGGTAAATGATCTAGACGGGGTATGAGAACCCTTAAACAGTATTTCAAAAAAGAAAGCGGTATACCTTTTTTAAAAATAATCTACTTTGTTTATGGGGCTCTTATATAGATTATATGCATACAGGTGTCTGATAGCATTAAAAAGGCTTTATGAAGAAATATTTGATAAACTCATTTTTAGCCTCATCAAATCGCCTAGCGCGCTTTATATGGATGTTGTTGAAAACGACCCCCAGGCCAGGATGCTACCTAGGTTTCGTTGAGTCCGCGTTTAGGTAGATATCATGGTGTATTTAATTTCTCGTTTTATCACAACATCACATTTACGCGCTACTTTCCTAGTCCAAGCTCTACTTTTCTCACATATTTTTTACATATAAGCCCGTCCGGCGAGGACAAGAATTATAGCTCAGGCCCGTGTCCATGCTAGCAGAGACCCACACGACACTAACATTTGCATATTTACACTGGCTCCTTAGGTGCGGAAAACCCTATTATCCGTGTCCTCGTACCCCCATACTACCTACTACTACGCTGCCGCATGGCCCTCTACAAGACATGCAGCGTGGGCTTTTTTCAATAAGTCATCCGGCGGAGGTGGATATGGGTCAGAGTTTATTATTAATAGTTCCTCACGCACAAACGATCGCGTTGGTGTATCCTCGCCACTGTCGATACTGCATGGGACCTAATTTATACAGTGCTGAATTCGATTAAGTTGGATGTATTACGCTTGCTATCGTGTGCTTAGTTAAGCTGGTCAGTAGCCCTACGAGATCAACCTTCTAACTCGCCATCCATGGCCATATATAGATACCTTACAACGTCGGCTGCCGTTAGTAACTTTTCTTTTCTAGGTTTATATTTCGATGGAAGTGCATGTACGTTTTCTAGCGATATTGCTATGATCGGAGCCAATCCTGTTAGCCTCATTACCTGGTCGTTTAGGTCGTTGATAACGTCTGGCAAGTACTTTACCCACGTCTTGATACGCTTCTTTGGATTTTTTAAATTTCCCCGTAATATTGATGTACAAATAGCCTCGGCCAATGTCCGGTTAAATCGTTCTACTATGCCCTGTTGCCTATGGTTACCAGGAATGGCCACTCTTATCTGCACCTCGTGGGCCTTCATTAGCTTTTTAAATACCCCAAGATATTCCTTTCCTGCATCTACCTGTATTAATTCGGCCATGTTAGAAGCCCTCGCTTGTATATCTTCGTTATAGCATCTCTGGTAGCACTAGCACTCCTATCTACTATCGGTTCGGCCTCCTTGTATCTACTACAGCTACGTCTATAACACAGAGGCAATACTTATATGTTCTCCGATTTACCTTATCTGCAGGTAGATATAGTATATCGGTTTGGTGAACATTGTTAGGCACCGTTTCGGTAATTCTACCACGAGGTATATGCTTAGGTCCTGGTAAGTATATCGGGTATACATCCTGCTTAAGTAGCCATTTTTCCGATTCTTCTCTGGATCTACGAGTAGCTGCAGCTAACTTCTTTATAGCCTGTTCTCCTTTACAAAAACCGCTTTTAGCGTAGTATACGGAGTCGAATGTTTTGGCCATTCCCTATGTACGTAAAAAATATATTTATTTAAAATTATTGGCCTTTACGAGCACAATCTAATAGCATGATGCATATTGGCATATATAGTCTAGGCACTTTTTAATGTGGGCTACTTCATTATTTTTAAGTATTGCTTTATTTGAAATGATCTAAGGTGCTCTGTACTCGAAAATCATGCTATTGGCATATGCATCTTTCCACTAGCTCAGACTTTAGCATATTTTCTATAAAATTGACTAGTGCTATGCTAAGTTCAAAATCATTGTCTTTTGCTAGCTTATATATTAGTGCTAGAAGCTTTTACCCTAGTTCTCTAACCTTTGATTCGTACGATTTTGTTGTATAGATGTAGTATCGATATTATAATCTAAATACATCTGTATCTTTTGCAGTTTGACATCGGATAGGAACGGAATATGCTCCTTTATATACACTAACCTATCGTCCTTTGATAGTACATGGTAGTACCGGTACTATATGTTCCAGGATATACTATCAATAAATTCCGTATATTTATCCCAGGCTTGGATTTCAGATAAGCTAACAGCTTGATGGTAGCCTCGGTTACCATATAGTCACTTGCCATTCTTCCATGCAAAACTTCTTAAGATCTGTCATCAACTCCTTCCTATTCTTGGGTATAGACTTACTATACGAATTTTGCTATTATACTCTGACACCTTAATATTCGACTTTTTACACGCCAATTTAAGGTCTGGCATAGTCATACTATTCAGCTTTAGATCAAGCTTTTCAGATTCGTCTTTAGGTTCAAAGTGCATTGATTTTTGCTCTTTTGTAGCCTCTGGTGCTACTTTAGTAGCCTCTGATGCTACCATAGTAGCATCATGTGCTACCATAGTAGCATCATGTGCTACCATATAGGGCTAGCCTCAGTCCTCAGATGCTACCATATAGGGCTAGCCTCAGATGCTACCATAGGGCTAGCCTCTGATGCTACCATAGGGCTAGCCTCTGATGCTACCATAGGGCTAGCCTCTGATGCTATCATAGGGCTAGCCTATGATGCTACCATAGGGCTAGCCTCTGATGCTACCATAGGGCTAGCCTCTGATGCTACCATAGGGCTAGCTACTGGCACCATCGATATATGTGTTTGGGTAGCCTCTGGTGCTACAATGGTAGCAACTTTAGGGCTATCTTTGATACTATCTGCATCTTTTTTAGCCTCAGGAATTTTAGTGTTTAGAACCCTTTCAAGCTGTGCTTTTTTCATTCTTGTGTATCCTTTTATTCCTGCAGCGCGTGCTTTGGCAATCAAATCTTTCATCGTTCCTGTCCTGACCTGCATTTTTTTTTAGGATCATCCATCAATTTTTGGCTTGATTCTGTTTGCTCATCCATTTCTTCCATTTCTGAATCCGAATCAGAAGTTGAGTATTCGCTTTCGCTCATTTTAATATATGGATATACTGAGTAATATATTAACCTACATCAATTTTTGAATTGGTAAATGTCGTACAAAGACCTTAGCAAAATTATTCCTAATGACGTCGAGGGGAGCAATGAGGAATGGTTAGAAAACTATATAGAAAAGGACCGTATCTCTAAACAAGAAGAAGCAGATGCTGAAGCTGCTGCAAAGCAGACGGCACACCGAGCAACAGAACGAAGCTCATGCGGCGAGCATGGAGCAAAGTGAGCGGATTATCTTTTGAATAAGAGGCGTAACCAGCAGGCAGCTACGCTCCTTATCGGTAGTGATTAACAACTTGAACCACGTGGCTGCGCACTAGTTTTGAATTGCAATTTACACGATATATATGACGGACCACTTACTCCGTCGGGGGACAATTTACTCCGGAGTAAACTGTCCGGTAGGATAATTTACTCCGAAGGACACTTACCTCCGTGACAGGCCACGTATACAGGCTCTTCTCAACATAACTAAAACTGCCACGAGTTCGATTTCATACTATAAAAATTGCTCTTCTTAAATGAGCTGTAAAACGCTCAGAAGAAAGAGAAAGAATCAGTGATCGTGAGTAATTTGATGAATTCAGCTTCGTACTACGCGCCTACAAACTAGGCGTAAGATCTCTTAAAAACCGTGAATAATTTACACACCACGAGCAATCTACAGCCACAATGGAACCTATAAGCACAAGTGTCAATTGGATGATTTATGCTGGTTATGTGGTTGCATTTGCAAGCCATCTACTCAAGGAACAATTCGTGAAGAGCTACTGTCAACCTTTCATATTGACACACAAAAAGACAGTTCTGAGATCCAACACCCCTGCAAGTTCTATAAGTTCAAGTGCTGTGTTTATATGATGAAACATGTAACAGTTGCATACCACGAAGCCAAACACTTTCACATAAATTACGAATGTCACCCCTAGGTTCTTGCCCTCGCGATACTGGGCTCAGCTACAGGCTGTGCTGCCGTGATATATGGTCTGTAGCCGATATCGTGTATATCGCGATATGTCGCGATATGAGCGAGATATCGCGATGTAGTAAATATATTAATCGATCAATTATCTATTAATAATTCATTGCAGCGCTATTTGCTGCAGTTCAGTTGCTTCACAAGCACATTTTTCATGTATTGGCAGGGCTGGCTGCTGAAAAGTTGTGTGCCCTGTTGAAGGCATTTTAAAATGCAACAGATTTTCTGCAGGGAGAAAAGTACCCTACTTTAGGATGCTTTTCTCGATACACTTGTGGATGGACTGCAAGGTACAATGCCACAAGTGCACTGGCAGTTAGGGACCCGTTGGAACAACCTTCCAAAACTTGTACAAGAAGTCAGGGGCTTTATACTGCAGGACATGCTGCAAACGTTGGGATTCAGCTGACCTCCTATTGGGAATGGGAGCTATAACTCATCCAGGACATAAAAGTTTGTCTTGGCTAAACCGCAGTAATAGGCAAACCATTATTAGCCAATTGCAAACTGAAATGATGAACATTGCAGAGGAGAATGAAGAAGATGAGGCTGATGAGCCTCCAGCAAAGAAAGCAGCAGTTACTCAACAAGATGAGGAATTTGATATTCTGTTTGGACATAAAGATGAATATCCTGGTGAAGTAATCCGTTGTACTCATGATCACATTGAAGATGAGATATCTTAAGGAGGCTGAAATTAACTTCAGAATAGCGGATGACCCGATGGATTGGTGGAGAAAGCATGAATTCTACTTCCCTCAAGTTGCCAAACTGGCAAGGAAGTATCTATAGCTATCCCTGCCTCAACTGCACCTTCAGAAAGGGTTTTCTCCACAGCAAAGAATATACTCCAGAAAAAACGATGGTGCCTCTTAACCAGAACGGCTGGGTAAATGCATATTCTTGAGGCATAATGCAAAGTGGTTTTAAATAGCACGTGATAGGATTTTGCCGTTGTGTACTTGTATGGTACTAATGCATCTCTGCAAAATCTTCATGTACTAAATTGGTATTTCATCTATCTCCGTGATTCTCCGTCTATTTCCGTGCACGTTTGTATTGCGATATGCTAAAAAAATATCGCGATATATTGCGTATCGCGATATATAAAAAATATCGCGGCAGCCCTGGCTACAGGACATGGTGCAGTATAGGATGCTTACCAGAGTAGGAAGCAGATCACTATACCTATAGTACAACTTATAGGCATCATTGTGATTAAGTTAGTACGCGCTACTGGCTCGACAAGAAATACTATACGTACTTTCATACCTGTTTCTTACATGCTAGACACCATTCACTATGCAGTGAAGGATGCCTAGCACAGCGAAACCGCTATCTGGAGACGGGTTGCAACGGTACTCCGTCTCTCTCGAACATGACGGACTTCTACGTAAATGTTACGGAAACGTTTAGTGACGGTGCCCGTGTATGTACAATGGTAATCGACAGCACGGTACCGTCCACATAGATATTGACGTCATGGTCACGTGATATAAGTCACCTTTCCGAATTTGAAAATGAGTGGCAAGCGATGTTACTGTCACCACTGTGGATGGGGAATACGTGTGTAGATCTACATGTCCTAATATCAGCAGATGTAGCACACATACTGGTCTCCTGGGAGGTGTGGACCTTCATGGGCGTGGCCTAATCAGGTAAATGTGTCGGTAGGCGCCATTTTTGTTGCGTCGAACCCCCTTCTTTCAGTCTACAGGAATAGGTTGTAACGCGAAAGTACGTGCTTTTCGTTATGTAATTTGATGTCTGATACTTGTTTTTCCTCTCTCTAAACCCTTTCCACGAACGTACTCTGGAGCGCCATGAATGTGTCACAAGGATGTCATTTTTTTGTAACAGATGAACGTTTGCTGGCAAGAGTCTCAGAGTTGTGCCTTTCGCATTACGGTATACTTTTTCCAATCTGTAAGTTGTTGGGCATGTGATTTTTGTTTCCTCGCTTATAGTAAGCCTTTGTTAATCTGGAGCGCAATGAGGTATGTGCAAAGAATCTCACCTGTGGCTTTTTGTAAGAGATGAAGGTTTGATGATGAGAGAGTTGAATGTGCGACTGTCGTACAGGTTTCACGCCCGTGTCATCAATAACCGCAATTGTATTTAAGCAAGTACTTCGTGTGGTTCTCATCCTATAATCATATCTTTCAACAGGACAGAATCGTACCATGCAGTAGTTGTTTTGTACATCAATACGTACGGAGACCAAGCAAAATACTTGCGTTCCCTTTCGTACATGCCTATGTATTTGTATAATGACTTTCAAAGCTGCTTCAGATTCTGAGAAAGGTGCATGTGATGGTGTGGTGTGCTGCATGGATAGAAGCGACGCGGTTGCCTAAAACCCAACCTTACGTACCGACGGTACGGCAACGGTAAAAAGCGAAGCTCTTTAACCGTCGATTTTCCGAAGTGACGGATTATAGCGTATAAATGACGTGACAGAGTGACGGGAAAAGAGACGTTACCGTCCACTCTCAGTCCACAGACGGCCCGTTGAAATTGATTTCAACGGTATCCGCCTACATCAAAGAGACGGGTAAGGTCACGTGATGAGACGTTACCGTGTCGATAGATGTACCGGTTTTGCTGTGTATAGGCCAGGCGGTATTAAATAGTGATTGTTACCATCCGGTAGAGAGCATTCCTTGCCTACAGTTAACGGCGCTTCCTACACCGGGATGAAGGAAGTAAATAGCGTTTACGTTATAGATTCAAACTTGAATCATCACATATGATATGAATTTTGTCGTGAACTACCAATATTCAGTTCGTTCAATGCACATGTCCAGCAATCGCGGACATGAATAATTGAATACCCGCGTCACGCGATAAAAATTAATTGAACGGGAAGTGTATGGAGAGATGTGTAAAAACACTCACGGTTCTTTTACAGTGGCTACAATACAACTTTACGTAACTTATGATTGGGATACTAATAAACCATCTTTTTTATATTCTGGTCTCTGTTGAAAAGTGTTCTGTCACGCAAAAATTGTACCGGGCGAAAATTGTACCGGGCGGTACAATTTTCGCAACCAAAATTGTACCGCCCGGTACAATTTTGGTTGCGAAAAGTGTACCGGTGTCGTAGTGCACAATGTCCCCCCTAAAATTTGTCCCCCCGGACGTTTTGCACTAGTGTACAATGTCCCCCCGGACATTCTGCACTAGTGTACAATGTCCCCCCGGACAATCTACACTAGGGCAAACTGTCCCCCTCCAGGGTAAAATGTCCCCCCTCATAACATTTTATTTCATCGATGACAAGGCTGGGAAACTTTTACGGCAGTACACGGGATCGCGTTGACGCCATTACTCAGCAGCTCCTAACCGTCGCCAAAGCTGCATGTCGTTCCGCCGCTTGAAATGCTCATTGTAACCAATACTGACACACATACACGAACATTTAGAATTTTAGTATTAAATTCCTTTAACGAATACACAGCTCTTTTCCTTTCCATGTCGTCAAAGCACTCATTGAAACCAATATTCACACACACATATATACAAGAACACTCATTATTAAAATTCCTTACGGAGTGGTGATTGATATACTATATGGCTGAAACCTCATCAGTATGAGAGATTGAAATATATTGAGATCAACTAGGATCATAGCCTGAAAAGTAATGTCACATAAACACTGCTCCACACTGCGTGCACCGCCTGACATATCTCAGGAAAGGCTATTCCCATCGTCAGTTCATCTGTTGCGTGATAGTACAACCGATCAGTCGGGTACCCAGACTAAAACCCATCCTAAATAGCGTAAAAACCATGCATCCTGCGTCCAGGGTGGGAATAGTGTAAAAACCTTACTTGGAGGGGTTTTGCCGAATGTAGACGTATGAATTGAATTATTGCTTCAACATTCGACAGAACTAGGGTAGAACCACATGTATTCCCATCCTGGACGCACAATCCGGGCAGGATGGTTTTTACGCTATATAAGGACGGGTCTTCGTTAAAAACCAGCCTGTTGGACGTTTATAACTCCCTTTGTTAGCCTATAGGTAGGACATTGCGCCCTAGTGTGGAGTGTCCAGGGGGGGGGGGGGCATTTTACCCTAGGGGGGGGGGACAGTTTGCCCTAGTGCAGAATGTCCGGGGGGACATTGCGCCCTAGTGCAGAATGTCCGGGGGGGACATTCTGCACGGGGGGACAATCCGCCCTCCCACACCGGCCTTGCCAAAAGTGTACCGGGTAGTGAGAAAGGACCGTTAGATATATAGGATGTCGGATTAAGATTAGTGTTCTGCTAGTTAAATATGTGTTGTACACCGTTTGCTGAAATAAAAACTAAATCACTTGAACGTACAGTAATATATAGTTGGCAACGTACTATATTTAAATTTTAGCGCACTTCACTGAGCATAACACATTATCTTACTTTCAATCCCCATTTCTGTATATTATCTATCAGATGTGTGCTTCGCGACAACCAATTTTCTTTACCTGCATGCCTGTATTATTAAGCTACGCGATCAGGGAGTTATTACCTAATTATGCCACGTGGTTGAAGAGTGTTGAAGACGTGCGATCGACAGAAATGGAGAAGAGTGCGGTTACCAAGAGTACTGAACAGCCTTTGTCTGACCCCGCCACGGTTGATGCTGATGCAGTCTTCCTATACCTCACATGCAGAAGCCAAGTACCCTATAGCGGTTCTAGCGATATCATGAAAAGAGCCATCAGAAGGAAGGCTGCGGTGTGCGTTGTTAGGGATGGTGTATTGTACGTTCAAAAGAAGAAGAAAGACAATAGCGTAAGTGTATTGGGATTAATGATACGTAGTCGTGCAAACATTATCTGGGGATTTTAGATATTTGAATTGAGGTTCGTCAGACACCGAGAAGAGCAGCTTAAGATTTTAGCTGCTTGCCATCTCGATCCAACTGCTGGGCACATGGGCGAGAAGCGAACAGTCAAAAGGATTACTGAGCGTACATCAAAATCAGAGTTACCAGTGAAAGCTCCATGGTATAATATTGGAATTGATTTTATTGGTCCAATCAATCCTTCTTCAAGCAAGGGAAATCGGTACATCTTGACAATAAGTGATTACTTTTCCAAATTTGTTGAAGCCGTTGCACTGCCTACTAAAAATGCTGACGGTGTCGCAAATGCACTGTTCAAGGTAAACTCCGGGCCTGCATGACTCATAACCATGGCATGATTTTACTTTGTCTCATACATAACAGCTATTTATGAGAATGGGGATTCCAAGGGTTTTAACCTCTGACAATGGGAGTGAATTTAAGAATGAACCTGAAACACAATTGGCACAGTCTTTAGGAATAAAAAGGATTTTCACTACACCATATCACCCACAGGTTAGCCTGTATTTTATTCAGTTACACACACTCATGCGTATATTACAGTTTGTAATTAGTAACTATACATGTAGGTTGATTTACTGTGCTTGCTTTTTTTAAAATTTACAATTTTGCTCTTAAAGGGCAATGGACTCGATGACAGATTCAATCAAACTCTTCAACACATGCTGGTTAAGTTCATTTCTGAGAAGAAGGGTATGTGGGATAACTTCTTGGACACATGTGTCTATGCATATAATACATCAGTCCACGAGTCTACTTCATTTACACCTTTTGAGGTGATGTTTGGCCATAAAGCTGTACTGCCTATAGATGTTGAACTGGACATTGCCAGTCCATCCATCAATGATGAAGCTGAAGCATTAAAGATTAAGTGAACAGCTAATTCTTATGTAATAGATGACCCAGTATTGAAAAAGGATTTTAAAAGAAAGAAAAGAGCTGGAGGAAAATTGGATCCACAGTATGTTGGACCTTACATCATAACAGAGGTACATGGGAAAGGAACATACATGTACTGCCTACAACTAATGGAAAATAAACAGTGTATTGTGGAAAGAGTAAGTGGGACACATCTTAAGCCTTATATAGCTGTGCACAGTGGTGATGAAAAGGATGCTTCAGAAAAGAGAAATAATTGCACAAATGCCGACGTTGAATTGGAATGTGAAGTGATCGAATTGGGCAAACTGGATTGTTCTAGTATATATGAACAGTTGAATTCTTCGAATCATCTGCGATTGTGGAGAACCGGTGCAAATGAACTTCACTATGAAGCTAAGGAAGATGATGAAATGTTAGATGTGAATGAATAATTGGATGTAAATTATAATGCATGTATTTATGTGTGTTAGATTCTTTACTCAAGGATTTATCACAACATTTACAACTTAAGGAAGGAGAATTCACACTTAGCAAGGATACCACAATGTCATTATGGATAGAGTACAGAACATGGTATGGGGAAGGATGGCTGCATGAAGTATTTGGAGGTGACTTTGTAGTTGTAAATGATGATTTGTATGATGAATTTGAGACATTTAAGAAGAAGGTGTACTCCTATGTGGAAAGTGCATTCCGCATTGTCAAAGGAGTAGAGTTAATTCATGTTTGGTGTACATCATGTGGGGTGACTTTGAAGCCACTGCATCTTCTAGGAAGTGTGTACTATCTAATGTCTTCAGCACAGCTTGATTCATTGTGCCAGTGGGTGTATGCTAAACGTAGCTTGTTCTCTTGCAAAGATGATTTTAATTGTGGAAAGTGAAGATAACACTTCAACACACCCAGATGCTGTGGTAGATGAAATTGTCCAAGCTGGTCCAAATACTATCTCATACTTGCCAGCATGTGACGAGTGGCAGAAGAGTTTATGTCAATTTCTTGGCATGACATTTGTAAGAAGGAACATTACTCACATTCTTCAACCTATTGAATTCAGCATTTTCCACCAGCCTGCCACAACAGTGAGAATTCTAGGAGATGGAAACTGCTTTTTTAGAGCTTTGGCATTTGTAATAACTGGGTCCCAAGATGAACATCAAGAACTCAGAACAATGACAACAACTTACATGCAACACAATGCTGGAATTTTATCATGCTACCTTGATGCTTATGAAACAATGGATGAATATCTGGCAAGAACAGACATGCACAGCTTATCAGTCTGGGCTACAGAAATAGAAATATTTGCAGCTTCCAGCAATATGTTACAGACGCCTATACTAGTGTTTTGTAAATCTGGACTTACATACAAGTGGCTACAGTTTTCACCACATCACTGTGAAGACAGCGGTATTGTAGGCCGGCGCAATACATTTCAATGAAAGTATTTACTTGGTAAACATATCCAACCACTATGAACCTGTTAGGCGAATGAAATAGTATAAATTCAATGTATGCATCGTGTATAAATTTTTTTTGGCTGATTTTGATAACTGATATCGTATGATAACAATTATATTTACAACACACTGTTAAGCTTTAATTCATACCAAATGTAGAAAGTGTACATGCCATTTCAACTGTTCCAGTATGGATGTGGTAAAACTAACAACGTTACGTAATGACCATATAGGCAAGTTTTATATGCCTGGACATATGCAATAACTAATGAGTTGCGTCCAAATGCATCAGGCATTCTTATCTCAGATAAAAAGCCAATTTTCATTTCAAAATGTTATATATATAGCTGCTTAAAGCTAACGGTCCTTTCAAATTCTCACTACCCGGTACACTTTTGGCAAGGCCGGTACACTTATCGCAACCAAAATTGTACCGCCCGGTACAATTTTGGTTGCGAAAATTGTACCGGGCGGTACAATTTTCGCCCGGTACAATTTTTGCGTGACAGTTCACTACTAATTCCATACGCATTTTTGTGCTACTGCGTACTTTTGTACATGAAACATGGTATTGTCATGTTTCTTCAAGTTTTTTCTCATCACTCAGCCAAAAATCTGAAGTCTACACAGTGGAATATGAAGGCTGAACTACTGAGTCGTTAGTAGGAGCAAGTGGTGTATTTTAGACCCTTACAACATTCCCAAGGCACTTATATGAACCGCACTTCAAAATCTGGGACAAATATATGAAATTATTAATTGTCATCCGACGTCACATGAGCAAATTATTGGTGCTTGGTAGAGCCGACCGTGTATCTGGCATAGTGCCGTACACGCAAGATGGGTGTTCGGTATGAAATAAGAGATACAAATCAGATTTGCAAGCGAACGCATTCTGTCTCTGGTAGGCCTACTTGGATGCATGTAGTTATAACTTCTACCGGCGGTTTTTTTTTTTTAAGCGAGACCTTATGATAAACTAACGTATACTTATAATGACGTACGTTCTCGACTGGCGCTGGATCGAAACATATATGCGTACACCAAAGCTATGTGGTTAGTGACCGTGGCAGTATGTTGAGCGAACACGAGCGCACTTTGCTGTGTCATGTGTATAATGACTGTTAGTACTACTGTATAAAACCGATCGACATGCAAGGCCGGACGTTGTGAATGCATTTCAGCTTCTTTGTAAAGCTCTCATTAAGTGTGATATCGAAAGATAAATAGATACAAGAGACAGAGATCATATATAGATCTCTGCAAGAGGCAAAGAGTAAGAGGGCCTCCAGGTCCACAGTCGACATAGCCAAGAGGCGTGGCGTTGATAAAAATATAGCACTGCGCGAGGCACTGTTTAATATAATAATTCTAGATACAAACCGTACGCACCTGATTCTTCAAACATTCGCGATTCTAAATGTTCAGTGCATAGGAATGTTTCAAAATACTACGTTCAAAACTGCATAAGCAGTACCAGAGGTTATCTGGTTGAACCTGAGCTGACAGTGGTGCACAGCAATTCGGCCGTCGCCACACGCGGGTGAATTGCATTCAGTCACACACGCGTGTACATAACGATGCGTGCACTTAAGGCTATTGTAGTCATTAAGGCCGGCATACATGTGGCGACTTCCTGCCGACTTTTTGCATGCAACTTGTCGATTGTGGCGCCATGATATCCTTTACGGGAAATTTGATAATCATCATCAATTTAACATTCATACATGTCCAATGATACTGCAGTGGAATAATTAACCATTACACCAACAAGGATATAAAAACACTAAACTACTACAGTAATAATGAACGTCAGAGAATCACTATCACGCTGATTATTAATTGGCAGGAACTCTGGCCATCCATAACCAGGGTTGTTATCAGTATCAGAAGGTTTAGATGAACAGCTTTGTGATGGGCTAAATTTTAATTCGCGAGGTTGCATATTATGACCTACTAACTGGACAGTAAATGTTCCGCTGAAAGGCCACTTCAAGTAATCATCAAAAATGCCCTTCTCCAAAAACAAATACACAGAGAAGTGTTAGTTATATTCCTCCTGGCGTCGTACTTGAAATAAAACCTTGTAACCATGGGTATAAAAATTTCTATTCCACCGTGTGTCATACTTCAAGTATGAAGAAACACTCTGCATAACTAAGGTCACAGGAAGGTAGTGAATTTGTTGCAGTACTGGTATTAACTGCTCATCAATTTCCTGCTGTTTACCCAGTATCTGAAAGACAGAATACAACTGCATGATGACATTTACATAGAATAATGCTAGTACATGATATAAGTACAGAAAATGACACTGGGCTGGCTTTTGCTTTGTCAGATTTCAAAATCCATAGTATGTTTGAGTAAATCAAAATTTTTAAAGTAGTACAAATGTGGTACATGCAAAATTCAATATATTATCTATATGAAACTAGTAACATTATTTATTCAACAGCTACCACTGAAACATATAGATTCATTGTAGCTTTAAACATAATGCGTTGTTTTCTGTAGTGGAATGCTTACAGTTCTTTCTCACCCAATTACTGGGCCGGAGAATCACATGACACTTCAAAGCATTATGAATTTATATCCTTTTTAACCAATATTGGATAGTTGCTTGATATAAGCCCGCATGGTTTGTGGTGGGGATTTATGTTTTCTCCGATACAATGGATGCATCCGCATTGGTTAAGTCAAGCTTGCCTCCAAGGTGGTCTGCCCAAGGAGATTCTTGGAAGTCCCAAATTTGGAATATGTATAACCATGCACCCTGCTAAACAAGTGGTGTGAGCTGAGAGAAT
The DNA here is from genome assembly GCA_949361645.1 of Spongilla lacustris. Taxonomy (NCBI): domain Eukaryota; kingdom Metazoa; phylum Porifera; class Demospongiae; order Spongillida; family Spongillidae; genus Spongilla; species Spongilla lacustris. The sequence goes on from OX442415.1 coordinate 13,397,537, forward strand.
GTGATGAATCAGAGAACTGAGTTGGTGAATGAGAATGTAAATTTTATGATTGAATGAACACATCAATGGGGCAAATGTGAACATGGGCCAAATGCATGCATGTAAATAAAAATATTGGATCCTTCGGGGGGGGGGGGGGGGGGCAAGAAATATTTTTTTAAAAACACCCATCCTCAGATTTCTTAAAGGTTCCCCCACCACCCTACGCCCCTTTCTCACCCATGCATAACCATAATTTAGCACTAAAGAACCCACGTTACAATGAATGCCTTATCACAACATTAGCCTACCAAGAGAGAGAGAGAGAGAGAGAGAGAGAGAGAGAGAGAGAGAGAGAGAGAGAGAGAGAGAGAGAGAGAGAGAGAGAGAGAGAGAGAGAGGAGAGAGAGAGAGAGAGAGAGAGAGAGAGAGAGAGAGAGAGAGAGAGAGAGAGAGAGAGAGAGAGAGAGAGAAGAGAGAGAGAGAGAGAGAGGGAGGGGTGGTAACAGATGCAGTATCATCTATCAACCTGGTGAGGACCATCATCTATCAACCTGGTGAGGACCATCAACTGTCCACCTGGTGAGGACCATCATCTATCAACCTGGTGAGGACTACCATCAATCCTCCTGGTGATGTCTATCTTTAGCTTCGTCTCCTGCTACTTAGCTGTATACTTCTTGCTCAGTACTCCTAGCCTCCTCTTTATGGTTGGCACACTTTGCAACCTCCTCTGTCAATTTTGACCAGGGTGAATAGACTGCATTCGATCATAGCTGTCCATCTTGAGCTCAGAGGTCATCAGCTGGAGAAATAATATTACATCTGGGGACTCCAGTTATCCGGTAAAGTATATACCTTTTTGTGAAGGGTGAAAATGGAGAGTCGGCAGTCCTCACGATTAGTGTGACTACTCTCATATAGTTTCTGCAGCTGTGCATTCGTCACGTACGCATTGTTCATGTGGGTAGCAGATAGGCCAGTCACCCTTGCACGACTAACCAGAGCAAATACTTGATATTATATTTAAGACGGGTGCATGGACCATGCACAAGAAGCTTATCCATATGATGCAAAGGTTCACAGTCCAGAGTCCTCATGCAGCTCCGATTGCTCAAACGTGAAAGGAAGCTGCTGCTGCAATCCAAATACCCAGTTTTGGATAAAGGGTGAAGACACATCTGGCAAATAGCCCCGACAGAACGGCTTAGGCAACCTCTAGTCTGCTCAGCTACACTAGGAATGGATTCCTCGCAAGCAACGGCAACAAATTTAGCCAACAGGTTCCTCAATAGAAGCAGCCCTTGCAGCAGGAGCCGCTGCCTCTTTTCTGCAGGTGGCTGCAATTGCTGCATTTTGCTGCTGGTTCATCGCTGCGGTCTTCCCCTTTGCACGAATCAGATTCATAGTGGCATTGTATGTCTGCATTTTAAGCACTTGCCACACCTATCACAATCCATAGTTAACCAAATTAGGAAACTACCACGAGAGAGTTGAATGTTAAATCGTTCGCAGCCTGTTTTGCAAGTGTCTAGCAATTGTATATGTGGGATCTCAGTAAATTTAAAGTTCTTTTGCTGGGCTTTCAGAATCAGACAATACACAATCCTTTCTTGGTCAACTGCGCAAACGCTATAGGCGCAAGTAGCACTTGTACAATAGGTCTGGGTACCTAAACGTGTGGGCCGGTCTGGGTACCGAAAGAAAGTGTGTTGTGCATCAACCAGGCAGGTTGAGAGCATTTCACTTGTGTTGTTCTCTATTGGGTAACTAGAAACGTCTATATAGAAGTACCATCAAATGCATTCGAAACTGCTCCAGAAAAAAGTGTACTCGGCAGCTTTCGAACATCGATAAACGGGCGGCCGTGTCAGTTAAAATCAATATAAAGTACGTTACCATGCATGATATGACGCTAGGAATAGCGCCAAACGTCCTATAAAAGAGTATGTATTTTGTTATACGTAAAACAAAGTTTTCCGACTAAAATCAACAAAAAATACATTTGATTCTCACGGAACCGGTGTTAAAGACACGGTTAATTCTCAAGTTCGTGAATCCACAAAGCACACACCATATGAGTTAGTGTTTGGAAGTCCGTGGTATTACCAGATATTTCATTCAGAGGAGAGATAGCAGTGGCGATAGTGTCTGTGAAGGTGGCGTGATGGAGTAGTAAGACAATGAAGAAAACTATTGTGAAAAGGACAATGATGATGACACTGGCAGCAAGTAAGAGGCTCACAAAAATGGTCGCAACACAACAGACAATGGCACTAAGGAGGACCAAGAAGATGATGGTATCATGAAGACAATGGCAGTAAGGAGGACCCTAACGATGGTGGTAGCAAGGAGGAAGGCCATAACAAGATGGCAGCATGGAAATTGAAAGCAGTATGGAGAACAACTGCAACAATGCAGACGATAAAAGCAATGTTTGACTTTTGAGTACAATCCCACAGTGTGGGATTGTTCTCACAAAATGGCATAAGGACGTCTTGCTGTCTTGCAATAGCTGGTTAGATGACAAAATTATCAATGCATCACAGTATTTGATAAAGAAAGGGGAACCCTTCTGTCAAAGGTCCTCAATGTACTCAACTAGCACTTACATTTCTGATAGAAATACTGAAAGGTGGTTTGTTCAAGTACTGAACATGAATAATTCACACCGGATAGTGGTCTACTACATATATGAACTACTAATATATTAATAACCATAAAGGTATATAATAACTTTCCCGAAGACAGAAATAAACTAATTGCTAATATCATGCAATCTCCATATCCAACAATTGAAGTACAGTAAGCTGATGTGCGAAAGCATGAAGCAGACAGTAATTGTGGTTATTTTGCTGTTGCATTCGCCACCTTGCTTGCCCATCTTCAAGACCCCAGAAGCATAATCTATGACCAGGCAAAAATGCTACAACAGCTAATCCACTGCTTGGAAACACATACATGTAGCATGACAGCATTTCATTCATGTGGGTCTCGTAGACCCAGTGATCCAAATGTCGATGCCTACTCAACATATTGTGTTCTGTCACTGGAAAATTTGTTCCGCGGTAATTTTGGTCCGGGACCAAACTTACCAGAAATTATGGTCCGGACTGATAATTTTGGTCCGGATGTTGGAAGTAGCCCTGCAACCAGTTTATAGAGGTTTCACGTAGCCAAACACAGGTAGTTTGATATCGCAGTGTATGCTAGCTGTATGCACGAGGGCAATGGTGGCCGGGCGAGGCGCCAAACGGATAAACCTTGTACATATACTCTCTAGCTGTGTTATCGAGTTGTTGCTGGTTATCGATTCATATAGATATTTGTAACGTGGTTTGCGGCCGGCCCGTTTGCGTTGCATGGAGCGCCTATAGTTTCCCCCGTGACGAAGCAGAGTTCTGAACAAGATGTCAGCTGAGGAATTATTATTTTTTTAAATCCATCAGGAAGTAGGTCCGGTCTGACAAACTGCGCAGCTGGGATCCGGCCAGGCAGGTCTGCAGCCCTGATTATTACTGTTCATGACGTGTACATGAGTTGTAAAAAACAAGTGGGAACTTGTCCGATTGCGACCGGAAGGCCAATCCGCTAACCTGGGGTGCGCAGAACCCGGCCTACTGTTCCATAGCCGTCGTAGCTTAGAAAAGCAGCTACCCTATTGTTCACCCACCAGCTGAGTTCAGGGTTTAGAGTTGTGTTTGAGATGATTCGTCTGTTCTTCATGGGACCAAAATTTTCGTGACAGTTCTGCTGCATGATTGATGAAGGCACTTCTATGATCCAGTGTTCCTCATGTACAGAGTGGTATCAAATGGCTTGTTGTGATTTTCCTTCCACAGCAATTCAGGCGTCCGCTCGCGGGTCATTGCAAATATCGGATTCAGTCACGCATCCGTGTAGATAACGAAACGTGCATACACGATCACCGGAAGGATGAATTTTTTGAAACAGCACCGTCCGAAACTGTACGAGAATTTCATTTTAACCGATACCGATTACTCGGGCTAATCTAAATATTCGTGCCAGGCCGTAGAATATTTTCGTAAGAGATACGAACTTGAGATGTTAACAAAAGCAGAAGCAGTGGCAAGTTTCTTTCTACCATTAGTACAGTATCTTCTACGTATTATAAGACCTGTGCTTTGTTGCAATCCCTACTTTGTATAGAAATTCATCGGCTCCGATGCAAAGACAGGACTTTCGTATTTTCAGTCCTAATTCAAATATATATTATCTCTGTTCAAAGTAAGAGTTCTTTTCTTATGTATCTTTTTACAAATGTCCTTGTGTTACGCTAGAGCTAGAAATATGATAAACAGCAGCTGACCAAGGCAAAGTTTGGAGTGAGTTCTAATTATTGCACGCGCATACTATATTTTGTTTGAATACGCCTTTATCTATAGGAGCAGCTTCTTTTTGACCCATTCACGTATTTTCTAGGCCACTAATGAAGCTTTACTGCATTACAAGGTTTGTTTTAACTTTGCTCACACAAGCTTCATATATATCCCATACACCTACAATTACTTTTGGACTGTTTCATGCGTTTAGCTTATGTAATGGATGATGCAGCTTGTTTGAATATAGTTTGTGTTGTTTGCTAGGTGAATCTAGATGACATCATGTTGAGAGTTGTTGATAGTTGTATGGTGGGAGTGGTACTGTGGTGATGTGATGAAAAGTGGAGGTACTGGGGTGATGGTGGGTGGGGAGAGGGTGAAATAGTGATGTACATGTAGAACACAGTTGTGGTTGGGTGATGGAGGGGTATAGTGGTGATGGAGGTATCATGGTGGGTGGAGGTTACAGTGTTGATGGTAGGTGAGGGTACAGTTGTGATGGATGGGTGGAGAGATGATGGTGAAAGGGGAAGGGAAGGGTACAGTGGTGGTGTAGGAACAGATGGTGATTTGCTAGATGTATAGAGTAAAAAGATTTTATTAAGACTAAGTGGTGGGAAATTGTAGGTGGTATGTATAGGCTTTGGGATATTTATTTTACATGGTGTGTGGACTTTAGAATGTTATGTGTGCCTGTGTGATAGTGCTTATGGGGTGATGAGTGCCTCTCTGTGATATGTGTGTGATACATGTATAGGCATAGAGTACATGTATGTGTGGGCTGAGGGGCTCAACCCCCCTCTCTCCCTCCCCATCCGCGTACTTAATTTCATTGACCCATTCCTATGCTCCAGTGGCATGTAACTCTGCAGTAGTGTAACAAGGGTACTTCCCCATATTAGAATGTTTGGCCAAACGCGAGGGGCCTTCATTCCACCTGCCTCACCCCCTTTAGTTCTAATTATTGCACGCATACTCTATATTATGCCTTTATCTGTAGGAGCAGCTTATTTTGACCCATTCACATATTTTCTAGGCCACTAATGAACATTTCAAGTTTTGTTTTAACTTTGCTCACACAAGCTTCATATACATGTATATCCCCACACACCTACAATTACTTTTGGTGGACGGGTGGACTGTTTCATGTGTTTAGCGTATGTAATGGGTGATGCAGCTTGTTTGAGTATAGTTTGCGTTGTGTGCTAGTTGATTTTGAGAGTTGTTGGCAGTTGGATGCTCGGTGGATGGAGGGGTACTGTGGTGATGTGATGAAAAATGAGGAACTGGGGTGATGGTGGGTGGGGAGAAGATGTAGAACACAGTGGTGATTGGGTACATGGTGATGGAGGTATAGTGGTGATGGAGGTATAGTGGTGATGGAGGTATAGTGGTGATGGAGGTATAGTGGTGATGGAGGTATAGTGGTGATGGAGGTATAGTGGTGATGGAGGTAGAGTGGTGGGTGAGTTGTTGTGATGGAGGGTGGGGGAGGGATGATGGTGAAAGAGGAAGTGTACAGTGGTGATGTAGGAACACGATGGAGATGTATGGGATGTGTGGTGTAATAAGAATGTATGTAGACTAAGTGGTAGGTTGTACTTTAATGTTTATTTGTGTACCTGTGTGATATGTGCTTGTTGGGTGATGAGTGCCTCTATACATGTATGTGATATGCGCCTCTGTGTGATACATAGTAGATTGTGTGTGGGCTCAGCTCAATCCCCTCCCTCCCCCACGTACTTATAAAAAATGTAACTGACCCGTCCCTACACTCCAGTGCATGTAACACTGCAGTAGTGTAACGAGGGGCCTTCCTTCCGCACGCCTCACCCCCTTTAGTCGTACTTATTCAAGGGTTTACTACAGCACGCACACACACACACACACCAAGCTACATTGTAAATGAAACTATGCCTACCCCCTATTCCTACTACTACCCTACTCCTCCCCTTACCTACCACTACCCTACTCCTCCCCTTGCCTACCACTACCCCTGCTCCTCCCCTTACCTACCACTACCCCTACTCCTCCCCTTGCCTACCACTACCCCTGCTCCTCCCCTTACCTACCACTACCCCTGCTCCTCCCCTTACCTACCACTACACCTACTCCTCCCCTTACCTACCACTACCCCTGCTCCTCCCCTTACCTACCACTACCCCTACTCCTCCCCTAGCCTACCACTACCCCTACTCCTCCCCATGCCTACCACTACCCCTGCTCCTCCCCTTACCTACCACTACCCCTACTCCTCCTCTTGCCTACCACTACCCCTACTCCTCCCCATACCTACCACTACCCCTACTCCTCCCCTTACCTACCACTACCCCTTACCTACCACTACCCCTACTCCTCCCCTTACCTACCACTACCCCTACTCCTCCCCTTACCTACCACTACCCCTACTCCTCCCTATACCTACCATTACCCCTACTCCTCCCCTTACGTATTACTATGGTGCTTGTGGCGGCATGTAATGTGCACTTATTGTATCATGTATTCATATGTGTGATGTGTGCTTGTGTATGTGATTGTGTGCAACATTACTAGAAGTGCTTTGGTCATCCATTACGACAGGTTGGAGCTGAACATGTCTACAGGGATGAAGGATCACACAAACTAAAACTGATTTGAATATTTTCTGCATTCTTGTAAAGGTGCTTTTAAAATGAATCAATTTCAAGGCTTATTAAATGTTTTATTGCACACATGTGTACTGAGCTATTGACATGCATGGCACCAGCAACATGCTGTACATTAAGCCAGCCAGGGTGTATGAAGAACGCTGTTAGCTTGCCTATGTTGGGACAAAGCCCCTTTTCAGGCCAGAACTTTAGGTACTTGTTGTGATCCTCTTGGAGAGAGGTATCCACAGATTGAATGCAGAAACTGACTCACACATCTACATGTACATTCCACACACACACACACACACACACACACACACACCTAATCATATTCATGCTTTCAAGGTCAGCCCTTACAATGCAAGCAGCTGCTATCCTATGTCCAGACATGTCAACAAGCCATAAATGGAAGATATCTGGTTTATATAAGCACATTCATCAGAAATGGTTCCTATTCTGATCTGGAATGAGACTTTAAAACTCAAAACCTTTTACATTTTTCTGACAAAATGGACGCTCGGACAGTAAAACGCACAGAAGCTAATGCATATTATCCTACCACTTTTATATTATAAGCAAAAAATGTGTGTGCTCCACCCCCACCACCTTTCCGCCCCTCCATCCTTATACCTGACCAAGCTCAATTCCATGGATGTGTGCATACACACTACTAGTACTGCTGTTAGTCAGAACAGTGATCTCTCATCTGGCATCACAGCTTGCCACTCTTATTAGCAGACCCTTTTGGCTGTACTTGCAGACATCTATGGCAGGCTCAACCTCCATCTAGTGAGGGCCAATGCCACAGCCATTCTCTATTTTGATTTAACTATAGGCTACATGTGTATGTTTAAGATTGTACCCATATCATGTGTACATTGAGTATTGTATTATGCATTCAAATATTAATAACACAACAATAATGCTTGATGCATTGCACATTTAATACATTTAACTCGTATTAAACTTTTTTATGTTTGCAAATGGATTTGTAAACTAATATGAAATGCATATGCATGTGAGAAATAATGTAAGGAATCCTTTGACATTGTAGCAACTGCAACTGAGAGGATTGTACCTTGTGGTGTTGCAATGGAACGGATCCTTACAACATATACAATTTTTAATATCTATTCTATCCTGGTGTGATTAATGACACACCAGCAAATTAAAACTGATATCAGTCATACATTACTTATAGAAGTAAAAAAAAAACTGTTTAATAGTAACTGATCCTATGAAATAATATATATTTTTTAAACAGTTACAGTAGGTATATATCGTCAGTAGATAAATCATACACATGCAGGGGTTCTCTATTACATAAAAGTACATAAATGCATATGCTAACGATACCTAATTAATAATGCGTTACCAGTAAATGAAACGAATAAGACTACTTAGCAACCTACATCATGCTCTTTGCCGACATATAAAGGATGGCATTTAATGAAGTGATTATAATTTTAATGTTCAATTACACAGTGGTTTTACAGAGGATTTTAAAACCCTTTATAGAATCAAAACTTGATTTGACGCGTCCGCTGCTATAAGAATACAGCCTTATTAATTGGAACACATCCATATACATACATGTATGTGTGTACATGCATATGTAAGGATGCAGTATCGGGCATTATAACAAATGAAACAACTGTAAGATATATACATAAACATTTCCCGGAGTCACTTTCCCTTGCATTGCACTATATTTTAGTAGTATATAAATATGCAATCGATTAATAATATACAATGATGGGCGTGGCACAATAACAAATTTAGAGAGTGGATATCCACGAATATGATCATGACTGATGATCATGCATATGTTGCACAACGGCCATGGGCATGGCGTTGCATTGTTTGGACGAGAGATCAATATTGCAATACGGTTATCACGCCTTTTACGGGTGAAGGGAGGGTGTGAAGCAATGCATGCTACCTTTTCGACGTCGTGTGACCTTTCCAGTTACAGTGTGACCGCTAATACAATTGATTGGTTTATAGTTGTTACATGTACGCATATACTGTATGTACATGTACAGAGCTAGCTGAAAGTTAATTGAATTATGTATTAAACTACCCAATGACCAATTCACGTGACTGAGATATTTGGCGGGTCGTAAGTAAAGGGGGTGGTAATATGGCGCATTTGAGCCGGCAGGAATTCAGCGACGTATAGAATATCTTCAGAATCTGTTGACCACAGCTGAACATTATATTATAGCTTCGTGACTACTATAATGATGCCAGGTGAGTTACACCTTTAGTTACACTCGTTATGCCTTATACATGTATTATGGATTGAATTGATCGAAGGCTTTTTTTTTTTTTTTTGCAGGGAAAGTCGTTCTTCGATGCTTATTCTGGCGGGGTTTTAAAATTGGTTACTGGAGGTAGTACTACGCTACATCACAAGGTAAGCCCTGGTAACGATGTTCAGTAGCTAGGTTCCAGGGAGTTTACCTTTTCGCTGGTTCGACGTAACGTCGGGAACAGTATTAATGGATTTCTGGTGCGTGGCTGAACAAAAGCGGTTCCTGGGAGTTTACCATTTCGCTGGTTCGACGTAACGTCGGGAACAGTATTTAATGGATTCCTCAGTTGTGCGTGGCTGAACAAGAGCGCTAAAAGTAAGAGTGCATCGCTATAGTTGTTATTTATACTTTCCCTTCGTCTCAACACAGATCGTGGCATGTATTGCTTCTCTGCCTCCTGTCGCATTTATGCATGACCATTCCAGTTGTGTGCAGTTCAGAACGAAAGTAGCACAAGGTAAACCCTACCAGTTATGCATTTGCAATGAGGATTCACTTCAATAGCACAGGGAGGTACCAAAGAAAGGTAAGTGAAACAATTAGATTTATTCGTGTGATATTCATTTTTATTATTCTTAGATGGAGATCAGATGTTACCCCTGCGTGTACTGTCCGAAAGGTAAGGTCATCTGGCAAAATTGTTGCCCAATTCATGCTTTCTTTTTTATATACAGATCTGTCCCAATTCTCAATCAACTTTGTGCTTATGTTATTTTGTACTGTGTGAAGCCAATTATATATTTTTAATAACCTGCAACATATTCAGTACAAGGAATTAATTGACATAACCCGTAAATTAACCACGTATCTTCCAATTGCCAATACGTCATACAATAATTCTTACGTACAAGTACGCGGTCCTCGTACGGTGTTTGCCCGGTTTCGTTCAAAATTGCACGTACGCGTGCGATAATTAATCCGAACTCATCCGTGCGCGTACAAATTAGCTTCCGGGACCGTGAAATCAATCGTATGAAATCGGTCCACTCGCGGTTTCGGATGAAAATGGCTCGCGTAACTCGGAAGCATGCTCTTCCGGTCGATATTACGTGTTCTCTCGGGCCCGGAATCAATGCCCTGAATTGCTGTGTTCATAGTTCATGACGAGCATAAGACCTATGATGGAAATTCCAGTCTTGTGAAATGATCATGAAGTAACAGAACTGTTTCATGCATGTGTGCATGCAGCTGATCCTCATGTTCCAATTGCATGGCCTTTGCAAATAGAGACACTATATGCATGTAGAATAATATTTATGTAGTGTGTACTTCTCAATTACTAAAAAACAAATCACAATGCATTAAATGAAACTGGGCATATAATCTGATAGTAGGATCATTTGTTTTGGATATTTATCTTACGTGATGAAGTTTGGGACCATAGGATGCAGCTCTATATTGTGTCTGTCTTGTTAAAACAACTGGACAGGTGGTTGATCAACAGGACAATGTTGCCTGTCTAGTTAAACAACTGGACAGCTGGTTATTCAACCATCTGATTATTTATCGCCATAATGCATCCGGTCAACCGGTTAATCATCGGGTTGCAGGTGTAAATGAAATGTCAGCAAATGGTGTCAAAATCACGTCCCAGTCTAATGCTAAAAGATTTGCCCCAGCATCTACAATGTAGTTACAAATGCACGGATAGTCTGTCTCCATCGGTGTTCATTTCTTGAGCATTTGGCTAGGCTGTATTTGAAAAATGAAAAGAAGTGGTTCGATTCTTTTTCTACGATGCATAACCAGTGACTGGCTTCCTTTTTCAAGTTCACACATTTTTCTCTCTGCACTGTACGTTGCGCTCATTCAAGTATTATTACAACTATGTACATGTAACCAAAATGTCATTGTTACTGCAATAGTAATGGTGACATACTCATATGAAAAACTGGTAAGGGCCTCTCGATTGTATATTTAATTCTACATTAATCTGGAAAAAAGAAATTAGCAGAGTGGAAGTGATTGCATACACGTCCAATCACTGTACCTTTTAAATTGGTGTGGCGCCAAAAAAACTTTGCTTGTCCCCCTTGCCTCATTAATAATTTATGTCGGACCGCCCCCCCGCCCCTGCACTTCCTTAGGGAATCAGTGTGTGATGGAGCCCCTTATCAACATTGTGTCACACATATGGCAGAAAAATCACAATCAACGAGGACTGACCATTTAGGGCTATAGCTTTCTTTGTGGTTCACATAAATCTCTTCATATTTGATGATCTGTAGTGCCATCCTTTCAGCCGGCTGCACTTAGTCTATAACTAGGTAGCCATATACCTCCACTACCTATTCAAAATTGGCAGTGGTCCACTGCTCCGTTCTTTGTGGAGGACATTCGATTGAGGTACTCGGCTTGCTAGCGATATGGCTAATGAACGGTACAGAGTTGTGGCATATGATTTATACAATAGATAGAAAAATGGTATGCCTATACCAAAAGGTCTCCATGTTGGTGAAACAAGTACAGTACAGTCGTTAAAATACAAAGTCCTTGTTTAGGTCATGATGCATCATGTCATCGTTTCAATATTTCAGTCCGTAGGTCTTATTGTCCAACATTCAATGGGCCACAAAGCCATGCATGAGTGGTTTTCATTTAGTAAGAAAATTCGATTTTGTAACCTGCAAGTGACCTCTATTACAATTCACATTAATCGTTTGACCCTTTAACCTCCTCTTCATAAACTAATTTGGCTGTATGTTGATATATACTTGCATTGTTTTGCACACGCCCCCACACACAACACATAGTTTAAATAAAATGACACTACTAGTCTATAGTTAAACTCTTCCCCCATACAAACACGTGGCATGTACACCGAGACCTCACAGCTCAAACCAAAAAAGATGCCAGCTATTGTGCACTGGCAAATGAATCCATGTATTTTTTGGTGAATTATATAACAAAAGACCTTTAGCAAAATGCGGCTTATGTGTATGTAACTATTAATATTGTGTACATCGCTATTCAAACCATGCACATGGTTATGTAGCAAATATACCACAGGAACGAATATCTTGCCTTCATTCCTCTGTCATTTGATGAGGTTGGCATATTATTTATCTCGTCCACACCATTATGACAAATATCGTAATATACATAGTGAAGTAAATTGCATAAAGCCAAACATTGCAAAACGTATGTAGTCATGCAGGTATTCCTACATGTATGCACTAATTTTTAGCCAATTATAAAGTGTTAAGTGTGGAAGCTTACAGCACTCCCCCATACTTCATTGCTGGGAAGGAGGGAGGGTTCACTTGCTCATGCACCCCTTAACAATAAACACATCCATAGTCTTAATATATCCGCTCTGAAACATATCAACATAAGATCTGTGAGAGAAGAATTATTAGAACTCCGGCAAAGGTGCAATTAAGGTGAAAAATTAATAACACAGGAAGTTCTAGTTTGCTAATTAATAACGCTATTAAACTTTTTTCAGCATTAATTAAGAACAGAATTAGGGAAGCTATATTCTTAAACGGCATGGTTTCCTTACACTTTGTTGAGTATTAGCTTTTTCCTCCAATGCCTTCAGCTGCATCAAATGGTCATCAATTGTCTAATTGTAGGGCATAACACAAATAAAAACTATTATAGTTAGTCATATGACCAACCGTTTTTAGCTTAGAGACCTTGTCTTCAATACCTTGACTCATCTGTCCAACCAAGTGACAGTTATGTCATAAAAATTGGGAACAACAGTACCCATGCCTTAATTGTGTGCAAGCCACATAAAAAATATATCCAACAAAACCGAATTAGAGAAGCTATATTCATAAACATCACGATTTCCTCACACTTTGTTAAATTTTAGCTTTTTCCTCCAATGCCTTCAGCTGCATCAAATGGTCATAATTGTACAGCAGAACACAAATATAGTTAGTCATATGACCAACCGATATTAGCTTAGAGACCTTGTCTTCAATACCTTGACTCATCTGTCCAACAAGTGACAGTAATGTCATAAAAAATTGGGAACAGTATCAGTATCCATGCTTTAATTGTGCGCAAGCCCCATCAAAATTATATCCAACAAAACCGAATTAGAGAAGCTATATTAATAAACAACACGATTTCCTTACACTCTGTTGCGTTTTAGCTTTTCCCTCCAATCCGTTGAGCTCATCAATAGTCTAATTGTTATAGCAGGGTACAAATAAAAACAATTTAGTTACTCCTACAACTAACCTTGTTTAGCTTAGCTTCAATATGCTGACTCACTGTTAAACCAAGTTACAGTGTGCATAACATGTCATAAAACATACCGAACAAAATAATATATCTTGCAAAGAGTACATTAAACCTTAGTTTTGAAAAGTAATTTGAGAATCGGACAGACAGCATTTTAAGAGGGCTCTTTTGAATTCCGATTCTTTTCTACGATGCGCAAACTGTGACAGGCTTACTTTTTCTTTTTTCTTTCAAATTCACACATTTTTCTCTCTGCATGTTGTGCGCATCAAATATTATTATACAACTATGTACATGTAAACCAAAATGTCATTGTAATAGTAATGGTGGTATACCCATAATAATGCATGCACAGCTGCAATGGGCCTCTGGTACATTTAAATCCACAGTAACCTGGAAACAGGAAATTAGTGGAGTAGAAGTGATTGCCTCCGTGTCCAGTCCCTGTATTTTTGGATAAAATTGGTTTGCCGCCAAAAAATCTGCGGGCTTTGCACGCAACCCTAACCCCATCAATTATTCACGTTGGACTCACTCCTCCGACATCTGCCCCTGCACTTCCAGGTAATCAGTGTGTAATGGAGTACGTTGGTCAGTCATCGTTGATTGTGAGATTTTGCTGCAATCTTTGTGACACAATCTTGATAAGGTACTCCATTACATATTTAGCACATGAACATAGTAAATGCTACGAACGGGCTAAATATAGGACATTGGCATTTTCCCTTACTATTATAGACCCTTTTACCTTGCTTTTTACACCACCATTGCCTTCAAATTCTATATCCCTCCAATTTTCTCATGGAGAAGGTTTTTAATTTACTTCTATAAAGTGTAAAGTGTGGAATCTTATGCACTCCCCCACTCTTCTTTGCTGGGAGGGAGGAGGGTTACCTTGCTCGTGCACCCCTCAACAACAACAAACATACCCATAGTCATGAAAAATCCGCTCTAAAATACCAATACAAGATCTGTGACAGAAGCATGATATAAAGACTTGTTACAGCCTTTGGAGGACTGAATTCATCAGTTTCTCATCCTGGCTATAACAGGTCGCCCTCCATGCTCAAAACTAGAGAGAGAGTTGCTTGCTTTGCCAGTTAGACTTGGTGGCATGTGGATTTTAAATCCTACGACATGCTCTTCTCAATGTTTTAACTCATCCAAACAACTAACATCTCCACCGGTTGCAACAATCATTTATTATATCCAACTAAAGTAAATTAGAGAAGCTACTTAAACAACTCGATTTCCTTACACTTTGTTGCATTTTTGCTTTTTCCTCCAATGCCTTGAGCTGCTTCAAATGGTCATCAATTGTCTAATTGTTAGAGCAGTCTACAACTAAAAACAATTTAGGTACTCCTGCAACAAACCTGGTTTAGCTTAGCTTCAATATGCTGACTCATCTGTTAAGCAATGTTACAGTGTGCATAATATGACATTGTATATGCATGAGATCTTGCAAACAATTTAAAATGTACAGTAAACTCGATTTATGAAAAATCACGTGAGAAACGGATCGAAAAAGCTGATAAGGAGAAGCTAAAATAACACACATGTAATTTGTTGAATTACTGCCTTTTCTCCTCGAATGTATTTTGATCAGCTTCAGATGTCTAATCGTAGAGCAGACTACAATTAAAAGCAACTGTAGTTGGTCATAAGTATTTTTTTAGCTTAACCACGATATCTGGAACCGTATACATGCCTTCTAACTAACAAACATGCATGCATATACCAATTGTGTAAAATCACATGATGAAACATGAAAATTTTACCCCAGAAAATAATGACAAACTTTTTCTCATGTTTTGTTCAATTACAGCTTTTTCCTTCAATGCTGTAATCTGGCACAAATGCTTATCAATGGACTAATTGTAGAGCAGATTATATATTTGAAAAATAACTATAGTAGTTACTCTTATAACCAACATGGTTAAGATTGGCAACCTCGCCTTCAATATGTTGCCTCATCAGTCCACCCTAGTGACAGTGACATATGACTTCATACAAGTAACATTAAGCCCTAATGGTGATACTATTTATTCTATCCGTCATAGAGTTATAAGACTCTGAATATATAAATAGCCATACATTTCAATGTGAGCGTTACTTCACTTTTGCTTTTCCTGGAAACTTAGTAAAAGTATCACAAGGGTGATTTTGCTGGACACTGTTCCATATCATGTTTTAAAACATGAAATCTTTGGTCACTTTATTTGTTTTAATTGGGGGCAGAAGTTTTAAAGTTGAAATGCATTGCAGCAGCACTTCCAGGGTTACAATATTATTTACTGAGACATTCTGCTGTGATATATTGCCATCTCTCATGAGTGTTAATTTTTTCTATTTATCCTTATGCCCAAAGAAATTGAACCATCAAGCGGAATACCCACCCATTGCTATGCATCGTAGGCATCTATTTTGCGTTGCAAAGAAATCAAGGTCTAGAGCAACACTACACCATTATTAGTGGGGCTGCCATAGGCCAGCTAGGTGTCCTACTTGAGGCAGGCCAATTATAATTTAAAATTTAAATTATTTTTGATGTACGTAACGTTCAGGATGTCGATTAACGTTGAAGCGTGTCACTCATCTCGATCTGTGAATGATGAACGGAAATGTGTGTATAGCAGTCTTCGAAACACAGTTATGCTCGACTTTGACTCCCAGAGATCAAATTATTACGTATCATGGCTCTTTGGTCATCCTTCAAAATTTTCTTCTAGGCTGACCGCCAAATTTTTTTGGCGCTGCACAGTTATTATTGACAGTTAATTCCTGTTGTCCTGAATGTGTACCCTGCTGGTGTACAGCAGTCTCGCTAGTCAGTCGTACATAGGATATATATCAGGTGAACAATGCCAGTGTTTACATTTTATTGCCAGATTTCTGGCCAAATTAATCAAATTCAAGATTGCATAATGTCATGTGACAATCCTATACTTGACATGGCACATTATTTGGAAGCTGCAATCAGTTAAGCTATTGATGGTGCTTCAGCGTGGTTGGGGTACGGTGAGTTTCACGAGAGTCAGTTACTTGCCATCAAGCACTTGGCAGTGGAAAGTCACTAAAAATATGTTATTATTTGCTTCCAAAAGCTTTTGACTTTCTTCAATGGACTTGTGATAAATCTATTGTAGTGTTCTAAGCCCACTTATATCTTTGATGATGGATGAAGTTAGCATCAATAGGGATGACGCAGCTAATTGATAATGTTGTAAATTATGGCTACCCGTTCCTTAGTAGTCATCATTCTTGAAGAATCTTGCGATTAGCTTACTTATAGATATTAACGATGATGTTTGTTTTGATCAGAAATTATATTTGATATATATGGTGTACTGACTTGAAAATGAACGGTTGCCAAGAACACTCGACATCAAGTGGTCAGGAATTCGAAGCCGTACATCTCGTATGGACGATGAAAATACGATAATGTATCCCTAGTGTTATTTCCAACGTCCAGCTACTTAAAAAGGCTTCACTCTCCAAGTTTTAGAAGAACAAGCAAGTGCTTATTGCAAGGCGTTGAAGGCGATAGAGATGTCATTGCAGCTGTTAGTTCCCGCGTTTCTTTCAATTAAATACTAACACACCAGACATAGCTCTATGGCCCTGAGGCTTTTTTGTGAACAAAGTGAATAACCATGCTTCACATAGTGGTTTTCTATATGTGTGCACATAAATGCACATTTGGCGGTGAACGCGGGTTGCAATTATTGCACATAATTGTGCACTTGGCGGTCAAAGAGTTAAAGCATTGACAGAATGTAATACAAAAGCCATCTGTTATTCTACCGAGCGAGCCGATAGTGATATGGACAATACTGTAAATGGTGAATACGAGCTTGTATATTTCAGCCCCGAAACTCTGCTCAACAGTGAGAGATAGCGGGAATGCTGTTGAATCCTGTGTACCAAGAGAATCTAATTGGACTTGATGCCGACGAAGCTCTGTGGATGTGTATTGTCGGTTCGCAACCAAACGGGTCATTCCATAATCCCATAAAATACATATTGGACGCTATGCTTTAGATTTTGGTGTAAATGCTCATGTTTGTTTCACCTAATATGGATACTACTAAAACGAAATAAAAATTGCACATGGTTTATGATGTAACACTGTCATGAATAATTAATTGCTCTCGTAGTGTACCATCTTTCGTTGACCATAAATCCCTCCTAGCTTCTGATGTTCTTGTTAAGGAATACAGCAGTGGCCTTAGGGCATCCTACAGGCAATCGACCTGAGGTCTAAGAAATCACATCTGGCAGCATTTAATTGTGATGGAAAAGACAATTTCCAGTAGTCCAGAGGAATTCTATGTTCCTCTTCTACATCATAACCCCACAAATGAGTGTACCAAACTGAGGTGAGGACCATCTACTGCCTTCCATTGTACGCCATGACAGGATGAACTGCTACCATCACCGACGTCATTGCTTTCTTGATCATGTGGTTTCTCAGTCGCCGGATTTGGGGAACTATTTGCTATAGAAATGGCTGTAGAAATGGATGCTTCAGCATTGCCGCCTGCTGAAGTGCTGTGTCACCTAATGCTGCATGCCTTCGAAGTAGTGACTTAATCAAAATAAACGATGTATTATACACTGCACCCTTTATCCTCAATTCTCTGCACACCCCAAGCAGTTCTTTTTCCTTGAAAAGCCTTCCATACCTTTGCTTTGCATCTTTTTCTTGTAATACTTTAGCTGCATTGCATGCAACACGATTGCTAACAAGGAAAGGCATCATGGTTTGAACATAAAAAGGGATGTACTGTATTTTGTAATGTTTGCCGCCAAACAGCGATAAAAACTGCCCTGTTTGCTACGCTCCTCTGGCTTAATCTACAAGTGACGAGTATTTTGAGAGGTTAACCTGTTATGTTTCACTAAAACTACATGTAAGTGGAGAGTGGAGTGGACCATCGGGGAGGCCACTATTGTCTTGGATCACGGGAAGGTGTTTTGAAAGCCAAATGGAGTAGCTGGCTCAACTACTCCATTTGGCTTCCAAAACACCTTCCCGTGATCCAAGACAATAGTGGCCTCCCCAATGGTTCACTCCACTCTCCACTTAGGGGGCGTCTCCAAACTATTTTGGAAAAGTTAACATCATTTTGACGTTGGGGGTGGGGGGGGGGGGGGGGGGGGGGTTCAGGCTCGTGACGTTATCCGATGTACTGACCAAAAAAAATGGCGGGGGGGGGGGGAGGGGGGTTTATAATTAAACGTCTTTGCCGTTGCGCTAGACTTCATCCAACCGGATCCGAACGTACGCATTCATCGTAAGTTGTCTGTCTTGCCGCGATACTTCGTCATGAAGCTTTGGAGTGGGATAAGATGAAGTGCTGGTTTCATTTTGCGCTGTTCCAGCAGCTCCTCGAGAAGCCATTTTTAGCCCTCTGCGTGAGGTAATCGTATGAGGTAATCGTAGTGAAATTAAAGTTGACAGTTTAACCTTGTCATTTGCCAGGCTAACCGGGTAGTATAGATTAAAATTCAATCATATTAAAGCTGCATGCAACATAGTATGTGTACATTTAAAAAAAAAAAAAAAAACGCGCTGGTGTCATCAACTCAAGTGTTTTATCGTTCCAAAAGTTAAGTGACTTAAGTCACTAATTAATGACTTAAGTCGCGATCCGTGAATCTATGATTCAATCCTTTGGCACTAGTAAAACCAGACGTGCTAGTGGAACTATCTATTACATTCAGTGGCGTGGTACATCAAACATGCTAAGGAAGGTAAAAGTACACTAAGCCTATCAATGGCAACTGACAAGCTTTTTTTCTCTCTCACTCTCTCAGAAGGGTATAGCAGCATGACTTGAATACATACAAGCACAGTGTCAAGGTAGCTATATCAGTTGACCAGTGGTACAGTTGTGGTGTTTAAAGTGACATAAACAGGCACTTTGTCGTTTGTTCTTTCTCTCCCACAACTAGCTCCGCTATTACAGGGTACTGCATATGGAAAAAGTGGACGGGATTTTTAAACCTAATACGTGGGATACTCTAAGTTGTGGCAACAGGCCGAGCCTTATTGTGGTCCTAAATGAATGGATCTTCTATGTATGTCATTTTGAAGGGATACCGTAGGTCAACCAACATACACGTATAGTTTGGCTACATCGATCAGTACTGGATCAAATTGTTATAAACAACACAGGAAATGGAGTCCTTCTGTACCTGGTTGCCACAACTAAGAGTGCGTAGGACGACGTATAAGATAAAAAAATCCTGCCCATCCTGGGCCGCTGCCTACTTCACCTTCTGTGTCTATCGGAACCTACAAGAGTAGGTTCCATATAGGAATCCTGCAGTATGATGAATGTCATTTAAACAGTCACTCACATCTAGCGGGACAGCCAAGAGTTGGGCCACTTTGCTCTAAGGTGGCAATCGAGCGATATCAAAATGGATAACAGCTCTGCGTTGTTTCTGTGTCATAAGACTGTGAGCGTTTAGAGAACAAAACACCCGTCCCCATCGTTCGTACACAGTCCCATCTAAAATTTCTCCTTTGTCGTCTTCTTCCTTCAGGATAGCAAAACTCATGACAGGAACGTTTTATCACGCGGTTTACGACAGATGTGGGGAAATATTGGGGAATATATAATATTCATAATTCCCTCCTATAGATTTTTTTCTAAGCTAAACATGTACTCCAATCATTATAGATGAAATTGGAAAAGTAAAGAATCATAGTCGTACTGTAACCTTTAAAAGTCAGCTCATTATAGTTTTAACGATGTGCCTCAGCATTCAAGGTACAGTTCCGTTATACACTATAGCCTATATTATGCAAAAGCGAATGTTATTTAAACCAATACAGTGGTATAAGTAGTGCGATCGACCAGGAATTGCAAAGAAAAACAAAGGGCACCTGGCGCAGCATGTTTGCGGAATTGTCCGACAATACGAGCCTGTATAAAACTCCATAGGGCAGTGGCAAATACGTACTGAGTTTTAAAAGAAAATGCTGCAAGAATAATCATACAAACCACTAGGAGGGAATTATTCCACAAAATAATCACGATTTCCCCGCGTCTGTCATAAACCGCGTGTTAAAGAATGCCAAGTGTACCAATCGCTTCAGGATGCGTCCGCATGTTATCTTCAGGTGTCTGTTAGACGCTTAACTGTTTGGGCATATAACTAAAGCGAATAGTACCTTATTTGGTATTCGGTTAAAAATACCCAAATACATGAGATAGCTACATGTATTTTCAAATGCAATAAATCAAATAATAACCACGGGTCATGGGCGTGATTCAATTTCATTTTCTGCACACTGTTAAACTTGAGGTAAGTACTGAATCTATAAGAGCATGTGAGGCCCTTTTGATGATTTCAGGTACCCTATGGCTCCATATGTACATGTCCAACCATATTACCAAACGGTTGAGAAACAGAATGGAGCAGTGATATGCGATAATATTAAAGGAAGCTTCCTCTCGAAGATTCAAAGTATCATTTTCTGCATGACACCTGTGCATTACTCTCAACTCAATCATTCGTTGCGCAGCTTGAAATGAAAGCCAATAACTACTGTACACACTTAAGCAGTACTCAACACTATTGCATGTATTTGTTTGACCTAATTGATTTATACTATACCTTCTTATAGCATACGCGATCAGATACATTGTACTACGGTATGCAGTGTACAGCAGATATATGTGAAGCAAGAGGCTCCAATTAGAATTTGTCTCCCCACACCACCCCCTTACAGAAATAAAACCCGGCAACAACTGGCCACTTGTACATCTACAGTCTGCAGAAGGAAACATTTATTACACATCGGTTACCTCCGGTCCATGCAGAGGAACAAACTAAAGCAGTGGGCAATCAAGCAGTTTAAGTCCGTGTGGTCCATACAACGGTGTGCGATTTATAAAACGAGAGTTTAAGTCAAGTATTGCTATTAGTTATGCTAGCCCACTTTTTGGATATGTTCTGATCAGATAGTGGTGTGTGGTCACTATCTGATCAGAGCGATGACTACCTGTATGCCGAACTACACACTATCATCACTACCGCTTTATGGGCATGATAACGTTCTAACCACGGTAATTAATTTTCTGATACTATGCCATCCATGATTTCATGGTATGAAAATGAGATGTTACTTTAAACATACTGAAGCATGAGAATAAATTTCAAAGCATTACAAGTGATAAAAACGTTCTCAATATGATAAGGTTGTTGGTACATGTATATAGGAAACAAAGGTGATGGTGGTGTAAAAAGCAAGGGAACAAGAATTTTGATTGAAAAGATGAAATGAAATAGACCTATAATACGACACACAGTTAAATATTACAACATGCTGCTAATATGGTCAATTGCATTTCTTCTTTTCAATCAAAAGTCTTGTTCCCTTAGGGATGCTTTTTACACCACCATCGCCTTCTATTCCTATATACTTGTATAGAGAACGTTTTTATCACTTGTACACTTAAGGTGTAGGAAATAAATTAAAATAAATACTTTCTCACAAGAAAGTAAGTGGCATGTAGATTGGACGGCACAGGTGGTATAAAAGCATAGCAATAAGTTGTGAATGGAAAAATGAAATAAACCTAACCTATACTTAGCACACCTGTAAAATGCAGACATATCATTTTCCCATTTAAACCTTACACCACATTACCTTCCAATCATATACACCACCAACTTTCTTATAGAGAATCTACTTGTGTCTTGGAGTATCAAACAATTTGAAAATTGCTGTAGGTCCTTATTTCTGCAATGATCTCAATAACACAATGGTTAACAATTACTACTTTGCATAAAAGATTACATATAAGCTCAAGATTATATGATAGTGTAAACAATGTGTAATAGATGCCCCCTAAATCCCCCAACAGGTGGTACCATCTCCCCCATTAATTTACGTTGTGAATGGACTCTTTTTATGTACCCTTATTGTTGGCAGCCATTTAAGGGAAAAGAAATACTTCAGAGCAAAACCTGCTATAATTATTGATAGCAGAATACATGTAAGTCATGTGCCCTTAATTAATGTTGGTGGTCAAAACCACATTGCTGAAATAGACAAAATACAATGCGGATATATTTCCACAGTGAAACTGCATGTAGATGTAGAAAAACTTTCTTAGGTGGTGGGTAAACAGCAGGCTGTCCCATTGCTAGAAAACTCTAAGTTATGCATTGATACCCAAAGAGATAATTTACACGAGAGTGATATGACCTTACATTGTGCATGCATTTTTCACTTAAGATTATGAAAAATCATGAATATTTTACAGCAAATGACAAATTTGATTACCTCATATAGAGAAATATTCATGAAAATCATGAAAAAGAGTCCAGTGCCACATTAGTATGCCATGAAATTTGTTCATATCTATATAGAGTTACAATGGTATTGTGTGTATTGAATGATAGATACATGTGGCCAAATGAAGGGAGTTTGATAGGTTGCAAACTATAATTTAATAATAAGTTATAAAGTGATTGAGTGTTCAGTTAAATGAAGCTTGTTATGATACTGTATATACATGTATGATTGCAAAAATGGTATGTTGTATTATACTTGCTACAAAGCTAAAGTTGCATTGAAATAAATATGATGTTATGAAAATTATGATAGCTTTATGTTCAGTATGAAATTGCTTAAGAGCAGTAGATATATGAATGCTAGCATCAAGATCACTTCCTTCGCTCCTATATTCTAACATCAATTAAAACGAACTATGCATAAGTGGTCAGCTCAAAAAGACATTGATTACATTGGGACCTGTTTCTGAGCTTCATTAAGTTTATTAAGATATCATCCCTCCTGAAATTAATACCTTACCCATTAGACGATTATACAGATCAATGTTCATACACTGACACCAAGCTGCAATAAATTATTTTTGCAGCAATATAGTTATCTTAATTTAGTATTTTCCTTTACCTCCTTCTGAGCCGCTTTGAGTTCATCCAGTTCTTCACGCTTCTGCACAAATAACATAATGGGGGTGGCCTGACTGATGGCATTATTAGTTCATCCAGTTCTTCACGCTTCTGCACAAATAACATACAACATCCAATTACCAGTTTATTAATACAAATGTGCATTCAGTAACATTGGAAAGGCAGTATTTAAAATTATGACATCTTTAATTTTTAAACTGGGCTGTCATTCACCTGCTTGTCAGCTGTTTTTATTTCTTCTTTCAGCCTTTGTACCTTGTGAAAATAAATTTAGAATTCATTTATATACAGTGAAATTGAATACAGCAATAAAAGCACTCTTTTTAAAGGTTGTAAACGTAAGTAATATGACGCAGATAAGTATCTAATGTTCATAAATAAATTTCAAATAGCTGCTTCAGAATCAATCATTTCAGTTCCTAACTCCTCCACAAATACAATTAACAAGACTTAAACAGTTCTCCAGCATTATTAGCTCTAATAGAATAGAATATATTGACCTTTCTCTTACCTGATTTTGAAATACTTTGATTTCTAAAATCTCTTTTTCCAGCTTTTGTACCTCCTGTGCAGTTAATAATAATTATTAATTCAGTGTTAACTACCACTCTATGAATCATTGACTCAGAGCATTACTTACCTGCCTCTGATGCACTTTGAGTTCTGTTAGCTTTTGTTTCAGCTCTTGCACCTCGTGCATACACTGTAATGAGTATATTTAATTATCAAGCCAGGCTGGATTTTGTTGTACTGACAGTATATTATACTTTCACTACTTTCACGTATGGATACTGCTGAATGCAGAAAGCATGCAGCCAATGACACCAGGTGCCAGGAGTTGGGATGGTTATGTATCCCCTTAGCTGTGGAAACGTATGGCAATTGGGGGAAGGAGGCTGAGAGTTTTTTTTCCTGGCTCGCTTCTCTGCTTTCCATCAGCCAGGCCACCCCCAAACCCAAAATGTTGAATGAAATCTATAGCCGCCTCAACATGTCCCTGGTGAGGTATGTGGCAAGGGCCATCATGGGAAGGGAAGCTGTCCAAGGGTAGGTTAGTGGAACTGTAGGTTGATTAGTTGTGTTTGTAAGTAGAACTGTAGATTCATTAAAATAAATAGTATAGCTATAATGTGTCTGCACTATCTTGTAATACCTGTATTTATTAATAAAAAAGGAGTCATAGCCATAAAAAAGGATCCATGTTCTAATTATTTAATAATCTAAGAGATACCTAAGTGTTCTCTACTACATCTTCTTACACCACTGGAATTTGGTCAATCCAGCATGGAGTTACAGTAGACTGGATTTAACAAATTATTTAATAATCTACGAGATACCTAAGTTCTCTACTACATCTTCTTACACCACTGGAATTTGGTCAATCCAGCATGGAGTTACAGTAGACTGGATTTAACAAATTATTAAATAATCTACGAGATACCTAAGTTTTCTACTACATCTTCTTACACCACTGGAATTTTGTCAATCCAGCATAGAGTTAAAGTAGACTGGATTTAATATTATGCATATCTGCCAATTGCACATGTCAATATCAACGTTCCTTCTTCCTGGAAAATGTGTGCCTATATCCTGTATAGATTTTATGCATATTAATGGAGTGTTGCACCTAATTCACAATTCAAGGTGAAGTATTGGTTACTAGTCCTCTTGTGTAGTTCAGCAGTTGGCTATTCCTCTATGGTCTGGTTTATTGTGCTGAGCACCTTTGTACCTTTTGGGTATCAACCACCCCTGTGGCATTCATTCTACATTATATCACATCTCCCCTTTCTCAGTAACGATTTGGTGGCTTGATGCTAGTTCCAGTTCAAGTCCTAGTCATCATATATAGCTATGGCTCTGAATAGTGTTAGGCTCTTTCCAGTCTTGATTGTTTTGGGTTCTGAGCTGTTTTCAGAGGTCTCTCCTGTGGGCTCATCATCATCTAGTATCTCCTCAGTATTCCCATCATCATCGTCTTCTTTTTTTGTTCTCTTGGTATTGGCTTTAAATGTGAGCGGTTCCTCCTCACTTGACCAGATGGGATGTCCACATAGTAGGACCATGGGGAATTTATTAGCTTGGCCTCTAATTTGTCCCTTTACCATCTTGTCTCCTGTTGTGACCCATACATCTTCCCCATCCTCCAATGTACTCTGCAGAAGTGTTCTGTGTCAACAGTCATAACCGCTTGCCTGTTTCCTCTTCTTTTTGCAAAATGACGGTAGATAGGGCCACTTTGGGATAAGTTGTGTATCTGTCACAGGCACCGCTGCCACCATATAGTATTTGACGGATGACGAACGATATCTCTCTATACAACACATGGAAAAATATCAAGACGAATCATGTGATCATATCATTATTATTACTAATGACTACATTATGTCACAGGTGACTTTCATGATAATAAATAGTTCTGTCAACTTATTAATGAGCATCAACTAGCTGGAAGAACCATCTCTGCAAAATTCACCTTGCAGGGTCTCTATGTGTATAACAGTTGAAAGGGGCAAGATGCCCACATCAGCAAATGCAAATGAGCCACATACTGGAAACACAGAAAAAACTGAAAAGACAGTAGATATTGGAATGACTGAAAGCACTGCTGTCAATGGAAATGCTGAATACCCTGAGAATACTGCAGAGACTTGAAGAACTGAAAACACTCAAGAAACTAAAGTCACTGAAAACACTGATTGACACACCTGAAATGGATATAGATCTAAGCGAAATGAAAATATTGTCTCCTTAACTTGAGGCTCTTAGCTGATGCCAATACTATTAGGGATGATAATAAGTATCTCCGAGCATTCCAGATTCATAGCTCATGCAAAGGTTCAATGACTAAATTCACTGAAAGATTCAAAGGTATACGTAGTAACATTACAAAAGGTAGAAAAGAGTGTAATGCTACTGTAGCGAATATAACATCATTGCGCATGAGTACTGGATCTGTGTGCCTGTAAATGTACTGTGCATCTACTCTTGCTGCGCACTTCTCTTGATTAAAGCTGGCCTTTACATTGGTGTCAGGAGTGGGATGGATGCTCAATCGCAAACCGCCGACGCCGACCACAGGCCCACTAGGTTTAGTGTCAGACCACCAGCTAGGTTTGGAAAAGGAGCGAACTTCACCCTCTGGATACAACGCGTGGAGTTGTATTTATAAGAAGCGAATGTCCCTGACAAAAAGAAAGGTACAGAGGGCGTCTCGCTGTTAGAAGACGAGCTTATTCAACCCATTCGACCCTGTACTACCTAAATCTAAACGGTGCCCCCGCTCTGTTAGTGTTAAGGCATGCAGTATCTGGAAAAAATAAATAAATAAAAAGCACTTACTTTAATGCAGGAGTAATTGCCCTGTGGCTATATCAACAGTTTTATGAGTGCTTGTCCAATTAACCTATTCGATCGTACACTGAGCACTAATTTTTAACACCTTTTTGAAGATTTAATTTTATTGAACTTGAAGTTCTTTGCAGGGATTTGCAATTATGTACGTTTTCCAATCTGCCTATCATCGTTGCAAAAAAAAAAAAAAAAAAATAGTTCGATGCAATGAATTAACTCAGGAAGTTAAGGCGCCTAAACAAGTAATACATAATTGCGCAAATCCCGGCAAAGGACTTCAAGTTCAATAAAATTAAATCTTCAAAAAGGTGTTAAAAATTATTCATCACTAGCTTGCACCCGTGAAAAATCACGGGCTGATTACTATTAATCTACCACCTGTTCTAGCATACGGTTACTACGCTACCTGTATAACATGCCATCGCAATACAAATACTTCTGGAATTATTAGTAACTACATGTGTGTTCGGCCTGTACTATAAGGCTTGAGAGTGAACCACCACAATAGAGTTGCTTTAATTGTGATGGCCTGTAGAGGCATGTAGGTTTTGTGGCACGTAGCATGGTCGCTAACTACGCATTGCAATGCACTTTTGTGTGAGAGATGGTCGTTCCTATTGTTTGCTATGTACGTATATACCTAGCAACCAATAGGCGCTAGGCCGAGTATGTAAGCAAGTTACGCGGACGTACGTACGTAATAATAAGCCCGTTGGAAATTATATTCTTCAAAAAGGTGCTAAAAATTATTCGTAAACAATTTTATATCCACTCAACAACTGTTTGGATAAAAATTATTCGTAGACTCATGTTATCATACACTACACATGTACATGTATGTATGTATTGTTCTGCAATAACAATAGTTTTGGATACATATACATATACAGTACATCAGCCAACGCCGTTAATGTAAGTTGATATGTGTTCCTTCTGTCCATTATGCAAATTCTATAACTACATGCTTTGTAGTGTCTTTGGAGTTGGTTTGTTCTGTTTTCTTTTGAAATTGGTCAATGTTAAATTATATTCTTCAAAAAGGTGCTAAACATTATTCATCATTTGAGTTTTAATTAGGCATATTACAACAAAATTCTATATCCACTCAACATCTATTTGAATTATAAGGATAAAAATTATTCATAGACTCATGTTATCATATACTACACATGTACATGTATGTATGTATTGTTCTGCAATAACAATAGTTTTGGATACATATACATATACAGTACATCAGCCAACGCCGTTAATGTAAGTTGATATGTGTTCCTTCTGTCCATTATGCAAATTCTATAACTACATGCTTTGTAGTGTCTTTGGAGTTGGTTTGTTCTGTTTTCTTTTGAAATTGGTCAATGTTAAATTATATTCTTCAAAAAGGTGCTAAACATTATTCATCATTTGAGTTTTAATTAGGCATATTACAACAAAATTCTATATCCACTCAACATCTATTTGAATTATAAGGATAAAAATTATTCATAGACTCATGTTATCATATACTACACATGTGTTGTTGTTCTTGCAGGTGGAAATTTTATAACTACCGCAGTGTCATTGGAGCCTCTTCTTTCTTCTGTTTCTTCTTCTTCTTCTGGAAATTTGTCAATATTATCCCATGTCTTTCGCAGAATCTGTGCTGCATAAGTGTTGTAATCTAGTTCATATCGTAGAACTTTATCTACTACTTCAGTGAGGCGATCTTTAAAAAAATAAAAAGCCACTCCAGATGGTATTGCAAAAATGAGAAGCATTATCAGTGCCAACACTATTAACGGAATTCCTATGAGGATTGCAAAGCAAATCATCCAACAAACATTTATGACATTAGCAATGAAGCGAAGGCTGCAGTCAATTGTGAAATAATCAATACATTTTTGTATTTTTTTATTCTTGCTCTTATTACATTCATACTTGTAAAAAACTTCTAGAAGAATAATGCAACTGCAACAGATACCACTCAATAGAATGGAAATCATGCCTTTTGTGATGTACAACAAACTGGACCACAAACTGATTTTGTCTTTTTTGTATGTTATCACATCAATGTAATAGGTGAGATACCCATAGACGAGAAGTACCATCAGGAAGCTTGTAACCTAAAAGGTACATATGGATATTTATCAAATATAATTTCTGACTTACAGCACTATAATATGACCAAGATTTTGTCAGCCACGTGGTTACAGCACTTATAGATGCCATTCCTCCCTGAAGAGCAGGCAAACATCATTTTTTTAAATTGCACAATTTATTGCCTTACCTGTCCATTGTTGCGAACAATGACACGTATTCCATACGCTTTGACAAGTGTCCGATAAAGCGTTCCATTTGTCACATATCGATTTGTCGTAAATCTAAATAATAAAATCGCAGCTAGATCAAAAATAGTGGCGTGCGTATTGTACCTCTGCAATGTGAAAAGTATTACAGAGGTACAATACGCACGCCTATATATATAGCATAAAAATCAAATCGACATATCTTCAGATATATTAACGCTATCGGGTTCCTATTTATAGCACAACATACCACATCCTGTAAATATCCATTGTAGTGTGGGGTACCGACGTTACAAGATCCGATACCCCGAAAGGCTATATATTCAGTTTGGAGGGTCCAAATGTGCTTTCGTAGATGGGTCCTGTTGCTATTGATCTGTTCTGTTCGTTAATTTTTACTTTATCTGTAACTAGGTTACAATTAACTGTGCAAAGTAATGGTATATTTCCCGGTGTCACGTAAAACTGTGGATCCCATGAAATTTGGAACCCCTGTCTCCAATTTAAAATGGGGACCCCGTCCCCATTTTCTCGTTAAATTGGGGACCCTATTTTTTTGGAAAATTGGGGATCCCTTCGTGAAACTAGGGACGCCCTGTCAACATCATTCCTAAGCACTAACTCGCCTTATGGGTGCATGTACATGTGTGTGAGTGTATTACAATCTCACCGTTAACACCAATTTCTCCATTTTACATAAAGTTGCTTTAGCTGGTGCTTTTTCAGGTGAGGTATGCTCAATACAGCGTAGATGAGTCGATAGAGTCAAGCGAGATTGCTGCTTAATACACAGCTCGATTATAAAAATTATGATAGAGCCAGATAGACTAATTTTTAATAGTTATTATGTCATGAATTCAAGCTCGTAATCGAATATGTAAAACCCAATTGTATCACCTTGAGGATATGAACTAAAATGTGATGCACAATATACTAGAAAGCGAAGTAAAATAGTATGCACGAAATTGCATGCACCTATATATAGTTTCTGCAGAGCCATGAATAGTTGGGCTTTTTCCAGTTTTTCCTGGATATTGAACGGTTACATTTCAAGTAAAAACCATTCCTTACAATTACGACATTGAATCATATTTTCTCCAAGAGGTGACAAAAAATGAACGCACATGCGCACTGTGATTTATAAAGTAAAAGGGATCCCTAATTTAACGCTGGGGTCCCCAATTTTCCGGGAAATTGTGGACGAGGTGTCCTAAATTGGGATCCCCAATTTTAAGTCGATTCGCGCCATTTACCTATTTCCGAGGCATGGTTATACAATTACTCGGCGAGCATTCAGATCCAGCGTGATTGATCTCGCTGTTGCAGAAGCCAAGGTTCCCTCAGTATCTGTTCATTAACTGCATCCTTTGTGTGCACATCCATACATCTTACCTTGTACCCATTTTTATTCATATTATGGGGAAAAAAAAAACTTCCTGTTAAATTACTATGTCTCCGCCCATTTGTCACCGTCCATTCGTATATTTATATAGACGTTTTAGCTTTTTGCAAACGTCTGGTTCTGTTCCCGTTCTTGGCTTCTTCAAAATAGCGAACAGAAGCTAATAGGTGGATTCAGTTGCCATCAGCATGCGCAGCACGGTACGTAGGTCTACTAATACGCGCACGTAGCAATCGAGCGTGCTGGCACAGTCAAACTGCTTGGGTTCCAATCCTTACCATTTATGCGTGCACAACGCTATCGCAGCATGAAATTAAACGGCGTCTAGTTCAAACCCAGGGCTAGCTTAATCTGAAACGCAACGTACCCTAACTAAGGCTTCCATTTTGACTTCTGCACATGCACGCACAGATGTATCAAACCAGCACCATTTGTAACTACATGTATTTACCAACATGCAGTACCCTCATTGGCCTACCTAAACTTATCTTCATTGGTGGACCAATTACATGTACAATGTATATGTGGTTCTACAAAATAAAATTCATAGGTCATTTAGTGTCATTTAAGTCTCTCAGAATGCCCCCTCATGCTTTGCTGGCTATTGGTGTGTGATTGTTTGCACAAAAGGGGTCAGGCAACAGCCAGCCAGTCGGGTGTGCTGTCCCCCTACCTACCATGAGCATGACTGGAAGCAAGTTTACCATTTGGTTAGCCCACACCTTGACACTGGTCAAGGTAAGGTGATTAGGTCAGGGTAGATGCCCAAAGGATGCTGTCTGCCATGGATGCATAAGCAAAAACTTCTTGAGCAATACATGTATAAGTACAGCAAATGCACAGGTGGTAACCAATGCAGCTGGCATTTAGCTATAAACTGGAGTGCTTGTAGCCCACCCCTACCATCCTTTTTATATACATGTCTGACCTGGAACCATACCAGGTGTCAATATTTCAAGGACAGCTGCAGTGTGTTAGATTGGGTAAGACTGAAAGTGAGGGAATTTGTTAAATGGAGGTGAGGCTTTTCCCAGACATTTAGGCTCAGGGTTGAATGGACTTGAGGCTTTCCAAGGAGATAGGCTAAAATTTAGGTGGGAATTAGCTGAATTAAATGTATTGAATCTCCCCCTCTTCCTTCTCAAGCTCCCCCTCATAATTGCCACCTACCCATCCTGATGTTTGACCTCAGCCTTGTACACATACATGTACATGGTCAGTACTAATTACTGATGGGAACCACTAATCCTAAGTAGCACAGGATTTTCCATGTGTGTGTGTGTGTGTGCATTTATGTACATCACACACACACACACACACACATGCACACACACACACACACACACACACACACACACACACACGCACACACACACACACACACACACACACACACACACAAGGGTCCACTACACATGTTTCATTCCATGCTGTTTAGTTTAGGTTATGGCAGCGTTTAAGTTAAGGCAAATGCGAGCGCCCAAGGGCGCCCCGCGCTTTTCAAACCGCAATGTACAGTCCACACCTCGCACTAAGGGAAAATTAACACCTCGCACTGTTCATAGCGGTATCCAATTTAATTAGATACCGCTATGAACACTGACAGTTAGCTTAACTCCCTATGAATTGCCCTTATTTTCCCTTAGTGCGAGGTGTTAATTTTCCCTTAGTGGAGGTATGGACTGTAATTTGTAACAAGCACCACAATTATGAATATTTAAACCATGAATTACATTATCGAAGGACATAAAAAACACACCAAGTCTAGCATGATGATACAGCCGGGTTTAT
Organism: Spongilla lacustris; assembly: GCA_949361645.1. Classification (NCBI taxonomy): domain Eukaryota; kingdom Metazoa; phylum Porifera; class Demospongiae; order Spongillida; family Spongillidae; genus Spongilla; species Spongilla lacustris. The sequence continues at coordinate 13,429,802 of OX442415.1, forward strand.
GGTGCAGGAAAGCTCCGATGCAGGCAAAATTGAGTCGTGATTTATTAGAATGCTAGCAATTGAAAACCAACCTCAGTATTCAGCCCTACTGCTTTACACACTGCCTAAACCTAAACGGCAGCGTCGGCACCCCCGCCCTGTTCATGTTGAGGCGGTAATTGCAAGCATCACTTACATTTGATGCTGGAGAAATTGCGCTGTGACTTTAGCTCTTATCAGTGCTTGTCGATACTATACTGCTCTACATACTTAAACGGTACAGCTGTCGACCACCCCCGCCGCGTTTATGTTAAGGCACAACACTTGCAACAACAAAAAACAAAGGCCTAGTTTTACTTGGGAGAAATTGCGCTGGGGCTTTTGTTGTAAGGAGTGCATATCAATTATCCAACCTATATACTGCCTAAACTAAACGGTTGTGGTCGACCAGCCCCACCCTAGCTGTTTATTTTAAGGGACCACTTACTTTAATGCAGGCGATATCGATGTGGCTTTCGTTGTTAGGATTGCTTATTCAACCTATTCGACTCTGCACGTACTGCCTAAACCAAAACGGTGCCCCGCCCTGTTTATATTAAGGCAGTATCTGAAAAAAAAAAAAAAAAACACTTACTTTAATGCAGGAGTAATTGCCCTGTGGCTATATCTATAGTTCTTGTCCAATTCGATCCTATACAGCTCTACTTCCTGCCTAAACTAAAACGGTGCAGCGGTCGACAGCCCTGTTTATGCTAAGGCACTATACTTGCAACAACATAAAAACAAAGGCCTTGTTTTATTTGGGCGAAATTGCTCAGAGGCTTTGTTTTAAGCATTGCTTATCAATGATCCAACCTATATTACTGCCTAAACTAATACGGTTGCGGTCGACCAGCCCCACCCCTTAGCTGTTTATATTAAGGCAGTACTTGCTAAATTTAATGCAGGCGATGTGGCTTTCGTTGTCAGGAGTGCTTATCCAATCTATTCGACCCTGATTGCCTAAACCTAAACGGTGCCCCCGCCCTGTTTATGTTAAAGCAGTACCTGAAAAAAATCACTTACTTTAATGCAAGAGAAATTGCCCTGTGGCTATATCTATAGTTCTTTTAAGTGCTTGTACATGTCCAATCAACCTATTCGATCCTATACAGCTCTACTTCCTGCCTAAACTTAAACGGTGCAGCGGTCGACAACCCCCGTGCCCTGTTTATGCTAAGGCACTATACTTGCAACAAAAGGTCTTATTTTATTAGGGAGAAATTGCGCTGTGGCTTTTGTTTTAAGCAGTGCTTATCCATGATACAACCTATTTTACTGCATAAACTAAAACGGTTGACCAGCCCCACCCTAGCTGCTTATATTGAGGCAGTACTGCAAATAAAACTTTAATGCAGGTGATGTGGCTTTCGTTGTTATGAGTGCTTATTCAACCTATTAGACCCTGTACTGTCTAAACCTAAACGGTGCCTCCGCCCTGTTTATGTTAAGGCACTATACAAAAAACAAAGGCCTTGATTTATTGTGGGAGAAATTGCGCTGTGCCTTTAATTACAAGCAGTGCCTATCCATGATCCAACCTATATTTACTGCCTATAAATAAAATAAAACGGTTGCAGTCGACCAGCCCTACTGCAAACAACATTACAATTATGCAGGTGATGTGGCTTTCGTTGTTAGGATTGCTTATTCAACCTATTAGACCCTGTACTGCCTAAACCTAAACGGTGCTTCCGCCCTGTTTATGTTAAGGCACTATACTTGCAACAAACAAAAACAAAGGCCTTGTTTTATTAGGGAGAAATTGCGCTTTGGCTTTTGTTTCAAGCAGTGCTTATCCCTATTTTACTGCATAAACTAAAACGGTTGCGGTCGACCAGCCCCACCCTAGCTGTTTGTATTAAGGCAATTAACACTTTAATGCAGGCGATGTGGCTTTCGTTGTTAGGAGGGCTTATCCAACCTATTCGACCCTGTACTGCTCTACATACTTAAATGATACAGCGGTCGACCACCCTCGCCGTGTTTATGTTAAGGCACTATACTTGCAACGACAAAAAACAAAGGCCTTGTTTTATATTGGACAAAATGCGCTGTGGCTTTTGTTTGTGGTTTTATAGGTTGAATAAGTACTCCTAGCAACGAATGCCACATCGCCTGCATTAACGTAAGTATTATTTCCAGTACTGACTTATTATAAACAACTATAGGGTGGGGCTGGTCGTTATAGTAATATAGGTTGGATCATGGATAAGCACTGCTTACAATAAAAACCACAGCGCAATTTCACCCATATAAAACAAGGCCTTATTTGTTTTTTTTGCTGCATGTAAGTATGGTGCCTTAGCAGCGGTTGCATGTCGACCGCTGCACCGTTTAAGTTTAGGCAGTAAGTAGCGCAGTGTACGATCGAATAGGTTAATTGGACAAGCACTCATAAAACTGTTGATATAGCCACAGGGCAATTACTCCTGCTTACAACAAAAGCCACAGCGCAATTTCTCCCACAATAAAACAAGGCCTTTGTTGCAAGTATAATGCCTTAACATAAACAGGGCCCGGGGTTTTCTCGACCGCTGTACCGTTTAAGTTTAGGCAGTAAGTAGTGCAGTATAGGATCGAATAGGTTAATTGGACAAGCACTCATAAGAACTATAGATATAGCCACAGGGCAATTTCTCCTGCATTAAAGAAAGTGCTTTTTTTTTTTCAGATACTGCCTCAACATAAACAGGGCGGGGGCACCGTTTAGGTTTTGGCAGTACACAGTCGAATAGGTTCAATAAGCACTCCTAGCCACATCGCTTGCAATAAAGAATTATTTGCTGTACTACCTTAATTTAAACAGCTACGGAGGGGGGGCGGGGCTGGTCGACCGCAACCGTTGTAGTTTATATATAGGAGGTTGGATCATTGCTTATAATAAAAGCCACAGCGCAATTTCTCCCACAATAAAACAAGGTCTTTGTTTTTTGTTGTTCCAAGTATAGTGCCTTAACATAAACAGGGCGCGGGGGTTTTTAGCCGCTATACCGTTTACGTTTCGGCAGGAGAGCAGTAAGGAATCGAGAGCACCCAGACTTGGTTGATCTCCTTGTGATTTAAGTGATAGCTAACCACAGTAGCGTTATTTAAACAAGAATCTGCAACGTACGGCGAGCCATTGAATACGAGAGTTCCAAGCTGTACGATAAATGAATACGTTAAATCATTAATTATTCATTGGCGGCCGTACGGCCGTGCCTTAACTTAAACGCTGCCTTAACCTAAACTAAACACATGCTTTCACTGTATTCATAGTGCATTATTGAGAGGCTTACATTGATTTGGGATCCTCAATTTCAGCTGATAGCAAATTTTTAGCCAAGAAATTATAGGGTTGATGTTGGTGGGGGGGGGGGGGGGGGGGAGGGGGAAAGTGTCATGTCCCCACTTATGGTACTCTTTGATATTGGCAGTACGAGAGTATGCACACACATGACTTCATTATTATCCATGGCTTCACCAAAGCAAGTTCCAGTAATTAAATGTATCCAGAAATATCCACTATTGTAAGTTTATGTGTCCAGTGTTTTAAACAAATTGCACAGCCTCCTAGAAGTAACATGTACAATGCTATGCACACACAAACTCACACATAACACACACCCACACACACACATACACACACACGTATGGAAATTCCAGTGCTACTTAGGGTTAATGATTCCCATGAGTAATGATGCGCTGACCATGTATGAGTGCAAAACCTCAGGATGGGGAGGTGGAAAACAAAGACGAGGTGGGAGGAGGGAGAGATAGAAGAGGGTGGAGGATGGTGATGAGGGCAAAGGAGCTGACAGAGATTAATTGCAGATGACAAACATGGTGTGTAGGTCTATTAGGTTTGCAATAGGTATGGAGAGGAGAGGGTAACTAATGATTATGTGGGAGTAGTGCATAGCAACATAAGGAAGGAGTACATAGCAACATCAGTGTGAGGTATACATAACAAAATAAGGGTTGGGTACGTAGCAACATACATGTACATACCAACACAAGGGAGGGGTACATCGCAGGGTTACGTAGCAATTAACATAAGGTAGGGGTACATAGCAACACATGGGAGGGTGTATATCAATGGGACATAGCAACATAGGTAGGAGTACTTAGCAACATAAAGGAGGAATACATAGCAGCTTAATGTCTATTGTCCTGAATGTCCACCCGGGGGTACAATTGGACACCCGGGTAGACAGCAAAAAAGTTTTTGCCGTTCGGTCACGGAAGGGACCTGGCTGCATTTAACGGTACTGGCTTACAGAACAAGTCTTTTCAGGATCGGGCCGAGATAAGTAAGGCTTAAAACCTTTCGGTACTCGTAAAACGACCCGTGCTAGCGGACCTATCCATTACGCTCCGTGCATGCGGATCGGTCGGAGCGTAATGGATAGGTCCGCTAGCACGGGTAGTTTTACGAGTACCGAAAGGATTTAAGCCTTAAATATCTCGGCCCGATCCTGAAAAGACTTGTTCTGTAAGCCAGTACCGTTAATGTCTATTGTCCTGAATGTCCACCCGGGGGTACCATTGTATACCCGGGTGGACAGCAAAAAAAGTTTTTGCTGTTCGGTCATGGAAGGGACCTAGTGGCATTTAACGGTACTGGCTTATAGTATAAGTCTTTTCAGGATTGGGCCGAGATAAGCAAGGCTTAAATCCTTTTGGTACATGTAGAACGAGCCGTACTAGCGGGCCTATCCATTACGCTCCGAGCATGCGGATCGGTCAGAGCTTAATGGATAGGTCCGCTAGCACGGGTCGTTTTACGAGTACCGAAAGGATTTAAGCCTTACTTATCTCGGCCCAATCCTGAAGAGACTTGTTCTGTATGTCAGTACCCTTAAATGCAGCCAGGTCCATTCCGTGACCGAACGGCAAAAACTCTTTTTGCTGTCCACCCGGGTGTCCAATTGTACCCCCGGGTGGACATTCAGGACAATAGACATTAAGCGAGGTGTACCTTAGCAACATATTGGTTGAGTATGTAGCAACATAAGGGGTACATGGCAACATATGGGTGATGTACATAGCAACATAAGGGTACATAGCAACATAAGGGAGGGGTACATAGCAGGATTCATGGCAACATAAGGAGGTACATAGCAACATAAGGGTGGGTACATTACCAACATATGGGAGGGTATGTAGCAACACAAGGGAGGTGTACCATGACATTCTGTCATGGCTGAAATAGTGTGTGTGTTTTCGCGCATGTGTGTGTCTACATGTACAGCTGCAAGTAGATGTGCTTTGAAATGAAAAACGGCGGGCGGTTAAACTATCTGTGTCTGTAGAATGCAAATGGCAACAATAAAGAAGAGCTGTGCTTGTTCTGCCTTTATCTCAACCCTCTCCCCTGTGGTTGATACCTCGTGCACTTTATCTCATGGCTCTGATGTTATACTATGATGATATCGCACATATGAATGGCCACGCAAAGAGTGACATCTAAAGAGTTTGATCGAATCGATGTGGTGGTAGTGGTAGTTCGTACCGTGCTGCATGTGGTGATGGTCGCTGAACATGATAACTTAACGAATCTTGTTTGCGGAAACAGAACCCTTCTGACTTTTGCGTGACCATGCACAGTTATGAGCGTGGCACGGGGATATTGATGTACATGTATACGCGGAGTAATGGAAGCGCAAGCCGGTCGTAATAGGTTAACTATTAATCCCGGGTAAACTAAAAGTGCATGCTATTACTTTCCACAGCTGTATCTCCGCAAAAGACGAAAGTAATTAGGGTGTGTAACCGATTTTCAGGTTTTGTAGGTTAACCGATTATTCGCGATTACCTATTCGGTCGACTATGCATTTAGTAGAATAGCAGGTTACCGATTTCAGAATTTCCTTTAGTCGAAATAACCGATTCTGTTTTTCTTAGTCGCGATTAGTCGATATTCGTTTCCTTCATATGCAGAAATCGGTAGGAAATCGATTACCCTTTTTATATGCCCTTCGCCTGAAGTACAAAGGGTTAATTAATCGATAAACAGTTGACATGATGTAATGGGGACAAAGTAACGCGCAGTCAGTGGGCACGGCGATTTAAATACGTTCGCGCTCTCTGCAGTATAGTACATGTGCGTTAATCGAACGTGCTATGTACTCTTTTGCACAGCAGCACAGGTGACAGGTGTCCAAATACTTAGGTACACTTGCTCTTTCCCAGACGTTCGTCCATAACATTATGAAATCGTACATGTCTTGATTAGCGGCTTTGTCATATGCGTGGAAAGGTGTTCCACCCATCCACCCAACATGCAAGAACGTGTTCTTTGGTGAAAAAATATTTGAAACACTTATAACTCCCATCCACCGCCATTGAATCGTTCCCACCAGCGGATGTGGCGTCACATTGGAATGCACCTCGTTCCCTGTCCCTGCGGATGCTGTGTTGTAATGTTGGCATAACCAGCTGATAAGTAATAAAACTGGCTATACGTGTATAGGCTTGAGAAACTGTGATTTATCTGGCCAATATCACAAATCGGAAAAAACCTCGAAAAACCTAGGTAATCGTTGGCAAATTAATGGTGCACTAATCGCCAAAATCGATTTAATGTTTCTAATAACCGATTTTCAAGTTGCTATTAACCTGAAAAATCGATTGGACTTTTTTTCATAGTCGAAATAATCGATTTTGATTTATGAAAAAGGTTACACACCCTAAAAGTAATGGAAGCCGGTCGTGAAATAGGTTAACTATTAATGCCCGGGTAAAGTGAAATTACTTTGCACAGCTGTATCTTCTTTTAAAAAATTATACAACATAGCAAATCAAAAGCTACAGAATCCTTCCACGTACAAACCAAATTTGAAGTGAATTGAATTTTCCTGTAGATAGATATAGCGGGTTTGAACTCCTGTGAGTATCGGACATTGCAACACTGGCATGACGCTAATGCAAGATCCGAAAGTCTATTTTACTGCTCCGCTCTGATGCATTACTATTGAAGATATGGGAGCCAATATGGCGTAAAAAATAGGCAATGATTTTTATTTAAAAAAATACGAATACCACTTCATACTACACCATTCCTAACATTGTTGACATTATAGACAGATTTCAATTGCTGACTAACGTAATTAATCCTCCATTATCTCTTTAAATCCATTCATCACTCCAGGTATCCCTTTTTTCTGCTTCTAGCTGACAAACTCAAGCTCAATTGTGCCTTTTGTCTTGCATCGTCGACAGTAACTGCAAAAGTACGATCTGCTAAGCAGTGGCATTCATCCTTGTCAAAACCCTCCAGAGCCTCACCCACAAGGGTAGTAGGTGTAACATGCCAAGTGTATTAGTTTACTAAATCCATCATATGGCACATAGGACAACTTGAGAGTCAAAGAGCCAACTTCTTCTAACACTATGTGTGAGCAACTTGGATGTGTCGAGACACAAACGAAGCACAATAGATAGTGTATCCAAAAAGATCTCAAAATGAGAAATCTTTATTTCAGGTGAAAGAGTGCTGTAATTACTCAAACTTATCAACTCACATTTCGCTGTATTTATGAAACCAGTTCTTGGATAATGTCAATCATAATGCTTAGGCCAGCAATGACACATCATTTTAAAAAGCAGGGACATTAAACTAGAATTGGCTGAGATGGCAGACACTATTTTGCATAGAACAAGGCAGAAAAGTCTTGAAGGTCAACTTGTTGGACTCCAGTCTCTGAGCTGAATGTGCCTTGACTGGGTGCCATGAAGTGATGGGCATTGGCCATATCACCACATGCAGTGCCCATGCATGGAAGCGACCCAAGAAAGCAGCTGTGCCATTCCTCCAGGAGCACAGCAAAATCATGATAGTTCATTTACTTTCAATACAATATCTGAGAGCATGACTGATCTTTTCAGCATTAGATAGACAAGCTACTCCCATAGAAGACATGGATGCTACAAATAAGTAAAGCACCAGTTAACTATTAATGGGACCTTTCAACAATTGTGCAATTTGCCTTTGTCCCTGTCACACCCATTTATGCCCCATCAAAATCATGTCTATTTTTTTCCCACAACAAGATGTACCTACTGACACTCTTAACGTAATCAGTACTGCTGGGCTATTGAGGCATTATAATAAAGGTAGATATTGAGCTAGAATTAATATTACTGCAAAGTATACAAATCATATCTATACCTACATTTCATTAATAGTACTAGCACAAAGTCAGGAAGGATGAAGTTTACATGCCAGGATGGCTCTGGAATGGAATCGACTAATATAATTTTCAGCCTGCCATAAATGTCTACCAAAACTATAGGGTTGGGGGAAGATATGCTGATGGCCAGGTGGGATGACAGCCTCAAAAACATTTCTTTCCCCAGCTGCCATAGGTTTCCACAGCTACAGGTCCCACTCCAACTATAGGCATTTTGAACCAATTCAACATAGTTTACAATATTCAAGCAAGGTCTGCTGCCCCAGCCATTTAATTCTCTCAAGGTGGCAGGGTAAGGGGTAATGTCACTGTGATATCCAGTGCGGCTGGTTAGCCTCTGTTCCATCCAGCAATGAGGATATCGGCCCATCAAGTATCATGGTTATGATCCCTAGTAAGCCCATGCCCTTTCTTCAACCCCACCCTTATAGATGGGTGCAACTGCAAATGTCTGCAATAACTTCCCTCAAGAGGTTGTGTCATATAACCACATCTCCTCCATGTCTGCTGGTCACTGCATGGTGGCCAAGGGCAATTTAAGGGTAGAAAGGGCACATGACCCCACCTGAGGTGTTCAATCCCAGCCACATATCTCAATGCCACCTGGTATTCATTGGACTCCAGGTGCAAGTCCAATCCAATAGAAGGGATCACTGACAGCCAAGTGGCTGCATGACGAGAAGACACTGAGAGGAGCATGCCTTGTTAGCTGGGAGGAGGACTCCACCAGCAATTTAAATGGTCTTTCTTCATCCTTTCCTGACGAGACCTTCGATGTGATAGGAGAGGCAAGAGTAGACTCAACAGTGATAGCCTCAGACACAGACATTTGAGAGTTGTACGAATCAACTGCTTGTTGGAGTTGGTAGTCCTGTGCACTGCAAAAACCTGAAACGTCAGTGATGAAATGAGGCAGCAGCAGCAGCAGCACAGTATGAGACAGAGTGAAGACCGAAGCCTCCTATTTTGAGGCCAAGCTGAGCCTGACTCCATGCTATATCAGAAACATCAATGGCTGAAGATAGTGTGAAACACTGTGTGACTTCAGCATCAAAAGATACCAAAGCATCTAATGACAGGCAGGAAATTGATCATTTTACAAAAGCTCCCACACATGCTATCAGTGTAACTGCAACCTAGAGGTCAATAGCTGCCATGTCCACCAAACCAGAGAGCAGTATACTGGACTCAGCACATCTAATAGCATTAAACTGCAATTAAAATGCAAACAATCCTGGTGCTCCAAGGATGTCCAGATTAGGCTGAAGAGAGCTTTTTGCAGCTGGTGGGAGAATGAAGTGTTGCCTTGCTGCTAAAGAGCTCGCATTTGGCCAAGTTGATGTGCAGTCGCAAGGCCAGGTCCCACCCAACTCCTGGTCCTGATATTTTATGATGAGCAATAACAATTTTATGAATCAAATCGGAGTCAATAACAACTTAATGAATCAAATAGGATTCGTGAGTGGGAAAAAGTATCCTCACTTGATAAGGAAGGATCCAGACTCACCACATTACATATATAAAACAATCTGTACACATTCCTTACCTGGTATTGTCCCCATCATATGAACTGTTGTCCCTTCCCTGTCTTGAAAATTAATAACGCACAAATTTAAATTGTCAATTGCATGCATGCATTGATGGAGTATTGAGTTTACCTAGTAACTGAATAAACAGGAGTACAGTCATGGTGTGTCCAAAGCTCATCAAGAATACAATTCCATTCGATATTGAAGATAAGCACAGCTCCCTACGGGAAAAATGCAGTGATCATGCAGCAAGAAGATATGTTAAATATGGTATCTTGCTTAAAATCTTCACTGGAAGTGCAAAAAGTATGAAGGCCACCTGGTTTCAAACCAAGTCTCTTGGTGTGATGGCCAAATTGGGGTGAGGATTACACCTATTACAAATTCAAATGGCTCAAGAATTTACTTTGGGAAACCAACCCTGGCTTGCATCAATATGAAGGCATTTATGCAACCAATTTCGACAAGCATTTTGAAACAGTTTTGATAATGTAACATCCACATAACCATCTGATTGGAGATTGAAGGGAGTAGTTCTCGTCTTGTCCACTCCAAGCAACTGGTATATTTCCTTCAGTAGCGCAGATTTTGAATATTTGTCCCTGATTAGTGTGAAGAACATCTGGCGCACTATAAAATGGCAAACCAATCCATACAAAAATAATTAAGCAACAGTTCCTGCTTCCATATTGGGCTTTGGCTACATTTTGTAACCCCAATTACCAACACAAACTTGCTACTCGGCTGGTTAGTGGCAGGGGCTCAATATGTCCTATGCCACACATAAAATTAAGGGCACCCAGTAATGTCGCTCTGAAACGGGTCTCGTCTCTTTGTAGATACGGATTTCCGAGAGGCACACATATCGCAACCTATCCACCAGCCTATAAGCTTGGAATGTAATTAAAGTGACGTCACGCAAGCTCTCGATCGTGATGAGACCCGCCGACATTCCGGCGGACAGACCGACTTGTGTCCCAGACCCTCTGTACGCGATGTCATACTGTAAGCGACGATCGTCGTTGCGTAATTTGGGTGTGGGTACGAGACTAATGGTGTGGGCGGTCAAACACTTCCGTCCCTACTTTTGTGGGTGGCGGTTCATTATTCGAGCTGATCACAAATTAACAGGCGGGCTGCAGAATTTCAAGGATCCCCAGAGAACAATGGTGCAGGTGTCACATGCCCTGCTATTGTTAAGGCCTTTTTCCCCCCATGTCAATAACACAATTGTAAATCTCAGTTCCCAACAGATATTCTTATGTCATGTCTGGTTTAAACGGTTGGAGCTATATATGCGAAACGGGCACGTATTCCCTCAGGGGAGTGGGCCGAAAAACTTTTACTGGTGGAGGACGAGCCGGCGCCATTTTGCTTGGTAAGCCTTTCGGATAGTGAGGACTACGAGTCTGCAACGTCTTAATTCGAGAGCGGTTCGCTCCAGAAGGCAATGAGTAGAGTGGTAGCAGCGTCTATACAGAGCAGGTCGCAGGAAGTCCGAACGTGGAGAGGCTCTAGAGGACTTTATTGCGGGAGACCTGCAGAGACTGGTGGAAAAGGCGTACCCGGAGCTGGACTGCGGACAGTGCTATATCATCCACATCTCAGCTGCTCCTTCTGAAAGAGATGCCACAGTCGGTAGACGTCGTCTGGCGAAGAAGCAGCATACTGTGGAGGAAGCTCAAAGATGTCTGAGACAACGAAAACACGGTGGAGATGGGGAGGCGGTGGTTGCTGCTGATTCAGAAGAGACGGGATATACACGGCAACAAAGAAGCAGGGTGTTGGACTAGGTTCATTGTTCCAGCAGGTTCGACACCTTGAAGAGGCGGTGGCTCGTTTACAAGTACAGACAGGAAGTCGGGGGAGAGTTGTCTGCTGGCAGTGTGGTGGAGAAGGGCACATCATTAGGGACTGCACAAAAGGGAAACCAGCATGCTACCTGTGCAGTTGCAGACCAAGGATGCTGTGGAGTATATGATGGAGTACTGGAACCGTCTAAGAAGTTCACTGAGCGTCATCAGTTGCTACTTGCCCATTCTGTTGTTCATTGCTCAGGTAATAACACTGTTGTGCAGATATCAAACCCAACTCTGCAGCCCGTAGTTCTTCACGTACATGAGGTTGTGGGACACTTCTATCCCTTGTCCAAGGAAGATCAGGTTTGTTCTTTTAGAGACTGTGCAAAGGTGCCTGAAGGAAGTCGGGGGCGGAAGTTGGTGAAACGGCAGAGGAGCAGTATGATTTGGAGGCTCATGGCAGATATAGAGGGGTTGTCACCAGAACAAACGAGCAAGCTGCACAAAATGCTGAGGGGTTATGCTGATGTAATTTCACAGAACGATGGTGACCTGGGGAAACCAACTTGGTGAAGCATCGTATTGATACCCAAGGAGCAAATCCAATTAGACAGCCAGTGAGATGGTTACCCATGCAGCAGCAAAAGGAAGTTCAGGTATGTTATCAACCTTGATATCTGATTTGTGCAAATTGTTAGGTATTACAAGTAATAAAAACATTCTATACCAGAAGGTTGGTGGTATATAGGAATCAAAGGTGATGGTGGTGTAAAAAGCAAGGGAACAAAGTTTCTGATTGCAAAGGAAAATTGAAATAGACCTATATTAGCAACATGTTGTCATATAAATGTGCTTGCTAATATAGGTCTATTTCAATTTTCCTTTTCAATCAGAAACCTTGTTCCCTTGCTTTTTACACCACCATCACCTTTGATTCCTATATACCACCAACCTTCTCATATAGAGAATGTTTTTATTACTTTGTTTCCTAAATTTTTCTGGTGGATTTGGTATTGTATTTAGTTCTTGAAACATGTAGACCCAGGTAGCAAAAACGTCAACTTGTGTGACCATGACAGATTTATTTTTGAATCTGCAATTTTGATGAGGTGTACCATTATACTAGTCCCCAGCCTACCTCCATTGAGGACCAAAGGGTGATAAAGGTTAGCAAAAGCGAAGCCATATAATAAATAGGATAAATGCACCCTAAGCAAACTGATCTCACACTGTTATCAGATAAACCATGCACCGCAATACATTACCAAATTGACAATACATTACCAAATTGACGTAAGCAACTTTGGCAGTGCATACTATACTATAAAGCGGAGAGAGACGCAGTATCTACCGCTGTAACTACGGAAACTATTCCTTCCATTTTAGCGATATACCATGCATGCTCATAATTTATGGATCCAACATTTATCGATGCTGTAACGTACCTTTAGGTGGTCGTTTTGTTGGTCCTTTCGGTACGTAGTCTCGTAACCAGACCACACTAGCAGCTGCGGAGGATTTCATCATCATTTCTAGCGTAGCGGTGATGTAATCCATCCGCAGCTGCTAGTGTGGTCTGGGAGCGAGACTATTCGGTACGCGCTTGACATGCACACGTTTGGCAGATCTGGCAGCATCTGCATGGATCTTTCCACATTTAGATGCTCGAATTGTCCTTGAGATTGCATGGTAAAATTAAAACCATCGAATTTGATAACGCTGGTTAATTTATACCGGTGCGTCATGACGATTGTGATAGCTGATGTAATGTGCTATTTGTAGATCAACACCAAATAAGGAACTACTCGCTTTTTATTTAATTGCCCGATCGGTTAACAGTTGATTGTGGTGTACTGTGTGTATGGACTAAATAGTGTGCGTGGTGCGGGTGAGATTGTGTGAGGAGTACGTGAACTAAACAGTGTGTGTGGTGTAGGCGTCTAACAGACACCCGAGAATAACCTGCGGACGCGTCCTGAAGCGATTGGTACACTTGGCGTGCTTTACAATCGTTCCTGTCATGAGTTATACTATCCCGAAGGAAGAATAAGAATAAGAAGAAGCCGACGGAGGAGAAATTTTAGGTGGGACTGGGTACGGACGATGGGGACGAGTATTTTTGTTCTCTGGAAGTACACCGTCTTGTGACACAGATTCAGCGCAGAGATGTTCTCCTTTTTGATATCGCTCGATTGCCACTAAGAGCGAAGTGACCCGATTCTTAAATGTCGACGTTTTTATAATGACATTCATGATACTGCAGGATTCCTATATGGAACCTACTCGCGTAGGTTCCGATTATAACACAGTAATTAGGAAGTGTCAATTATAGGGCAGGGCAAATGGGATGTACATTTGGACTTGATATATATGTAGGCGCACTGTGTATTGGGGAATCGGATTGTGATAAAGCCAGTTCAATTACAGTGGTAGCAGTGAATGGCTGTGACAGTCATTTCAGCATTCTAAAACCCTTTTCTTCAGGAGATGTGGTAGAGTGGTTCCAGCGATTTGATCTGTGTAGTGATGCGAATAAGTGGGAGGATGAAGTGAAGGCAGTAAAAATGCTAACACTACTGGAGGGCGAAGCACTGGCAGCATGGCTATACCTCGCAGAAGAAACTAAGAAGGACTACGAGACAGCAAAGAAGCAACTTATCGACGCTCTTGGACAAATTTCACGCCAGGAAGAGCCGCTTACCGTCCTGACAGAGTCAGGACCGTTAGGATCGTCGACGAAACAACCGAATGAAAGGGAACAAGCGATGGCTGCGAGCATAGATAGACTTACGGTCACTTACCCAACAGGTGGCGCGGCCCTGTCAGAACAGTTTGAAACAAGTCGTAGGCGAGGCGGAAACAATTCGAGACAAGCTGGAAGAGTAGAACCGCCATCATTTGCATCAATTGCGGTAGACGGGTTCACATAGCAAGGTATTGTCGCCAGGAAACCTCCAACGGGGCGCCTGCTCGGGGCAGTACGCACCCCGACATCCATGCAGTAAGCCCCTCCGAAATAATTTTAGTAGCAGCAGTAATAGGTAAGATAGCTACGCTCATGGGGAGTGTCGGCGACACAGCGGCCGAAATAATTTGGACTTGGAATCGTCTGTGTCCCTCCTCAGACAGGAATTGGCTCAACAGGCTACAGGAGTGGTGCGGACGCAACTAAGACAAGAGATACGGCTTGTAACGGCTGCGGGAGAGAGCCTGCCCATTTTTGGGTACGTAAAAGCCACAGTGCGACTCGGAACACTCGACGATTTTGTTGTAGTGAAAGACTTGATCACCGCCATAATATTGGGCACAGATTTTCTGCAGTTGCACGGACTAGTGTTAGATTTCACTACGACTCCGGTAACTGCTGCTCCTTCAAAGCTTAGCGCAAACCAGGAATCAGCGCCTCCAATAAAACCGATATGGACAGCTGATCGTCTTTTCAAGTCAAAGAAATGTCCAGTTGCAAGTATAGGGGAAACAATGGAAGACGCAAACCAGGAAATGACAGAAGAGTGCGCAATCCCAAAGTTTTGGTCTCCACCCAAGGCCGAGTTCCCTGAGATAATCAAGACATGTTTTGAGACAGTGGTAGACAAATTCAAGGACTTATTTGTCACAACACCTGACAAAACGTCACTGGCATCCCACCGTATTACAACAGCAGGCACACCAGTACGAGTTCCATCTCGACGCATTCCGGTGCATTTTCGGGAGGAAGTTGAAGTAAAAATCCAGCAACTTTTAGAAAAGGGAATCATAGCGGAGAGTAATAGTCCATGGTTGGCCCCTGCTGTCTATGTAAGGAAGAAGACCGGTGATATAAGATTATGTGTGGACTATTGGGAATTGAATAAGAAGACAACGAAAGATGCCTATCCTCTTCCTTTATTTGATGAAGTATAAGATCGGCTATCAGGATCAGCTGTTTTCAGTAAACTGGACTTGCAGAGTGGCTATTGGCAGCTCCAATGATATAGAGGAAAAACTGCGTTCTCGCCATGCAGGTCCGGCCATGGGTTGTTTTGAGTTCTCACGAATGCCTTTTGGACTGTGTGGGGCACCCAGCTCCTTCCAGCGGCTTATGGATAAGGTCATGAGAGGGTTGCCGTTTATGTCAACATACATCGATGATGTCCTCATGCACTCAACGGATGATGAAATGCACGCTAAGCACTTGAATGAGGTATTTATGCGACTGAGAAAAGCCGGGCTGACGTTGCGAGGCAAGAAATGTGTGATTGGTACACCACAGGTCACATATCTGGGTAATCGGGTTCAGGTGTAACTCCAGACAGGGAGAAAGTCAAAGCTGTGGAAGAGTGGCCGATTCCCCATAATGCAACAAAAGTACGCCAGTTCCTGGGGCTGGCATCGTACTATCGCCGATTCATTCAAAACTTTGCGGATGTGGCAGTGCCACTCCATAATCTCACCCAAAAAGATGTTGTTCAGTTGGAGCAATGATTGCAGCAGGGCTTTTAAAATTTTGAAGTGCAAGCTAATTGGAGCACCTATTTTGGTGTACCCTCGAGTGGACAAGGAAGCAAGCAAATTTCAACTTCAAGCAGATGCAAGTGCGCTTGGGTTAGGGGCAGTATTGGAACGGGGGGGGGGGGGGGGGGGGGGGGGGTCATGTTATAGCATATGCTAGCCGAATCCTGACTAAAGCTGAGGCTAACTATAGTGCAACAAGTAATAAAAACATTCTCTACACGAGAAGGTTGGTGGTATATAGGAATCAAAGGTGATTGTGGTGTAAAAAGCAAGGGAACAAGGCTTCTGATTGAAAAGGAAAAATGAAATAGACCTATATTAGCAGCATGTTGTCATATTTAAATGTGCGTGCTAATATACATGTAGGTCTATTTCATTTTTCCTTTTCAATCAGAAGCCTTGTTCCCTTGCTTTTTACACCACCATCACCTTTGATTCCTATATACCACCAACCTTCTCGTATAGAGAATGTTTTTATTACTTGTAATACCTAAATTTTTCTGGTGGATTTGGTATTGTATTTAGTTCTTGAAACGCATAGAATCAGGTAGCATAAGCGTCAACTTGCGCGATCATGACAAGTTTATATTAGAATCTGCAATTCTGTTGAGGTGTGTACCAAATATTACACTAGTCCCCAGACTATCTCCATTGAGGAGCAAAGAATTGATAAAGGTTAAAAGCGAAGCCTTATATTACAAAGGATAAATGCACTCTAAGTAAACTGATCTCACGCTATAATCAGATAAACCAAATACATGACCAAATTGACGTAAGCAACTTTGGCGTTATACACACATTTCAAACAGTGCATAATACTATAAAACGGAGAGACGCAGTATCTCTACCGCTGTAAACTAAACTATTCCTTCCATTTTAGCGATATACCATGCATGCTCATAATTTATCGATCCAACATTTATCGATGCCGTATAAGCGTACCTTTGGGTGCTCGTTTTGTTGTTCCTTTCGGTACCGCGCTTGGCATACGCACGTTTGGCAGATCTGGTAGCATCTGGATCTTTCCACTTTTAGATGCTCGAGTGGAATCAGAATTGTCCTCATGAGATTGTATGGTAAAACCATCGAATTTGATAACGCTGGTTTTATTATACTGGTGCGTCATGAACATTGTGATAGCTGATGTAATGTGCTATTTGTAGATCAACACCAAACAAGGTACAAATAGCTTCAGCTAATTGCCCGATTGGTTAGGCGTCTAACAGATACCTGAAGATAACATGCGGACACATCCTGAAGCGATTGATACACATGGCGTGCTTTATAAACGTTCCTGTCGTGAGTTATGCTATCCCGAAGGAAGAAGAAGACGACGAGGAGAAATTTTAGGTGGGACTGGGTACGGACGATGGGGACGAGTATTTTTGTTCTCTAAAAGTACACCGTCTTATGACACATATATAACGCAGAACTGTTCTCCTTTTTGATATTGCTCGATTGCCACTAAAAGCGAAGTGACCCGACTCTTGGCTGTCCCGCTAGACGCGAGTGACGTTTCTTAATGACATTCATGATACTGCAGGATTCCATGGAACCTACTCGCGTAGGTTCCGATACAGCGAGAGTGTTTGGCTGTAGTCTACGGAATAAGGCAGTTCAGACGCTATCTACTGGGGCGCAGTTTCCAACTGTGGACTGACCACAAACCACTGCAATGGCTATCAGAACAGAGAATGGAAGGAACGTTGTGTCGTTGGGCTCTAGCATTACAGGAGTACAACTTCACCCGAAAAGGAAGCCATGCATAATGATAATGCTTATGCCCTGTCCAGACGTAGGGAGACTGTAGGGAGGGCCTCACATCTAGCAGCCACCAGAAGTACCACCGGAGTATTAACAGAGCAGATAAGAATAGCACAGCAGAAAGATGACATCATACAACAGGTGTATCAAGCTTTGAGGTTATTTGTGAAACATGCATGCAGCCAACGGGGACAATCTGGCGGAGGTCTCCTTTTAGCAGATACCATCAGTTATGGTCACAACTCAAACTCAGAGAAAGTGTGGTCTACAGAACATACATCCCTGGACCCACATCAGAAGCTATTACAGTACCAGTGCTACCGGCACGTCTGTGCAAAGAGTACCTGACATTGTGGCATGACAGCGCTACAGGAGGTCACCAAGGTTGGCATAAGACACTGCACAAGCTGCGTATGGAAGCATATTGGGTTAACATGGCCCAAGATGCTAACCAACACTGTAGAGAGTGCAACATTTGTCAATGGACCAAACCTACTGCACCCAAACGAGCACCTTTGACCAACATTCCAGTTGGCAGACCATGGCAGATGGTAGCAGTTGATATACTGGAAGTATCTGTATCATCAAACAACAACAGATACTTATTGGTCATTTAACTACATGTACAACATCAAAAACAGCTAGGTATGGGGCACGACTGACTGACAATAAGTGGCACGTGTTAAGCATATGATGGGTGCGGTGCATCTCACTAACCATACAATGGAAGTGTGATTTGAAGGCACTAAGCTCTGAAAAAACGATGATAAATAAGTACACCGACTGCTCTCATATAATCCGTGAGCACCTAAGGAAAATATCATTTGGTTGGGAAACTTTTGATGACTGAATAACGAAATGAGATAAAATGAATGGACATTGGAACCTTGCATAATTAATGTGGAAGTGCGATAAAAATACCTAAGGTGCAAAAATCTACTCAAAAAAATGCCAAATCATTGCAAGTCCGAGAGCACCTACATGTAGTCAAAATTTAGTTTGCTCTGCAGTTAGCTGCAGTTATCTGAATGCGTCAATACTGTAATGTATTGTATATTATATAGTAGGTAGTACGTGATTTATATTTTTGGTGTGCTTTAGAATTAGAGTCAGTTGCAACTGAGAACCTCGTGGCGTACGTGTCGCGGGCGATACACGACATATTTCTGGCGACGAGGGTAAAAGGAGTCAAGAAAGATGGCTACTCATGGTGATGTAACAGAGTTTGACGCTACCACTGAAGAATGGGCAACATACGTTGAACGGCTGGAGCAATACTTTGTGGCTAACGCAGTGACCGAGGAAGGGAAAAAGCGTGCTATCCTCCTAAGTGCCTGCGGAGCTCCCACTTACCGATTGATTCGAAGTCTGGTCGCTCCGACAAAACCTGGTGAGAAGGCGTATGGGGATATTATCCAGTTAGTTGCTAATCACCATAACCCGAAGCCCTCAGCTATTGTTCAGCGTTTTAAAATCAATTGCTGTGTTAGGGGTCCCGAGGAATCAGTAGCTGCTTATGTAGCCGCGTTACGCCACTTAACCGAACATTGTGCATATGGCACAACATTGGATGACATGCTCCGTGATCGTATTGATTGTGGTATTAATGATAGCGTGATTCAGCGTAGGCTGTTGGGAGAGGTAGAATTAACCTTTGCACGCGCTTATGAAATAGCTCAGTCTATGGAATCAGCAGCCAAGAATTCCACAGACATGCAGAGCATGATCAGCAACCCTTCACCTACTCAACCTGTACACAGTGTAGAAAAGAAAGAGCTTGACAGAGTTGTAGAATGCTTTAGATGTGGGGGACACCATTTCGCATCAGCATGTCAGTTCAAAAATAGTGACTGTAATGCCTGTGGTAAGAAGGGTCACATAGCAAGAGTTTGCAGGAGTAGGAGTAAATCGTCGGTGAAGAGCAGGCAAACTGAGCAGCCTGGCAGGGGCACTAAAGCTAAAGGATTGCACACCATGCATGATGAATGCTTAGAGGATGTGGGTAATGCTAATACAGTATATGCATTGAAGGCTGTGAAACCAGGTCCTTTTATAGTCAAACTGCATATCCATGGTGTATGTGTACCAATGGAGTTAGATACAGATGCATCATTAACTATTATGAGTAAGAAGATGTTCGACAGTTTGTGGGCTGAAGGTCATGCACCAAAACTGAACCATACATCTACGGGCCTACGTACATACACTGGGGAGCCTCTTAGGGTTTTAGGGGTCGCTGTTGTGAATGTAGTTTACAAGGAGCAACAGGCACGCCTGCAGTTACTGGTTGTAAAGGAGCAAGGACCTTGTCTATTGGGACGGAACTGGCTTAGGGTCATTAAACTGGACTGGAGCCAAATCCATATGGTCCAAGGGGTCTGTAGTCTGCAGCATTTGTTGTCAAAACATGAATGTATATTTAAGGAAGAACTGGGCACAATGAAGGGGGTGGTTGCAAAGTTTGTTATTGACCCAGCAATAGAACAGCAACCGCAGTTTTACAAACCTCGCTCTCTTCCATTTATAATGAAAGAGAAGATTGAGTTGGAACTAGAGCGTCTGAAGTCTTGCGGCATCATTAGCCCTGTGCAGTTCTCAGACTGGGCTGCACCAATAGTACCCGTAGTCAAACGAGATGGTACTGTCAGGATTTGTGGAGATTATAAATTAACCATTAACCAAGTTGTCAGACTTGTCATATACTGTCCCTAGAGTTGAAGAGCTTTTCGCAGCTCTGTCTGGTGGGATTAGTTTTTCAAAGTTAGACTTGGCCAATGCTTACCTGCAGCTGCTGCTTGACGAGTCATCAAAACAGTATACTACAATATAATCGGCTGCCATTTGGGGTGTCATCAGCTCCCGCAAAATTCCAGAGGGCCATGGAGACGTTGCTACAGGGTTTTACCCACACCTGTGTCTACATTGATGACATAGTGGTCACTGGTCGAACTACCGAAGAGCACTTAAACAACTTGGGTGCTGTGTTAGAAAAACTAGAAGCGGCTGGCTTGAAACTTAACAGGAATAAATGTGTATTCATGGCACCATCTGTAGAGTATTTAGGCCATCGAATAGATAAAGATGGGCTGCATCCAACAGAAGACAAGGTTAAGTGCATTAAGGAAGCGGCCACACCTCAAAATGTCACAGAGCTTAAGGCTTTTTTTGGGACTTATGCATTATTATGCGAGGTTTCTTCCACACCTTGCAACTAAGTTGGCCCCAATGTATCGCTTGTTACAAAAGCAGTGTCCATGGGATTGGGCAAAGGAGCAGGAAGATGTCTTTATCCATGCTAAAAGTTTGCTCCAATCAACGGCACTATTGGTCCATTATGATACGCACAAACCTTTAGTGTCGACATGTTGATCACATTAAGATTCGTTACTCAGAAGACAGAAGTGTGTTACCTCAAAAAATCACCTTGCCGAATTCACAACTAAGATTACCTTCTCCTGATACCACTCCCTCACAGACTACTCAAGTCAAAGTGCAAAAGGAACCTGATGAAACGGAAGAGAAATCAGATGAAACTGTAGACGTTGATCTGGGCAACCCTGAACATCAGGAACCCATAGCACAGGCACCAGTTGCTGTTCCCCCAAATGACCCAGATATTGTGGAACCACCATTGATTCCAACTCCACAACTGAGAAGATCCACCTGCACACGCCAGCCGCCAGACCGTTATTAACTGAACCATATTAGTTTGGACTTTGAGGAGAGAGAAGTGTAATGTATTGTATATATGTGTTGTTTGTATTGCTGCGCATGCGTAGTAGGTAGTACGTGATTTATATTTTTGGTGTGCTTTAGAATTAGAGTCAGTTGCAACCGAGAACCTCGTGGCGTACGTGTCGCGGGCGATACACGACAAATACATTTTGTATGGACTGCGTAATCCTTTTGACCGCCAATTTCTCGATAAGCGTGGTTTACATTATTAGATTTATTAGAGGATTTGTTGCACGTCACGGCGCTTGGCCTCTGTTCCTAGTGAACCATTACTTTCAAGAACAGAGGCCAAGCGCCGTGACGTTTTCTGGGGTAAATTAGACATCACCTTCGTCTGTCATACTACTGCGTGGAGTAGTGGCACTCTAGCTTAATTGCGCATGCGCCAGATGCCATGGGGCGTGCTGCGTTTAACTACATTAAATAGCATTTGACAATACTGTACCCAGCCAGACCCTACTGACATCAGCATTATTTTGCTACGAATGATGCATTATTCGATTATGAGTTTTAACGTGGCCCTACGCAATATACTCATGCGCCATTGCATTTTAAATTGGGCGTGGCAACCACTTCTTTCTTTTACATGTAACATACCTTACGGGATAATTCAGTGAAATTTTGTTTTGGTGATATCATTTCAACTATCTGACCCAATTTGAAGATAGGACATCCTGGGGATTTATCCTTATCATATGTGCAATTATCCAACCCCGACTGTTCATAACCACCATAAATGTTGCTTCTGTGTCAAAAAAAGGCAACCATGACTAAAAAAAACACATCAAGATGTAAAACTTCTACCTCGTGTACTTTGAAGAAGAGGTTGGAAATGACACTGAATTCTTTATTAGCACAGTGAAATTACTAGCATCAATCTTTGGATATTGCGTGCTGAATGAATGAATAAATGGCATAATAAACTAGCATGGTATTACAAGCATTCTACCTTTCATCACTTTCAGCTTCTACTGGACACCAGGCTAGCACATTGCAAGTCTTAGTTGTTATGTTGCATGTTCCAGTCTGTGGACCTATATTTAAAAATATTATTTAATTAATGCTAACCATTTCCATTTAGCAGAACCTTTCCGTTACTGCAATCTGTATCATTCACACATCCTGATCCTTTAGCAGAGTTCAGATCCTCTCCACAGATGCCAACTGACTGGTCACAAGTGATCCACAAATTGGTTACCACAAAGAAGCTATCATAGTCCTAGAAATTGTGCAATACATATAAATCTAGGTTTGTAAGCCACCCTATACTGCATTTTATCAAGCAAACATTGATATGAGTTCTGAGTAATGCAATTCTGCTCAATGTGTGCTTACAAGTTTTTAAAAAAGTAAATGGAAACAAAAACAAATTATACCCATAGCTATTAAACAAGGTGGGTCTTTATGAGGATCAAATATCAATATAGGAAACAAAGAACTAACTGGTAATATAATGTTGTAGCTCTCACAGTTATGGAAAAGTCAGTCTTTATTAAAAGGCACATTTCAAAGTGAGCGGACTTCATATGAAAAAGGACGGTAAGTTGATTGATTCTAAAACTGTCCCGTTCAATGCAAGAGATTTTATTTATTGGTAAAAAAATTTTACAATGTTTGGGGCTCTGCGATTTTTAATTGCATTGTTATCGGTGTATCACAGATCGTAAGCGAATCGCTGCATCAGCGAACACTGCCTCATTTAATAATGATTTTTCTTGCTCAATTATGCTACTGAGATACATGCTAAGATACTACATAGGTATAAAGGTCATCAAACGGTCATATAAACGGTATACACTTTTAAATATTATTCTGCAAGAAGTGTGTGCACACGTAGTAACTTTAATTCAGCACATGTGAGAATTATGAGCTTGTGCTCAAACATGATGCAGTATTGAGAAAAAAAATACACATAGATGCTATATTAAAAAAAAAAACTCTCCCTGCCTTCTACCCTATTCATGTAGTAACGTTTAGAGGAAGTGAATTCGCTCATCCCTGGTCATGCGAAATAAAAATGTCCCTATCTAGAGAGTGATTTTATGGACTTAGGATTGGTGGTGCTGAAACAAGGTACATTACTGCTGCAATGGGGTTTTAAACGATTCTGTAAATTAATAACAGTCCTATAAATTTTGCAAGTAGGGTTTTCAATTTGAGGTACAACTTTTTACTGCAAAATACAGTGAAACACCCAGTACTTTACCTTGTTAGATTTTTATACCACCAATCCTACAACCATCCAATCGCTTTTTTGGTGGAGGAGGTATTCATTTACAGATGATACTAATTGTAGTTAAAAAATAGTGGCATCAGCTCTATCCATTTCTACCATATTGTATTCATTATAATGCTAACAAAGTAACACATGCACAATCCAATTTTGTGACCAAATCTTACATCAATAATGCTGTATTCTGGAGAGTCAAATACAAGTGTGTCATTACGCCCTTGACAGTTCTGAAGAAATAGCGTACTTTTGTTTGGATTCACAACAGAGAATCCCTTTAGTTTTGAAACAGCAATTCCATCTACATCATAATATCCACGATACTCACTTAATCCAAAGAGCAAACTGAAGTCCGAAAAGAGAGTAAAAATAAACAGAACCAACTTCACACAAAAACGTATATTGTGAACATGTAGAATCATAAAGATAAGTGAAGTCATCCAAAATCAAGCAGAATCAAACCTCCTACACCAAAGTAACTCACAATAGAGAAAACCCTAAGACAATCATTTTCAGTCCAGAAGACAGAATGCCAATTCCATAATGATTTACAGTCAATAAGGGTGGTGCAACTGCTACACTGTTTAAACTATTTTCCTGGTGATCTGATGCCTGGGGAGAAAGTGAGACCACAGAATCATCACAGAATACATCTTCCAAGCTCGACAGTGAATAAACTTGCCATGCCCTACCCCCCATAAGATAACCTCTAGAGAATGGGCTATGGCTAACCACATAAACTGGACAAAAAAATTATATTCTCTAACGAGAAAGTTGGCGGGATATTAGAATTGGCGGCAAACGTGGTGTATAAAGGAGGGGAACAAAGTTTTGGGAATATAAAATTGAGACAGAAATCCCTATATTTAGTACATTTACCCATGCAGCATATAGGAATTTTCGTTTCCCAAAACCTTGTTCCCCTCCTTTTTACACCACGTTTGCCTCCAATTCCTATATCCCACCAATTTTCTCGTTAGAGAAAGTTTTTCTTTACTTGTTTCCTTCATTTTTAAAAAATATCTTTATTTTATTGCTGATGATATCTAAGAATACTTACAAGTACTGACAAGTTATTTTTATAACGTAGCCTCTTTAAGTGAAGGTCGGGCACTTATGCAGACCCCCCCTCCCCCCCCCCATTACCGTCACGAGCAGACGCGCGCATTTGTTCATGCAGGATCAGCATTGTACCGAACGCGGGAGAACTCTAACTAGTCATCTCAATTTTGGAGGTATTCCTCTCGTCGTTTGACTCTCCTCTTTTTGTGACGTAAAGGCATTCTGACAAAACTAATTCTTTCGCTAGCCAAAAGTGGTGAACTGAACTGCGATAAAATGGAAGTTCCCACCTGTTTATAACGCTGCGCATTTGTAATTATACGTGAATGTTGCCATGTGAACGCGCATTACGTAATGATAAAATATGTCAGTTTCATCCCATATCTGATTCCTGGATATGTTCTTACATGCAGGAGATTCTAAAATGATTGGTATAATCTGCGCTTTTTAAAACGTTCCAAACCTGAGTTATACTCTCCCTATAAGAAAGAAGAAGACTACGACGGAGAAGAATTTGTTTGGGGACGACGATTAGTTTGTGTTCTCTTAAAGAAAATAGTTCGAAACTGGAACAAAACATAAAAATGACCTATTTGCCTTTTGGTTCGATAGCAATACGAAGGTAATACGCGGGTCGCGTTTTGAACCACAACCCCGCTCAATACAAACCTTTTAAGAGTACAACTACAGAGCTAAGATCATAGTACAGTGCCCGCTCGTTTGTACTGAACAGTTTCAGCTCGATTATAAACGAAAAATACAGCACATTCATCAGGAGCTTGGAAAACTGTCAGTGTACTTTGCCATAAGCCATATCTATCCATACTATTGATGAATGATTTCATATTTACCTGGATTCCCCTGATTTCCCCATGCAATTGAACTTTAATAGACAACTTTCTAGCAATAGTTGGTGTAGTGCACCTGAAAGGCTTGCACATTTTGCAAATTTACAATGTGTAGCTCGTGTGTGCATGCTGTGAACATATAAGCATTATAGGGGTAATCCGTGGTACAATGCCCTGCACTGCATCGTGTCATGTGTATACCTGCAGGTCAGTGTGTTGAGTTTGCCGTTTACCTTCCATCATTATTGATGGCAAAATGGTGTACTGCATGTGATACAAGCTATCCTGTGCTTGGTTGGCGGTACACTTTTTATGAGGCATTAAATATATATATATCATTAAATATACATGATCATGCATAAGAAAATCTGCATTCACGCGGCAAACACTGCACATGGTGCATAAGTTACATGAACTTGTCCTCAGGGTTGGTGTGCCCGCAAAAGAAAAGTGTGCCACCAACGAAGCTTTTATCACATGTTAATCCCTTGCCATACACCACATTGCCATCAATAGTGATGGTAGGTATACTGCAGACTAATTTACATGATGGAAAGACTAGTTTCTGCTGGGTAAGAAAGAAGTTGTAGAGGGCAAAGTGTCTGATAATTGTAATAATTTGAATCATTCGCTAGGTCCCTTTCCACGATTCCATATAATCGGACGTTTCTTCCATTTAGGATTTGACCCCGACTACGAAGTCATTAAAAATACGCAAACCGTCTCTAACAAGACTCCCGACAATCGGATCGTTTAGCTTGTTATAGCAATCAAACTAGAAGTCAAAAACGAGCAGTTTCATCTTTGTTTCATGTCACAGAACCGCGCGGTTGTTGAGAACAAAAGGGTACTGCCAGTCCTCGTACCCAGTCCCGAGATTGAAACACTTTTAAACAATGAAAATTTCACCAATAGCCAATAGGCTGGAAGAGCCGCTTTCATTTAAAGCCGAAGTTATATTTTGGTAGCAATCGACTATACGGTATATCTAAGACGCATAATTAGATAACATTTTAGATATCCTAAAGTAAAAATGGCGGCATCAAGTCAGAGTCGGTCCGCTGAACGCGAGCGGCCAGGGGCGGCGGAAGGGGGGGGGGGGGGGGGGGGGGGGGGGGGGGGGGGGGGGGGGGGGGGGGGGGGGGGGGGGGGGGGGGGGGGGGGGGGGTGGTGGGGGGGGGGGGGGGGGGGGGGGCAAGGGGGAGCTTTAGCCCCCCCAAATATGAATCTGGGGGGGCTTAGCCCCCCAAATATGAATCTGGGGGGGCTTAGCCCCCCCAAATTTAAATATACTATTGATCGTATACTGCCGTATCAATATCATCTTGGTTGTTGGATTCCCATCGCTTGATTTGGCGGATATACGGGCATAATACGGGGGAGGGGCCCAATTATGCAACATAATTAGTACGATGGCTATTAGCATGTGAAGTGCGAGTGAACGGGAAATGTGTTAAAAATGTGCCATATTCTGATTTACCCATCGCTCATGTACGTGTTCGGGGTTAAGTTCTGTGAGATTCGTTCTGCTTTAGCTGTTAAGTTTGTTCTGGTTCGCCGCTGCATTTAGGAGTAGTACTGAGGTGTTTTTTGTCCAGTTTGTCAACTGAAGTGTGAGATTCAACTTGCTGTCCCGGAGTTTGGGGATTTGGCGGTTTATTCTAGGCTTTGAAAGGCAGTTGTGATTCTGACCTGTGTTTTGTTCCCGAGACGCATTACTTTAATTTGCTGCCAATGAAGAGGCGACAAGTTTTGTTGAGTGATGCCTGGTCGGAAGTTGAAAAGAATCCAGAAGGAGCAACACCAAAAAGGAGTCAGCTTACGATCAATTGCAATACAGCATGTAGTATCGGTAAGATTGCGCAACAAGAAACAGCAAGTGTACCTCAGTGTGGCTCAAGTCACTGATGCGTCAGTGAACCTGGACAGTGCTGCAATAATAAGTGACCACGATACAACGGATTTGTTGAAGTGCTCAGCCGTATGCTGTAGTAATGAAATGGAAGCATATCAGCCTAAACAGAAAGCGATTTTTCAGCAAATTTCTAAAAATGGAAGGTGTTCGTGGTACAAAAAGTATTCATGGATTACGTTGTGCCTGACAAAGAAGAAGGTGTATTGTATTGCCGATATTGTCACAAACATAACAAATTTTTGCAAGCTGCAAATAAATGTGACGATGCGTTTACTACAAGGGGATTTGATAACATTAAGAAAGCACTTGAGAAATTTTTAACGCATGATACCTCAGCATCCCATACTGAAGCTATTATGATATGGAGTACTGCCGGTTAGCAGACCAACAGTAGCCCAGCAACTGAGTAATGAATCGGCCAAGATTTTGGCAGATCGAAGATTGGGTTTGCTAAACCAGCTGTCAGCAATGAAATTCCTTCTGCGTCAGGGCATTGCATTAAGAGGATATTCTGAAAACAAAGGCAATTTACCTCGGTTGCTCTCAGCGTGGACTGTGAATAGCGCTATACTGAAACATTGGGTTAAGGAGGGAAAGTACATGTCTCATGACACAGTAAACGAATTATTGACATTAATGGGTCACAATGCCTTAAGAAAGTATCTGTGTAGAATGAAGAATCAAAGTTCAGAATGGTATTCTTTGATTGGGGATGAAGCCACAGATATTAACTACAGTGAACAATTGAATGTATCAATAAGGTATGTAGACAATGACTATAATGTTCATGAGGACCCTATAGGTCTCTTTGCCCTACCTAGCACTGGTGCTGAGACCATTACATCTGTAGTGAAAGATATTCTCTTGCGCTGTACTCTACCAATTGATTTGTGTACAGGACAAGCATACGATGGAGCAGCTGCTAGAATTCGACAAAACGTTCCTCAAGCCCTTCCAGTACACTGCCTAGCTCATTCGTTGAATCTTTGCCTGCAAGATTCTGGTAGAAAGATTACTTTACTCAGAGATGCATTGGATATCGTTCGCGAAATAGTGCAATTAATTAACAAATCACCTAAGCGTACTCTACCAATTGATTTGTGTACAGGACAAGCATACGATGGAGCAGCTGCTAGAATTCGACAAAACGTTCCTCAAGCCCTTCCAGTACACTGCCTAGCTCATTCGTTGAATCTTTGCCTGCAAGATTCTGGTAGAAAGATTACTTTACTCAGAGATGCATTGGATATCGTTCGCGAAATAGTGCAATTAATTAACAAATCACCTAAGCGTAAACATTTCTTCTCTGAGAAGCTTACTAATCATGAAAGCGTACACAAAGGTTTAAAGCCGTTGTGTCCAACAAGTTGGACTGTAAGGACTGAGGCTTTGGATGCTGTACTCAAGCAATACAAGGTTATAATTGAAACGATGGAAGAAGTACATTCAACTACTCATGATGAATATGGGCTGAAAGCTGGTGGAATTGTAACGGCACTTGAGAAATTTGATACATTGTTTGGTCTTCAGCTAGGGCATCTACTCTTTGGGTGTGCAGAAAATACTTCAAAAGTGTTGCAGGCCAAAGACCTTTTAATACAAGAGGCTATGTCAGCAGTGAATGTTACACGAGCATTCTACCAACGGCAAAGGCAAGATGATGCCTTCAATGTGTTCTACGATTCTGTGGTGAAAGGAGCTAAGGAGTTGGAAATTGGTGAACCTGTATTACCAAGGTACCGTAAAGCCCCACAGAGGTATGACGATGGAGCCCCACATGTTCAGTTCAGCGATCCTTGTTCATTCTATCGCCAGAAGTACTTTGAAGCATGTCACCTTTTAATCCAGGAAATGCATGATCGTTTTGGGAAAAGAGAAGTAATGAAACCAATTGTTACCTTAGAGTCATTATTACTGAAGTCTGCAAATGGAGAGGAGTGCATACAGGAGCTTTCCGATTTCAACGATTCTGTGTATAGACAGGAGTTCACTATAGAAACGCTTGAACAGCAACTAGGAATTCTTGTGGATGTCATTCATGTGGAGCTGCCAGAAGTTAAAAAAGTTACTAGTGTAAAGGTCAATTTGTGATGCCTTGGCCAAGCATGCAAACAGAAATTTGCTTTCTGAGGTACATAAGTTACTTCGATTGTATGTAACCATTCCCATCACATCATGCACATCTGAGAGAAGTTTCTCTGCTCTTATAGGCCGTATCTGAGATCGACTATGACTGAGAAAAGGCTGAACAACTGTTTCCTGCTGTATGTGCACAAGGAGTTGACTGACTCCATTAACGTTGCTGTAGAATTCACCAATGCAAATGATGAACGCACCAGATACTTTGGTAGTTTTACTAGTGCTTTGTAGTGAAATTCATTTCAGTAGCAATGAAATAATCATCATCTTGTTCGATACGGTTCCTATCAGTAACAATGAATATAATTATCATTTTGTTTCATTTAGCCCCCCCAAATATATTACGCTTCCGCCGCCCCTGGCGCCGAGCGGTATCAAGAAGACCCAAGAAACGGTCCGCTAAAAGGCAACGTTGTTGGGAGAGTCCGGAATCTGCTCGCTTGGCGAAGTGAGTGCGGTACGGGAAGGCTAAGCGTACCCTTCAAGAGGCCATCGAAAGAGTACTATATCGATAAAGGTATGTAAATGTAGCTACCTATTTTTACTAAGCTTAGTTTACAATATGACATTGGTGGCTGAACATTACGGATCAATTACAATCAATTACGCATCATTAACAATTACACATTGAGAAAAAATGAATGAAAAAAGTAAATAAAAAACTTTTTCTATGAGACAGTTGGTGGGATATAGGATTTGAAGGCAATGGTGGTGTAAAATGCAAGGAAACAAGGGTCTGTAATAGTAAGGGATAATGTCATAGTCCTATATTTAGCACACGAACAGACATGCTACAAAAGAGCTAAATATAGTACTATGACATCTGTTAGTTTAGAAAAAACCGGTTGTAAGAGGTTATTAAAATTAAAAAAATCGGTCGGTTTTAAGGTGATTGTTTAAAAAAAAAAACCGCTCAATTGAGGTTGTTCATTTTAAAACAACTGGTTATTGTTGGTTTAACAATTAATTATCGATTATTTATGCATAATCGATGGGACCAAAAGTTAAACCAGCATAACCTCGGGCTTTTTCCACATGGCAAGAAAGATGGTCCGCGGCTTGCCCCTAAGAATGTCGCGGATCCCTTTGATGCTAATGTCCAGCAAAATCACCCTTCTGGACAGTTTTTCAAGTTTGGATTTTCCGTGAACTCCAAAGAGATTTTCGAGCAAATGGTCCTTACGCATCTAAAATTGGGCTATCCATCATAAAGTCATAGGGTATGAATTTATAATACACTTCAATGCGAGCGTTACTTTTTTTTTGCTTGTCCTGGATTTTGCTGGACACTGTTCCAAATATAATCTTTAAAGTTACATGCATGCAACATACAGAAGAGTCTTTCCATTGTTCGCTTTAATCCGCTTATTGTTCTATCGCGCTCAGCATTATTGGTAGATTGGTAAGACGGACATGACGCCACTTGCAACTCCTCAATAAAATATCTACCGGTCAGTTGTGGTTGCTTAATTATTTAACAACCGGCCGGATGAAGCGGTTATTTAGCTTAAATAGAACCGGTTGAAGCGGTTATTTAGCTGAAATAGAACCGGTTGAGGCGGTTATTTAATTCTCACCGTCGGTTAACCGGTTAACCGGAGCTCCGGCATGCACAACCGGTTTCAAGCCTTAGTCGTCAGGCCGATCCCATCATCCACAATGCCGGGTCGCTCCCAGCAGTTAGGAGGAAAGAGGGTAAACACTTGATGTTATTTGCCTGAGCATAATTAGATCTAACGTAAACGTATGCGATGGCCAACAAAGAGAACAGGAAACCATTGTTACTGCAGAGTTAAAACTAGTGCCACCAAGCTAGTGCGGGTTTACAAACGTTTCCCCCTCTCGCACCCTCCCCCTAACTACCAGATACATTTGCTAGCCCTTTCCACCTAAGATATCTGTTTGGAGAGCGTTTTTTTGGCTTCCCATGCGAGACGGCTGATGTTATCATCTCCGTATAGATGAAGTCCACTGCAAGGTTGACCATATAGCGCTGTTCACACGACAACGGGAGTGCCTGCATGTATTCTTAAAGAGCCAAATTAAATCTTCTGTGAGATACAACTTGTCCACCTTGGCTTGAAAGTGCAAACACCCTGCATAGTTGTTGCTTGTTTTGAGCAATGATGCAATACAGAACTGGGGCACGTCAGCCAGAGGGACAAGAAGTGTTCTTGCATCAATGGATGTGTAACGCTTCTTGCACTTCAGCACATCTCAGATGATGATAGGAATGGTGCTCAGATTTTGAGTAGGTATGTTGAAAGAAGGGACAGGCAAGACTTCGAAGGACATCATTGCCCTCGTCTGCCACGGTGGAGTCTTCCATGGAGGCTGCAACCGATTCGATGCTGAATGTAACCTTGATATGCATTTCAATATCAGATCTGGCAGCCAGTGATGCCGCGGCCAGCACGGACCGTCCGTGACCGTATTCATTTGACGGTTTTTGACGGCCGACCGTGACCGTATTCATTTGACGGTTTTTGACGGCCGACCGTGACCGTGACCGGGAAGCTTACCGATCACGTGATTAAACCGTGAAAAATAATTGGCCGTCAAATTTATTTGCTGGCCGTCCGTGGCCGTCAGAACTTTTGACGGTCCATTAAGCCTATTCACATCACTAGCGTCACGTGCAGTGGATTTTTTCCCTGCGTGGCAAATGTCGTCTTTCCAAGAACCTTTGAGGATAAGCCACCTAACAGCGCGGTGAAGTTTGCAGCAAACCCGACTGTCACCAACACGTGGCTATGGAACCATTTTATTATTTACGTTGTCCCCCTCGCCATGACATAGTCTCGTCCCCAGCCTGATATGTATTCGTAATATGCGATGTAATCCATCCGCTGCTGCCGAATGTGGGTCTGGGGACGCGACTTGCCATGATTATGCGTTATCGCGTGGATTCCACCGTTTCCACGTGCGAGCGAGTTTTCTCCCAGTTGAGACTCCATTGTGAAGATGGAGGATGGATCCAGCCAGGATTGAATCTGTTCTCTTTCTCAGCTTAATTGAATATGTTCTTTCACACTTGTTCTGCTATGGCTACACTGATGAACCATTTCTATTGATATGTGCATGCCAAACTTCTATAGCATAAATAATTTAATGACCGTCCATGACCGTATTGAAATTTTGACGGCTGACGGCCAGCCGTGTACGTGACCGTATTGAAATCATACGGTCCATCTTTGACCGTGAACGTGACCGTCTATATCCAAACGGCCAGCCGTGAACGTGACCGGATTGTTAAAAGCTGGCCGCGGCATCACTGCTGGCAGCAGCATGTGCGCCCAGGCCTTGATGTCTCGTCGAAAGATTCGTTGAGTACTAGTAGCGTCAAGATCACTCGCATACTGTACCTGATGACGGATATCGATATGAGGGAGTTTTCGCACGCTGCATTCATACCCGTCCTCACAATCCATTAGCGCCATCGCCTTCAAAAGTTTTTGCTTGCGATGCATGGTCGATGCAATCATCTGTTATAACAGGCATTGCCTCCATGGCAGAACTCGCAAAAGCAATTGTACCATGCTCGGTCAAACCCGGAACATGCATTTCCGGGTTTGACAGAATCCGATGCAACTAAGCTATAATTTCTCGGTCGACCACGCGAACAGGGTTGGCACAAACAGCATTTGGTACAGTTTGCATTTATCGCATACACGGGAGAGACTAATAAATGGCCAATAATTGAAACGTTTGGGCACGTCTTTGGTACCGGACGAGCTAGAGTGTGTTGTGCGAGAACTAAGTAAGTTGTGAACATTTCACTTGTGCTATCTTTTATTGCGTACCTAAACACGTCTATGGACACCGTCAAATTCGTTTCAAACCACTCTAGAAAAAAGTGTACTCGCTAGCATTTGAGCATTGAGAAACACGCGACTGCGTCTGTTTAAATTAAACTTACTATACGTTGCCTTGCATGATACGAAGCTATGAATAGCACCAATCGTCGTAGAAAGAGTTGCATGGGCAATCGGAGTATGTATTTTCGTGGTTAAACCGTTAAACGATTAGCTGTATGCAGTCACATCTAGTGATATAGGCATAACGCAATACACATTTATATAATTATTTATGTTAAAATCATCCATCCCCCCCCCCCCCCCCCTCCCGATACTTTACCATTGAATTGCAAGGAGCTCGACTTTCCTCTTAACAGGTACGATAGTGACAGCACTATAAATAGCACTTGCAATTACGCTTAACAACTAAGCGAATTACAATAATAGTTACATATATATATACGGGATGTCACGCGACATTGATCTGCGCAAGCGCTGCTCGTTACGATTTAGAATGCCAGATCCCATGCATCGCTCTTTTTACCACATCCCATACATCATCCACAATGCCGGGTCGCTCCCAGCAGAAGGAAAGAGGGTAAAAAGAGCCGCTGCACCTTGCCAAACACTTGATGTCTTTTTCCCTGAACGGATACGTGTGCAATGGCGACTTCAACAAAGAGAACCAGGAAACCATTGTTACATCAAGCCTCCAAATTGTGTTCAACCAAACCTGTTCCATATATATATATATTTTTTGTTTTGCTATATAAGCTTTTTTAAAGGTCTTTTAAATCACTCTTAATGCTTTAAACGAGCGCCCGCGATATAAGTCACGGATAAACCAATTTCCTAGCGTGGGCGGTGCCGTGTCATGTTATACAGAAGCCGGTACGAAGCTGAAACTTGACAGTATACTCCCCACAATCATGTAGTACGATAAGTAGCGATGCTGTGCAAACACGGAAGAAATGCCAACAACATGCACGAATATACATGCAATAATAGGATGTAAACGAAAGACAGCTGCAACAATTGTCCTGAAACGACTACTTAAATCTTCACATAGACGTTTTATGGTGTTTTAAGTCACTCATAAACGCTTAGGTAAAACGAGCGATGTATAAAGACTCCAACAAAAAATTGAGCTGTGTAACGCTCGCCCCTCCACCAATAATACCTTGTGCGAATTTTGACGGGTTCACTAAGTGTACCTTTGCCGCCTGTTAGGAACGAAAGAGCCAATTTTAAGTAGCAGATTACTTATCTACATAGATTGAGATGCTGGTGTGCCATTGTATTGTGATTGATTATTGGGTATGTCCGATCCTACATGTATGTGCTCTTTCAAAAGTGACCGACCATCCACGATAGGCAGACGATTACGATTGAGAGGAATAGGTACAACAAGGGAAATTTTGCTGGACATTGTCGCATATAAAGTACGCTAAATTTATATTAGGCACACCCTTTGGGCACCCCCCCCCCCCCCCCTCCAAATCTTGCATCTTCTGAGATGCAGGTGTTTGGTGAGTATATATATATATGTCCTTGTGGTATGGTTACTTGTAAACTGTCCAACTGTAACTTTGTCAAACTCCTCAAGGATATTCCTTAGAAATCCAAGGGCTTTTCCTGCTCTGACTATTGCTTGAGGTGTTTTTTGGCACCCAGATGACTAACTGTGCTCTTAAGTAGTCTATTCAGTTGCTCCATGTGGAATTCTGCAGGTATGTTGTGCCCTGGTCCACCCTCACTATTGATGAATCGGCCCCACAGATCTGCTCAGCGTAACGATTAGGCAAGATGTATAATGCATCAGGAAGTTGAATGCCTCAATGCAGTAGTTTTTATGTTGTGTAGCACGAAAGAAAAGGAGAAAGTACTTCCAGTACCGAAGTACTCTGTTTCTGTCCCCCTCACGAATAGCATCTTTAAATTCCAACAGCATTAACCCCAGTAACAGTGTCTCAATAGCATACTCCATTACACCATCATTAGAAGGACAGGATGGGTTTGATGTCTCAGCAGTGAATTTAATGTTGACCATCTGACTACACAATGCATTATTTACTAACGAGGCCATAGCCACCACAGGCTTATCACTGAGCAATATCTTTGATGACAGGTCTGTTATGCTTGCGGTTCTAGCTGACATAACATGTGCAATAGAGATCAGTTCCATGAATGCCTCCCAAGCAGTAAGATCCTTACTCACATCTGACAATACATTCCTCCTTATGTTGATGAGGTTTCATAACTTAGAGAGAGTACCAGCATCCATTCCTGAACAAGAACTGTACAGCCTCCTCCAGATCACCTGTGCAGCAATCAACAGAAAAGGTGCTATCTCATGACCAAATTCCAAAGCATATTAGCAAGTAACACGTTTGCACCATAAGTTTGTTCACACCCTCCTACCAAGCAGCTGTTCTTACTCTGATCTAAATATCACTGTACATTATCTTTGCATCTCTTCATGTATGTTTACCACATTATGCCTTGATATACCTGTTTACCTGCATAAAGCACATCTTTGTGTGCCAGTCTTCAATCATGGGTAAAAAATCTTCAAGGCGTTCACTACCATTCTCTGAGTTAAAAAAGTACTCTCTGGCTACCGCGATTCTTGCAACCGTCAGTTGATCACCACCAAAGTGAATGTGGCTGAAATGGTATCAACATCCTTGTACTTCCATCCTCTGTGCGCACATCAATTGTTTGGATACTTGTAGTTGCAGGAATAAACTTCTGTAATCCATCCAAAATATCGACCATGTCTTCAAGAATGTTCTCATTCTTTAGAAGCACCCCTGTGTCAATTTAGCACGTAGCCATAGGGAATTAGCAATGTTTGCAATTTGCCATGGGAGCAGGTCCCCCATTAATCTCTGATTTGTTTTTGAGATATATGTACTACCCCATATATATATATCTGTTTTGTTTTTGAGATATATGTACTATCCACTCAACGGCGGGGGTGTCATGAGCCCCAGCTCATTCATTGTAGCCTGCATTTGACATATACCAAGCATGTTTTCATCATAGCACAGAAAGATATTTATATGCACACAATTTGTATAACTTTAGCTGG
Source organism: Spongilla lacustris (assembly GCA_949361645.1). Taxonomy (NCBI): domain Eukaryota; kingdom Metazoa; phylum Porifera; class Demospongiae; order Spongillida; family Spongillidae; genus Spongilla; species Spongilla lacustris. The sequence continues at coordinate 13,466,403 of OX442415.1, forward strand.
GTCAATGTATTATATTGATTGTGCAGGAGACAATCCCACAGTACTGGTGCTATGCACAATAATTAATTTCTATAGACACCTGCAATAAAAAATCCTTTTGAATCCTGCTGAATTGGGAACCCAAATCTCAGTAATGCTAGACCAAATACATGTGTTGATTGCTGACATGTAGACATGCATGACTTAAACCCAAATGTCTTCACACTGCTTCATAATCACTATAAGTATGCAAACACATAAGGCGATGCTGTTTTAACAGGTTATTTAGTACATGTACATGTAGTAAGAATTTGCAATGTGATGCAAATTACTACGCTAAACCTACAAGTTGTAAGCACAGCCTCCTCACACTGCTGCTTTAACACAAAAACTCCACCAGTCCTCCCTCGTAAAGGTGGAGTCCTGTTTGTACATGTAAATGTATGTACCTTATCGATCACAGTTACATCTTCCAGTTCCTTGCAGCATATTTCAAAAGGGACATTGTTAAGCTTGAAGCACACTACATCACTAAAATCATGTACGCTATATAAATATGCCCTTGGAGTTTAATTCCCCTCCCTAGATCTAATGCAAACCCATGTCATCTGCATTCTTTGTCCTGGTTACCTCCCTCCTCTCTCCTGCTTGCCTCTCTCTCCTCCCTCTCATCTTTTCCATGTCCCATTCTGAGGTTTGACCTGAGCCTAGTAGCTAGCACTTCATTACTGATGGAACCACAAATAATAAGTGTGTGTGATGTGTTGCAGTGAATGTAACACATTACATAGTGCAAGCACACACACACATACACCGGCACACACAAGGCTCCACTACACATGTCTCATTCCATTCACTATATGCTCAAATTCAGAGTGCATCATTGATGATTCAGCTGAGAGCCAAGAAATGGATTTATGGGTGGGTGGAGATGGTTAGTATCTTGATTCAGTATCATTTCTTATTGGCAATGCTGCATACTAAGTTATACTACAGTGCGCATATTACATGTTGGGGGTGTAGTCTGGCTCCAGACCCAAACGATGATAGGTTCAGTAGCGCATGGGGAAACTGGCAGCAACCAGAGCATTAAGCAGCAGAGGTCATTATCAAGTTCTGATGATCTAGCAGCTGTCACTAGGTACTTCCATATACAGGTAGTTCCTGTATATGTGTGTGTGTGTGTGTGTGTGTGTGTGTGTTTGTGTGTATGTGTGTATGTGTGTGTGTGCATGCATTATGTACTGGACTGACATGTTGCATTCACTTCTGTACTGGTTGATGTAATAAAGCAGCAGTGTGGAGGCTTTGTTTACAACTAGTATATAGGTTTAGCATAGTAATTTGCATCACCTTGAAAATTCTTACTACATGCACATGTATTAAATCAGCAGTTAATGCAGCATCCCCTTATTTAGTACATGTACATGTAGTAAGAATTTGCAAAGGCGGTGCAAATAACTACTCTAAGTTGTAAGCGCAGCCTCCACACTGCTGCTTGATCACAATGACTCCCTCGTAAAGATGGATTCCTGGTTGTACATGTATGTGTAAGAATTATTAATGAGATGAGACTAGTCACGTTTGTTCATTTAAAGAGAGTAAGGCTTCTATGTCGCTTCTTGTCATTCTAGGGATATTCTGAGGTGACCCAGAAGCATAAGAACGTATGCAAGATTGGCAGGGGGGGGGGGGTGGGGGCGGGTGCCTAAAGAGTGTGTCTAATATAAATTTACGTACTTTATATGGGACAATGTCCAGCAAAATCACCCTTATGGTACTATTTAAAACTTTCCAGGACAAGTAAAAGGAATGTAACACTCGCATTAAAATGTATGGCTAATTATACATTCAGTGCATAACTTTGTGATGGATAGTCCAATTTAGGATGCATGAGGACCATTTGATAGAAGCTCATTAGTGTTCAAGGAAAATTGAAAACTTGCCAGAAGGGTGATTTTGCTGGACACTGTCCCATATACATATTGCCAAAGATTAGTGGGGGGGCCAAGACCCCCTTAGCCCCCCTCCCACCCCTCAGCCCCCCTCCCACCCCTCAGCCCCCCTCCCACCCCTCAGCCCCCCCTCCCACCCCTCAGCCCCCCTCCCACCCCTCAGCCCCCCTCCCACCCCTCAGCCCCCCTCCCACCCCTCAGCCCCCCTCCCACCCCTCAGCCCCCCTCCCACCCCTCAGCCCCCCTCCCACCCCTCAGCCCCCCTCCCACCCCTCAGCCCCCCCTCTCATCCCTCAAACCTCCCCCCCCCCCCGCCGTTCCTTCGCCTAAGACTTGGAGAAGGGGACTGACTACTTTTCAGTGGGACTGTAAAAATCCCATTTCCCCCTTTGTCTTAAATGTACTATGAAATATTAATGAGATGAGAGGTTTAAACCTTTTGATGCCAGATGTGTGTCTCTATTGCTCTATATTTTTATCAAGTGCTAACCAAACTGTAAATTGGCAGATTAAATCATTATCCTGCTGAGTTGCAACCCCAAATACTCAGTACTGCACTATTTAGTACTAGACCAAACACAAATGCTGATTGATGACATGTATCACATCGAGAAATGAGCGGTCAACGGGAAACCTGAAAGTCAGGATTTTGGTCATTTGTGATTGCATGCTGTTGCTAATGTTTACCAAGGCGTAACTCTTTGAGCGTCAATTGTGCGTAACGTAATAATTATTCCACCGCCAGCATTGTTTTGAATAATTTCACCGTTATGGCGTCTCTTACGAGCGGCTGTATTGCGCTCGTGGTACAAGCGATCCTTTGTTAATCTGTTGTTATTTCTGTTATGAAAGGTATGGATTGGCTTCTCTGATGTGAAATGTAATGCTATTTCACCAGGTTGACTGTCAACTCTTTTTTGTTATATCAGAGGCAAATTTGCAAGGTGAGCTAATCACTTCCCTTGTATGCATTTTTAGCGCCTACTAGTCCATCTGGCTTGGTATGATTTGTTTTGCGGAATGGCTACTATTACTCGGGCGGCCATTTTACATTGGGTGTGACAGTAAAGATAAATCGCCATGGAGGTTTATTTAGCAAGGCCTATGTTTATGCACAGTATATGTCTGGGCCTAATGGCGCATAGCCTTGTGTGTGTGTTGGTGTGTGTGTGTGTGCATATGTTGTGTGCACTTGCATGTGGTGTGTGTGCACACCACCCCTCCTGTGTACATGGTGTGAGTGCCTTGTGTGTACATGGTGTGTGTGCCTTGTGTGTACATGGTGTGAGTGCATTGTCCAGGGACTTAGTGAGTGAAAGTTCTTTCTCGATTGATTCTTTCTTCTTTCTCAAGGAGGGAGAAGAGGGAGGGTGGGGAGTGGAGGAGAGGAGAGGGAGGGAGGAGGGGGGAGAGAGGCAGGGAGGAGAGGGGAGGGAGGAGAGGGAGGGGAGGGAAGTGGATGAGACAGGAGGGGGAGGGTTGAGGGGAGGGGAAGGAGAGGGCAGGGAGGGGAGGGAGGGAGGAGAGAGAGGGGAGGGAGGAGAGGGAATACAGGGGAGGTGAGGAGGAGGGGAGTAGAAGTGAAGCTACTGCTAATGGCTTCACATTTATTTATACTCATTATGTTAAAATTGCCCCAGCCTATTTCCCCATAGAATGTTGAGAACAGGAACAGCCACTGGATTAATAGTAGTCATTACCTCCCCATAACATATGGGTAGGCACACCTCAGTATTGTAGGTAAAGGTACCGGGGGGTGCAGTCTCAATGAGGGAGACACTAAGAGGAGGATGTCTAACACAGGAGGCTGCTTGATGATGGCTAGGACATTGATCTGAATGGTACACCCTCCAGCCCATACGCACATGTTCTACATAAATAGTTACCAGAAGCTGAGCTCAAACCACAGTATATATGTACATGTACTTCACATGCGTATGCCATCGCGAAGAAAAAGTATGACTACAGTTCCATAATATATGATGTAAGTACCTTCTGTCTCCTTTTGTTCTGTGCTTCCAACTGGGGAGCAGAATTTGTCACGTGGTCGAAAAAGTACGTTGAAGTCGATGCGTTCGTCAAAAACTGGCCACTTGTAGGAAGCAGTGGAGAGAAAACTAGGCCATGTGGCTTCTAATAGAACAAAGGTACTTCATATGTATGGTCTTTAAATGGTGACAAGTAGTGGTAAGGTTGTCGGTTGCTAAGGCATTACGTCACTTTTTCAATATTTCAATAAGTATGCCTCAAATTATAGGGCCGCAAACTAGCGGGGTCTAGGGCCTGGACCGCTGCAAGCAACCTTTATCTTTGAAGGTGCGTTATATACGCAGTTACTGAATTACCGCTACATATATTCACAAAATTAGCTCAATCTGTATGCGCATCATTTAGAAAACATTCATGCACATACGAACTAGTCGGGCGGGCCCTACGGTTCTCTTGCAGCGTTACCCCCCCCCCCCCCCCCCCCTCCCCCCCCATGCATTAACTAACACTAGTCAAAATTTGGCGGTGAAATGGGTATATAAAAGCGCACAGTGCACTGTTCTTTTATTCTTTTAATAATACTGCATCAGTCGAACAGAATGGCGCAAGCGATACTACCAAACTGGTTGGTAAGCCCTATTACATACCGCGATCTTTGTCTGGAACTTGGGGATGCAACAACAACAACTGTGCATTGGTGCCAGAGGCACAAGCTGCTCTCAGACAGCAAGAACTGTACAAGATGTGGTAGAGGTATGCATCTCGTGAAGCAAAAGGATGTCTCATGTGGTTTGGGATGGAGATGCCCGAGGAAAGGCTGTAGAAAGGAGCTAGCGCTGCGTTCTGGAACCTTTTTTGAAGGTTGGATGGAAATGTTTAAGTAGTCGTTCCAATTTTTCCCACTGTTCAGTTTACTTAGAGTACATTTATCCTTTTTATTATTTGGCTTCGCTTTTAACCTTTATCAATCCTTTGCTCCTCAATGGAGATAGTCTGGGGACTCGTGTAATATTTGGTACACACCTCAACAGAATTGCAGATTCTAATATAAACCCACCTAAAATTTCTCCTCCGTCGGCTTCTTCTTCTTCTTCCTTCCGGAGAGTATAACTCACGACAGGAACGTTTTTAAAGCACGCCAAGTGTACCAATCGCTTCAGGATGCGTCCGCAGGTTATCTTCGGGGGTCTGTTAGACGCCTAACTGTTCGGGCAATTACTCGGCTAACTCCTACCGGACGTTGTACGCCAAAGGAAGTCACACCCTGGCGTTACGCCTATGATGATCGTATATGAATACGCAAGTGATTTAAAATCACTGGCGTGACGTACCTTATTTTGGAAACAATACACCAGTGAATCGATCGGGTAGTATACTATGGGGGGTGATCACTGCCATAATTCGACACGCGCTCGCTTTTCGTATTCGGGTCGCGCCATCTCGTATTCGGGTCGTGCCGTAGCCGTTTATTTGTGATTGCATAATACCATTGCCATCGTTCCGTACCAGGCTACGGTTTGATTTGTTTTGCTTGTATAGTATATATTAAATCAGCCGAGTGCCGGCAGTACGCTCAGCTTCCTTCCTCTCCGTGCATCTTCTAATTGGACAGTACGTAGGAACGGTACGCTCTGACCATGCAAGTCACATGCATATGACGACGATCTGTATAACTCAGCTCGTTTACCAATGGAAACAGTTACAGACATCAATGGTGTTCAGTTGGTAACTGTGTAAATATATTCATGCAGAGATCTAATACATCTGGAGATGTCTAGGTATGTCCCAGCGCGCTCACGAATGTCAAACGAATTCGTGTGTCAGTGAACACACAGTGAGTGCTGGCTAACAGTAGAAGGAGCTGCAAGGGGAAAATGAGATCATGATAAAAGCTTGTTATAACCATCTTATACAAGATTGCCCCCTGCCATTGTCCCCTCTCCTCCCCAGACTTACTCAGATGTGTTAAACCTTAAATCCCCAGGTCCAAGTCCCTACGCATAGGACCAATATTTGAAAATTCTGCAGGTGTTTGGCATCCAATTCTGTACTGTTGTTTGATGTGTCTATCGTGCTAAATTTCAAATCTAATTTTTAAATCACACGCTTGGTTACATGATGTAAAAAAAATGCATGTGGTTCTTAAAAATGCATTGGAGAATTTAATTCTCACAGAAAAAAGAAAACGTACAACAAGTATAACTTTTTTTGAATGTTTTTTGAAGCGTGATGTGCGTGCTACTTAAAACAGTCTATGGCAGTGATTGGTTTTGCCATATTTACCAAAAACGCACTGTACATTTTCAAGATTTTGTCCATTCTATTTGCTATTCCAGCAACAAGCGATTGACAAATACCTATCCTTCATACGTTTGTCGAGCTAGCAAATTCCAAATCTACAATGTACATTTTTATTTGCTTAGTGCTGTTTTCCGTTAACATGATATTCTGCTCTTTGTAACATTATGTGTTGGTACTTGAAGTTGGTTTGCAATTTACCGAAAATGCATCTTTTAGCAATGCACTATTGACTGTAGTTGAATCTGAATTGCAAGGAAGCACCAGTATTTTCTGAATTGATAACCATTTCTACAATACAATGAGATTTTGATTTGTTCTCTGCTTATGTGAGTTTGCTAAAAATTAATTTTTACTTGTGTCCTATGCATAGGACAACGGGGGATTAAAGGTAAAATTAATTGGTTGAATATCGCAGTACAATGCACTGCAAAGCTAGTGCTAGTATGAGGCTGCATAAACCAACTATCACATTAAAACTTTGTGTGGGAGGGCACATCCCCTCCCAAATCCTCCCCCTGCCTTGAAACTGTCCTAATTGAAATCCTAGATTTTTTTCCTCATGAATTGCAAGTAGATTTTGTAGACATAGAAATAAATACACCCCTGTTCCACAGAAAAAAGAGTTTACAAGCCCACAGCCTACTCAATCTGGCAAGGACATGCTGCAAACCTACTTGTGTGTTTGGGGTTGGTGGAACCAATGCTGCTTGCAGCTACAGTATCTGGCTACCAAGGTAACTGGGGGATGCAGGAACAGCAACTGTTGCCACAGCAGAGTAGTTACCACCTCCACTTGATCTATCCACTGTGAACACCAGGATGATCCCATTGGGTTCCCACAGCACCACTAGACATCCTCACTGATATATATGATTATGCATTGATGCAGCATAAAAACCATCTCTGCGCTGAAGGGAGAGGGGAGAATAGGTGATATAATAATACTTGCATATGCGTCTACACTACAATAGTACCGTCCAATCCTTTATATTAATCTGCATGCATGCTATACTGTACTATGGGTATTATTTGTTTGCACACCCTTACCCAATCAATGATTTTACACCATCCCCACAATATTAGTACACAGAAAACCTACCATCCTCATATCCACCTTTATTGGTAGCCATTGGTGCACAATGAATGTGCTCAAGATGCCCAGCAGGTCACAACATACAATGTTATAGGTGGACTCAATTCCCTACACCAACACTGTTTGTGCGGGAGAGGAGGGGGTGAATAAGATGACATCACACAAGAGATTGCATACATTGTATGCTTCTACTCTCTCACACATGCACCATATACAAGGTTCAAACACAGCTTCCCCACACTGAACACCTGCTATCCTCATATCCACAGTCTGGCACACAAAAATTGTACCATGCAGGTGGTACATTATTTGGTAGCCTAAATTACACTACTTGGTACACGCAAAACATTTACCAGGTTTGCCCACAACAGTGGATATGTGGTTTATATATACAATACAGTGATATTAGGTCATATTGGTTTGCCTATAAGGTACACACCCATTTTGAAAGGGCCTACATGATCATATTCGTGCATTGTTCTATTACTGAAACATCTTTAGAAACCTCAGTCATAATATACTTCAACCTTTTTAACCTCCAATCGCCCTAGGACTAACTAAGGTGCTGAAAATAACAAATGGCTGCTTTTAAAACTACAACAATGTTTCGTCTTATTTAGTATTTAGTACATGCTACTTGGTTTTCCATTATCTTTCATCTTGTGTCACAAGATGAAAGCATCCAGACATTGCACATCCATCAATTTGTGGGCATTACAGCGAAAATGGGAAACAACTTCATCGTTGGTGATGCTGTTGTAGGAAAGATTTTAAATGAAATAAAAAGAATCAGAATTGTTCTAGAAGTGTTGCACAGGTCATCGGAGCAGGTCACCAATGTCGGAATCGCCTAAAGTGGTCGGATGGCACAACCACGGATGAAACAGTTCGGGGCATTGATAAAGAAGGCTTAGTTAGAGTGATGCGACAGTACAGAAAGCGGAAGTGTTGCAATCTTGATGAGGATGCCGAAGGCCTCTTTTAATCATTTGGAAAGTGAAACTACCCTCAGCAGTGACAAGGTGCCGGTGATACAAGCAATCAAAGAGAACAAGTTTGTGACTGGGGGGCGGGTCCAATGAAATTACTTCCTTAATTACTTTAGTGGTAGTGCAGAACACGTAGAGGGGTCAATCTTAGCCAATCCATCACACATGTGTATGAGTTTCAGAAACAAAATACTAAACATACTAACATATGTAAGGATATAAATTATTAACTCTTGACCTCAATGATTTCATGCTTTATGAGTTGACCACAATTCTAACCACTTATGTAAACAAGACTATTATCTTTTTCTATGTTAGAGCCTTTGTGACCTTTATTTTTTTTTTACATGCACAGCTGGCATCTACATGTATAGCTACCTTCCTATCTTTCAAATTCAGCTAGGAACAGATAAGTATGTGCCAATATCAATTTGAAGCCTAGATTTTACTACCAATTATAAATGGACACTTTTTTCTCATTTTTTCTTGAAGCAATATTAAGTACTTAGTCTTGGTGTCCTATGTTCAAAATTGCTATATGTAATGCCAAGGTGCTATTGAACTGCTTTGCGCTGAAGTACAACTCTTAAGAATCCTTACAAAGGCTATTATTAACCTCAATGCCTCATTTACAAACAATTCCTTTAGTGCTCGTAAAATAAGAAATGTTCAGCGCATACAAGGACGAATGAGATTGGCTTGCATGTGATGCAATGACGGGGGGGGGGGGGGGGGGGGGGGGGGTGGGGGCACCTTACGATTAACATAGCACTATTTTGGATCCTTGCATGTTGTACATGTCAATAGTGCCTTTTCCTCTGTGAAAACACTGGAGGCTCTAAACAGCCATGGAGCAACTTAAGGTTTCCCTAAGCATTTATTAACCATGTGGGCTACAGGAGAGTCTGAGGATATGAATTGGTGATCACATTCTGCTTGAGGCAACAACTGTCCATACAGGCCAACAAGAACCTCAAATTCATCATATCAAACTGCGGTTCCACAGCCAAGCATTCACCCATGTCACCATAAGAGGTAGCATGTCAAACGACCGCACATGATTGTGAAAACTTTAGTGTAATTGATATTGCACCAAGGTTCGCTGGCATTGGAATGTGACATGGTACACTGACTGTTGGTGGTATCACATGTTTGGAACCATTTTTTGGGATCTGCACTGTCGATGCCTATATGGCCTACAAATATGAATCTGAGTAGGCTTTTTCAGATCCCAATAATGTTGATAGCTTTATTGCATTCATTGGCAAACTGGGTCACCAGCTGATTTTTAATGAATATCTAGAAGATGGGCGAACAGTTTGCCGACATTCAAATGAAGAGGAAGTCATTGAGGAGGCAACTATAATTCTATTTCTAGATGCACATGTATGTAAATGTATTATTTTTTCTCTGCATTTTAGGCCTATGACGGTCACCTTACTCACCACTAATTATGTACAACCAATGTATCAGATGAAAACTGAATCAACACCTTATGTGCAATGAAAGTGCACAGCATGCCATTCGAAATGCTCCTACTGCTGTTGGTTGCAGTAATATTGCTGCAAACACAATAATGGTATTCAATAATCCGTGATGAGAAAGGGTTAACCAATTCAAAGTATGTATGTGTAATTACTATTTTATATCCATGTTTAACACTTTATAATACCGCATCCACTAGAGACACGGGGAAATTTTGGGGCATTTGTGAATATTGATAATTCCCTCCTATCGTTTTTTTGACTGGAAAAAAATATGATCAGAAAGCTCACCCATTTGTAAATAGTAATTTCTACTTTTTCTGCAATGGTGCTCTATAAATCACTCCCTGTTACATGAAAATATCGAATGGGTACGTGATGTGGTAAATGCCCTCGCATACACTTTTTTCAGGGTCATGTTTCCCACCACCTTGAGTATTACTGAATTAAAATTGCTGGGTTATACAACTATAGGAGGGTACATAAAAACAAGCCAAAGCTTCTATTGCACTCGATTTCAGCAGTAAGTTACAAGACATTTTCGCTCGCAGTTGACAGGGGGCGTGGTCCACTCATCCAAAGTGCCAGCGAAGGCAGATTTTGCAAGTTATCCTAAGTGCCAGCAAAGGCAGGTTTTGCAAGTTCTACCAAAACATACAGTCTGTACCTGTCTGGATAGAGTCATGGTATGTTATTTAGTAAAACAGGAAGAAAGATTCTTGAAGTCCGCCCACGCAAAAATTCACTCGCAGTAATGCCGTTTTCTTATTTCATTACCTTGCACTGCATATCACACTGACCGTGAGAGTTGATAACTTAGAGCCATAATTTTAAACCGTTTTCCCATAGTTTCATACAGTTTTTACGCATTTATTGTAATGCTCTAGAAGCAATATGTTATTTTAAAAATCTGTACCTCTTACGTGATAACGCTATAGAACCAATCAACTATGCAATGATGTTTCGAGCCAATGGTATGTCTGTTTGAGATACAAAAAATGCAACATGCCTCATAATAGTACATGTAGTCAAATCTCCATTTAAAACCAAGCAATTCTATCTAGAGGGAATTAATCATTTTTCGGTTTGCCCCAAAATAGACTAAATTTCCCCGCGTTTCTCGTGGATGCGGTGATAAATAACCCTACATTTGTGTATTAAAATCATGAACTGTAATTGGTTAATGGAAAGAGTGCTCATAAACTCATAGTGCCAAGTAAAATTGGGTATGGCTAGCTCAAATATAAATTCTCCTCCTGAATGTTAATTTTACTCTTCATGTAAATGCAATCATTTATAGTTTGAAGCACAATGTATGTCCCCTGAAATAGAGCACATATGGGTGTGAAGTTAATGGTAGATCGAACAAACACCTACATGTAGCCTTGTAGGCAAAAAGTGCTGTTTTAGCCTACGTGTAGGTGTTCTATTGCAACCTATGGTCCTTGCATTCAATACCATATAAAATGTTGAACTTGAATAATGTAACATCATAGGGCTTCGTTTTTAATTTGCTTTGGAGCTCATTCTACCATTGGCTCTTTAGATACACAATTAAGATGGAGGAGTGTACAAAAATTGCCTACAATCCTAATGAAAAGTAGGAAATCGTGTGTGTTTGGCAAAAAAGAGTTAAAAATTATATCTGCCTAAAAAAGCGAAGAATGCTTCTTGTAAGTTTTTTGCAAATCGGAACAACTCCAGCTAAATGAGGGGCGTGCCCCAACAGCATACATAGCCCTAGCAGCATGTTGGCATTGTTTTCTGCCGCCACTTTGCAAGTAGCCTTCTTTGGTAAATCGATCCTCATTATTTCAAACGTTGGCTAAATTGTTTGTTCACTGTTTGGAAAACAAAAAGTGATTTGCAATGCCTACATGTATATGCGTAGGTGACAATCTATCATTAAAGTGTTTTCTTCTTAACTACTATTTATCCAACTAAGATTGGAGACCATAAGTTGAAATATGCTTGTTTGAATTAATTTCGAAGTTGAAATGTAGTAGTTCTAGATCTAGGACCACTAATGTTCTAGATCTAGGACCAATGCCTGAAGATTAACGGTTAGTTAGTGTGAGTAAAAAAAGCAAATGTGCTAATGTTTCATGCAAGATACAACTCTCAGCCATTTTTAATGCACTCTATACACAGCCTTTCTCCATTATGTTTGTTTACGCTGTGTACATTGGCCTATATATTATTATATGGGACAGTTTCCGAGAAAATGGCCCTTCGTTTATAATTATAAAATCTTATAATATTTGAATCGTAATAACTTCTGAACGGTTAAGGCTATCGACTTCCTATTGTCAACACTGCATACCACACCACCGGGTTCAAACCCGCCATAACTTTCTGTAGGAGTAATCAAATCGCTTCAAATTCGGTTTGTAGATAGAGAGGTCCTATATCTATCTATTTGTTCTGTTCGTTAATTTTTATCCTTCTTAATTTTTTATCCATCCATTACGGAGATACAGTTGAACAAACTACGTGCACATTTTTGCACTCGATTCGCACCACAGATTTGGGCAAATTGCATTCCGCTCAATGTATGGGAAGGCGGGGATTATAACATTGGCGCGAATCAAGCAGGAAAACGTGCACGTAGTTTGTTCAACTGTATCTCCGTAACGGATGGCATAAAAATTAACGAACAGAACAAATCGATAGATATAGGACCTCTCTACCTACAAACCTAATTTGAAGCGATTTGATTACTCCTACAGAAAGTTATGGCGGGTTTGAACCCGGTGGGGTATCGGACGTTGCAATACTGGCACGGAGCAAGTGCAAGACCCCAAAATGTATTTTACCGTAGAGACATGGTGTGGTACGAAGTGTTGAAAATAGGAAGTCGATAGCCTTAACCATTCAGAAGTTATTATGATTCAAATGCAAAGCAATTTTATAAGATTTTATAATCATAAACGAAGGGCCATTTTCTCAGAAACTGTCCCATATGATGTATGTATTCCTTCACTCGCTGTATACCATTTAGTGAATCCAAGTCAAAGAGCTAACTATTGCCTTGGTGAGGACATGACCCATGCTGCATGGACAGTCTGGCCAGTATGTGCGCGTGGAGCTTTGAGCACCCCTTAGTAGAATTTACAGGGTTTCAAATATACAGGCTGCTTTTTTCAGCACGCAGGTAGCCCAATACTTATACCTGCACTTGGTGCAGGTGAACATTCTAGCGGTTAATATGCATGCAGCATAAACAATATGCATGTGCGTAAGTAATAAGTTACATGGCTTGGTTAAAAAGTACTGATATGCATGTACAGTGTGTACGCAAGCACAAGTGAGTACCCACAAGAGTGCTGTCTTGTTCACGTTAAAGTTACTCGCAAGTGCTGTCTCGTTCACGTTTAGCAACTTTCGTCCACACACGTAATAACTCAAAGGTGGACCACATGCCCTACACATTAAGGCTTTAACGGATCGGATCCGAATTCAGATATCCTATCCGAATGGCCAACGGATCGGATTCAGTTTCGTTACATTAGCCAATCAGATTGATGTTCCAAAGTCAGAACAGATTCGGATTATAGCCCGCCCAATCCGATCGGATGCTAACACGTATATCTGAATATCCGATGGTCTGGGACCGAGGTAGAGCAGCCATTTCCCTCCCCCCCCCCCCCCCCCCCCCCCCCCCCAGTTCAACAGTCCGCGTGGCCGTTTCGTTTTGTAATTTTGGCAAAAGACGGTTGACGGTGTGTGAAATAAACTAGGCTAGCTTTTCTTCCCTTTTTTGTACTTAATGCCTTTTCTATTTCAATTTTTGCCACCGCCATTTCCAATTTGGGCATTTCCCCCATGCTGGCTTTATATTATATGGGGTGTGCGAGGGGGGGGCAAAAAACTAAGTGGAAGACACCATCCCCCAACTTTGAAGAGCTCATTGAGAGCATCACGAATATGCTATTATTTTTTTCAGGGGGGTCTAGGAAAAAAAGTTATGAGGTATGAAAGTTAGAGGGGGGGAGGGGGGGGGGTCTTGGCCAAAAAAATTTTTTCGAAAAAAATTCATCACTTTTCTTAATTTTTTTTTTTTTGCACTTTAGCTCGCACTACAGCAACATAATTATGGAATCATATTGTTTGTAGTGTTCATGGGTGTCCAATTCGTGCAAAGATAGGGCTTAACTGCCTATCTAGTGCTATTTCGTCGTGGAAAGCATATTATCACGTGACTGAGACACGAATCGTGGGCGTTGTCTTCATAAGCGATGACATCAATTCACTACCCAGTACTGTAGTGCAACAATCGAAGCGTCGCAAAGCAATGTAAAGATAAAGACTATACTAATGCTAGTAAGCCACGGATACACCTGGTACTAAGTAACATGCATGAGCTCACTTCACTATTAGATCACGCCTCACGCGAGCAAGCCCCAACTGCTATTGTATTAACGAGTACTTTACCGAGTCATGAACGATAATGCGTGCCGTTCTTCAAAATCTTGTTGGAGTACCGCAAACCTTAATTGATGGACAGGGATGTAATATTCGATAGGCCTACAGCCCGTACATTACGTCATGGCACGAGAGACTGAGTGTCACGATATTCTAAGGTACAAGTGAAACAGCGTCTCCAGCTTCAAGCTACGAAGTGACAACATCTACAACAGCATTCTGCAACGAAGCCTGCTTGCAATTTGTAATATTATCTTCATTGTAGGTGTGGTCAATTGTCAATTACGTAATGATTTAAGGGGCGTGCCCGAAAAATGGGCATGTTCGAAGGCGGAGGGGGGAGGGGGGGGGGGTTGACCTGGCCCTTGATTTTAAGAATTTTTGGGATGGTGTCTATAACTTTTTTTTTTGCCCCCCCCCTCGGGGGTGTGCGTAATTTTTTTTTAGCATTGGTTTCATTTCTCACGTACGTTCAGTACTCGCCTGAGCCTTTCTATGATCGATTTGACCATAGATTTGGCAGAAGCTCAAAGTGATAACGATTGTGACGAACCAACACCGAAGAAAGGGCAATTTAAAAGAGCACGCAGTTATTCATCCCAAACGACAACGTCCGACGAGGGTGATGACTTTCAGCTCTCTTCCTCATCTTCTCGTATCAGTAAGTGGCGCATTGGGTTAGTTTCCAGTTGTATATTTATGCATGCAAGATGGTCTTTCCAACACGGTAGATCACGGGAAAAAGCGTTCTCCTATTTGGAAGTATGGCTTGTGTAAAGAGGAGTTAGATCAATCTGGTAGCATGCGCTTGATCGAAAACCGCCCATGAAACCAGATATTCAGATATCCAATGGCCGTTACCTTCAGATTCAGATAATGTACTCTGGATCCGTCTGCTAAATCAGATCAGATTCAGATACATGCCTTAACTTAACAGATCAGATCAGATTATAATGCCGAATCTGATCTGATCTGTTAAAGCCTTACTACACATCAAATTAATTTCAATACTCTTGAGGGAGAATATCACACAATTGCACAAATGATGATACCTCACACATGCATCATATACAATATATCACATAGCTTCCCCACACAGAACACTTACCATCCTCATATCCACAACAGTCCCACACACACAATCACTCAGTGGGCATCAACTTGTGTTGTGTAGCCTGACTTTGATGCACTCTGAAAGTTCACAATGCTGTAGGTGGATCCCATGCCCTACACTGACACAGCATCAAATTCATCTCCTAAGGGGGGGGGGGGGGGGGGGGGGGAGGGGGGGGAAGAGATTAGGATGACATCAGACCAGAGATAGCACACAATGATAGTTGCATGTGCTTCTACCATGCAACCCACATTGCTCATCAATGTCATACAGCCTCCCCAAACTGAAATAGAACACCTAACTTCCAAACAACACAGAAATGATGTAATCAACTATGTTGCTGCATTGCATGGGTAATGATCAGCAGAAGCTAAGCTCAGAAACCCTACTGCTACGTGCAGTACACTAATAGTGCAGCACCTTGCATAGTGAAATTAATGAAGGGGAATAATGCACGTAAATCAAGGTGATACCACGTGTCTCCCCATTTCATCTTTCAGAACAACTGTCTCTTACATGCGCTTGACTTACGTGATCCCAAATGTTGCATGTGATCAGATCCACAAACAAATCTGAGCCCCTTTCCTCGTCATCTGTTAATATTAAACACGTTAATACCAATTACGTCGCTGTGAGCTCGGGTTTCATCATGTACCGTCTTAATGATGACTCCAAATTTCCACAACGGAGTATTTCTGCAGTGTTCAAGTGCTTTTCGCACCCTGGTCTGCAGAGACTCCAAGGGTTTTTTTTTGTAAGCGTGAGGCAGTGGATTGTTATGCGTGAGATTAGTAACTCTAGGCGTGAGATTTTGCAATTGCAAATATTTACATCATTTAATGGAATTTTCCGGCTGTGTTACTATATCTCGCGGTAGACGTTTAGCCAAACTTTACGCGGTACAGTACGTTACACGATTAAGTACAACACTACACACGATTATATAGCAATAATAAGTCTATTTCCGTGAATGCGCTTTATTGAATTCCCATGTCGCAGCTTTTGCATTCTTCAACACTTCGCTAGATGGTTCAAAGCAATGCGCTGGCTCCTTTGCAGCGAGCTTGATTGATAGAATACTGGATAGTGTTCCTGCAGGATCTAAGTTAGGTCTGAATGCAGTTTTGTTCTTGCGAACCATGGAGAAAAGTCTCTCTTCTTCTGCATTAGAATGTGGTATTGTTAAAACCACCTTACCAACATTTGTGAGCCTTGGAAACCTTAAGGAATTATCAGGATATTTCAGTGATGACAAATAGTGCCATAACACATCCATTCTATGGTAGGCCTGCTTTTCATCATCCATAACTGTACTTCTATCCCAAATATCGCTTGGGATTATTGAATCGTCCAGAAGTTGATATTGTGTGAACTCTTCAGAAAGGTTATCCATTTCTTTTGGGGAATTATATGGCAAAAGAACATAAAACCTGAAAGAATACAAATTTTACTTTGCATTAATGTACATGTATGCAAAGTAATACACATGCACTAACCTCTTCACAAAATATTGTATTTGAGAGAATGAAGCATTTTCCCTCTCCTGAAACTTGGTGAATCTTGCACTTTTCAGCAAATCATCTTTCAGTGGAAGATTGTCCAATGCATACTCCATTGCTCGCATATAAAACGCTCTAACTCCTTTATAGAACTGACTAATCTGCAATGCACTAATGTCTCCATTCTCAATTCCTTTGTTAAGCTCACTTTTTGTTGTAAATCCAACAAAAATAGACTCATCTGCATATACATGTAGATAACACTGTAAGAATGCGTGTGAATAATTTATGTATCAACTCACCATTTAGCTGACATTCTGTGTATTTCAAATGGTAAAAATTACCATTTGCTTCTGTAGTAATTGTAATTGATTATTAACAGCAGACTATGGGGCTGCAATAGAACCTTCTAGACTAACAGGCACGTGAGGCAGACTCTTTCAGTTAAGCGCTGGAATTGTAAGTACGAGTCAGTTGGCAACCCGGAGTTAGATAGCTGGACTATTGAGGCTCTACCCGTCACTCCCACTCTTCTGGACTTGGCCATTCCGCGTATGGTGTTGTATATGCTGTACTTGTATAACTGTGTGTGTGTTGAGTTATTACATTGGCGACGAGGGTAAAACTGCAGAATGGCCACAATTTTGGGCACTCTTGGACCTTTCGACCCAGATTCCGAAGACTGGACTTGCTACTGCGAACGGCTAGAGCAATTTGTTGGAGTCAATGATATCGATAACGCGGACAAGAAACGAGCAGTTCTCCTCAGCTCATGTGGGAGCGCCGTCTACCAGGTCATACGCAACCTTGTGGCACCAGAGAAACCGGCCGATAAATCCTTCTCCGAGTTAGTTAAACTTGTGCGTGACCATTATTGTCCTCCCCCGTCTGTAACTGTACAGCGCTACAATTTTAATTTGAGGACGCAGAAAGAAGGAGAGACAGTGTCACAGTTCGTAGCGGAGTTAAGGAGACTCTCCGAGCATTGTGACTTCAAGGCCACACTCGACGACATGCTGCGCGACCGCATCGTGTGTGGTGTCCGTAATTCGAGTGTACAGCGTAGGCTTTTGGCCGAGTCCGGGCTCACGTTCAAGAAAGCCTTCGAGTTGGTGCAGTCAGCTGAATCGGCGGAGAAAAATGCCACAGAGATCCAGCGCTCTGTTACCGTGGCTGTCAACGCGGTACAGAAGACTTCGGAGGTACAGGCAAGGTCACGAAACACATGTTATACCGCTGCGGGGGTAAGCACAACGGAAAGGATTGTCTATTAGATACGTCCATTGTGTGCTATAATTGTGGCAAACAAGGCCATTTGTCTCGTGTTTGTCGCAGTTCAAAGGTGTCGGGCGCCAAGGGCAGGGGGAGAGGGTCTACCAGAGGCTCAGCAGCAGTACAGCAGGTCAATCTACCACCTGTAGAGGGGGAAGAGACATACACACTGTTCACCCTGTCTAGAGAAGGCTTCAGAGCTCCACTCACCATAGATGTAGTTGCTGATGGCGTTCAGTTGTCAATGGAGGTAAACACGGGAGCTGTGGCCTCTATCATCAGCGACTGCACCTACAGAAGGCAGTGGTCTAAACAAAAGCGTCCCTTACTACAAAGAACAGATGTTCACCTGCGTACTTACACTGGAGAGAAGATTAACATCAAGGGCAAAATTTCACTTTCAGTGCAGTATGATAATGAAACGCTTTCATTGGATTTGCTGGTAGTAGAAGGAGATGGTCCATCCTTGATGGGGCATGATTGGTTAAGTAAACTGAAGCCTAACCTGTCTGTTTTTTATGCAGGAAACCCAGGGATCGACAAGGGTGTGGAAAAATTGCTCGATCGTTATGCAGATCTTTTCAAAGAAGAACTGGGTCGAGTGAAGGGGGTTGAAGTGAAAATACACGTCGATGAGTCGGCAAGGCCACGCTTTTCAGACCACGGCCAGTCCCATTTGCCTTAAAAGGAAGAATTGAAGAAGAATTGGAAAGGCTACAGCGGGATGGTATTATAGAACCTGTGAAATTTTCTGAATGGGCGGCGCCAGTGGTACCAGTGCTAAAATCTGATGGTAGTTTGCGGTTGTGTGGAGACTATAAAGTAACTGTGAATAGTGTGGCTAATGTTGAATCGTATCCCCTTCCCAGAATCAATGATCTGCTTGCTTCACTGACAGGAGGAAACGTTTTCTCAAAACTGGACTTGTCTCATGCCTACCTACAGCTGCCACTGGATGAAAAATCAAAGGAGTATGTCACCATCACCACTCATAAGGGTCTTTTCAGATACAATCGTATGCCGTTTGGAGTTGCGTCGGCTCCTGCCATCTTCCAACAAACCATGGAGAGAATATTGCAGGGTATTCCACATGTACATGTGTACATTGACGATATTTTAGTTGCAGATTCAACTGAAAAGGAGCACTTGGTGACTTTGGAGAAGGTGATGTCAAGATTAGGAGAGTGTGGCATCAAATTGAAGAGAACAAAGTGCAAATTTATGCTGCCTAGCGTGGAGTACCTTGGTTACCATATCTCAGGAGAGGGAATCAGCCCTACTAAGGAAAAGCGCAGAGCTATAGTGGATGCACCAGTGCCTGAAGATATCTCACAGCTGAAGTCTTTTTTGGGGTTGGTGAACTATTACGCAAAATTTTTGCCTTGTCTTGCAGACACACTGGCACCACTGTACAAGCTGCTCACCAAACACCAACCGTGGAGTTGGGGAGCAGATCAGGCAGCGGCATTCCAGAAGGCTAAGTCCCAGCTCACCTCAGATGTTTTGCTGGTCCACTTTGATCCCTCAAAGAAAATTGCCCTCTCGTGTGATGCCTCTCCTTATGGAATCGGAGTAGTGTTATCTCACTTGCAGGAAGATGGGTCAGACAGACCAATAGCGTATGCATCACGGTCTTTGGCACCTGCAGAGAAGAACTATTCACAAATAGAAAAGGAAGGTTTGGCTGTAGTATGGGGTGTTAAGAAGTTTCACCAGTTCCTCTTTGGTAGACAGTTTGTTGTGTACTCAGATCACAAACCACTCCAGTTTCTCTGCAGTGAGACAAAACAAGTGCCAACGATGGCCTCTTCCAGGATACAAAGATGGGCACTAACTCTGAGTGCGTATAACTACCAGATGGTGTTCAGACCAGGCAAGAATCAAGGCAATGCTGATGGGCTAAGTAGATTGCCTTTAGCGGAGGCCCCTGATTGAAGAGGTTCCTACACCTGGGGATACAATACTCATGCTGCAGGCCTTTTCTGACATGAGCTCGGTGGTTAAAGCTACATCTATTCGACGGTGGACAGACAAAGACCCGGTGCTCTCGGTGGTCAGGAGAATGGTGCTTCATGGCTGGAGAACACAGTCAAACGAACAATTCAAGCCTTACGAATGCAGGAAAAGTGAACTTAGTGTGGAAGATGGTTGTATCCTTTGGGGAAGTCGTGTAGTGGTACCTCCACCTGGAAGGGTACCAATAATCAAGATTCTACACGATGGCCATCCAGGGGTATCTCGAATGAAATCTCTGGCCAGGAGTGTGGTGTGGTGGCCAGGACTTGACGCTGAACTCAAAGCAAAGGTGAAATCATGTGAGGCTTGCCAAGTAAATAGTAGGTCCCCACCTAAGTCCCCACTGCATCCTTGGGAGTGGCCTACAAAACCCTGGTCTCGCATTCATGTGGACTTTTGTGGCCCTTTTTTGGGTAAAATCATTTTTGTCATGGTGGATGCTCACTCCAAATGGTTGGAGGCTGCTGTTGTTTCCTCCACATCTTCCCAGCAGGCCATACGAGTGCTCCGACAAGTATTCTCATGTCATGGTCTCCCAGAGGTGTTGGTGTCTGACAACGGCACGGCCTTCACCAGTACGGAGTTCCAAACCTTTGTTCAAAGTAATGGATTCAGACACATTAGAAGTGCTCCCTACCACCCAGCCACTAATGGATTGGCTGAACGAGCAGTGCAAACTGTGAAAAATGCCTTAAGGAAGACATCAGGGGATATTGACACATGCTTATCTCGGTTCCTTTTCCAGTACAGGTTAACACCCCATTCTACCACAGGAAGATCACCTGCTGAGCTGTTGTTGGGGAGGAAACCGCGCTCGCACTTGGATTTCATTTTCCCATCTGTGGAACATCACGTGACTAAAAATCAAGAAAGACAGAAGGAGAATCATGACGTGCACACAAGACAACGCTCATTTCAGGTGGGTGAAGAAGTGTATGTTCTAAACCACAGAGGGATGCCAAAATGGATACCAGGAAAAGTTACTGCTGTACGGGGTCCATTGACACTGGTTGTAACGTTGGATGATGGCACAGAAAGCCGTTACCATGTTGACCATGTCAAGGAGTGGATTACCGGGGGTAAGAGGGACTCTGGAACATGTCAGCAGCCAGAATTGGACCCTCTGCCAACCATTGTCACAATGGCAGACAGACAAGCTGAATTACCGCAGGCACCAGCCCCTCCCATCGCGGAAGTCGAGCCGGATCCTGACCCTTTAGAAGAAGAGGCTCCTCCAGTGGCCGACCTTGAAGCTGTCCCTCTTCTGCCCAGACACTCTACTCGTCCTCACCGACCCCCGGAGCGTTATGGCTTATGAGGGGAGAAGTGTAGTAATTGTAATTGATTATTAACCCTCCTACTGCTGAAGGCATATATATATGCCCAATAATTGCTCTCGCGTAATGCGACGGGCATATATATATGCCCGGCAGGATGATTGAACTGTAACGCCTGTTTCCGCGCGAAGCGAAGCGTTCATTACAGCATTGTTGTTTAGAACAATGACTCCCGACATCTGCATGCAATTCGCCGTGTAGCAAACTTATACCTGTCAGCCGTATTTGAATAGAGTAAGCCTAACTCCATTTGTAGCCCACAACAGGTGCTCGCGTCTAAGTGTCTTAAAAGCAACAAAAAGTGGTGAGATACGTTGAAACTGGTATAACAACCCTTAAATGAACATGTAGGTTCCTAGAAAGCTAATTCTCAGAGTAACAAAGACTTCTCCCGTGTAAGCGTACGATAACGTACGATACGGCACGGAAACAACGTTCGCACCGTGTATGGAACACACGGGTAGCGTTAAAAAGGCATAGCGAGTGAAGCTGGGGCACTTACCAACGTGTGTTGACGAAATAGGCAATACAGAGCACAGAGTTCTAACAAAAACGTTCCAAACGCGAGTAGCAAATAAAATCAATTACTATGATAAAATTCCTTTCGCAATACGTCACGTTATGAATAATTAATGAGCAGCAGCAGGAGGGTTAACAGCAGACTATGGGGCTGCAATAGAACCTTCTAGACTAACAGGCACGTGAGGCAGACTCTTTCAGTTAAGCGCTGGAATTGTAAGTACGAGTCAGTTGGCAACCCGGAGTTAGATAGCTGGACTATTGAGGCTCTACCCGTCACTCCCACTCTTCTGGACTTGGCCATTCCGCGTATGGTGTTGTATATGCTGTACTTGTATAACTGTGTGTGCGTTGAGTTATTACAGCTTCCTTGATAGTAGATACAGGCATAAACCTACCAGCCAACTTTGTTAGAAATGATACCATTTGGTCATACAAAAGTGGAATCAAGGGCTCCTCTCTCTGAAGAAACATGTTGAAATTTATAAATACCTGAAGGGTAAAAAAATAAGTGAATTTCAGTCATAGAATTAGAAAACAGAGTATGCAGCCTTTGAAAGCGTGCATCAGGATGATCTACAATGTGTGAATGAATGATAATTTAATGCATGCTATACACCAGTATAGTACATTCATGTACCTTCAGAAAGACAGTAACTTTTAAGTGAAACGAACTGCTGGAGAACACGACTAACTGCTCTTTCAGACTGAGCCATCGGGTGCTTGAATGCTTTACTATATCCCTATAGCTAGTGTCACAAAAGGTACAATACTCAGCAAGGCTGGCCTTTCTCTTTGTGCTCTTCTCAAACCAGTAATAGAGATCAATAACCAAGTCTTCAACATTGAAACCAGTCACCTAAACAAAACAATTTTGTAACTTCAGTTTAGAACACGCATATACACTGACTCATGCATGTACCTTGCTATAAGCTTCTCCAGCTTTACAAGCTATGTTGTGCACAATGTGACATGGACAACCAATGACTGCCACTGCAGCATTCATTTCTTTAACCCTTGACTTGATTGAGTTGTTGCACCCCATGTTCACAGAGGTATTGTCCAAGCTTATTCCCACACAGTTATCCCATAAAATGTTATGCTTGGATAGAGCTTCTTGCATTTTGGAGAATATACCCTCAGCTGTGGAGGATGAGGACATGCACATATCCAAGAAATGTGTTGTCACAGAACCACAGTCAGGATCAAATATTCGAACAGTAAGTGGATTCATTTTTTCCACTCCTGTGTCAGTGGACCCATCAATTGCCAAAGCATAAGGCCTTTTCTTCATCACTTAAATGAGTTTCCCTTTATACCAAGGAGCTAGTGCACCATTTATAATACATGCAGTTTTGGTATGCCTAGAGGCATACTGTTGAGCAATGGCACTATCCAGGAAAATATCTCTAAAGAGGGGTGTCATTTGATCAGCAAGACTTAGAGGCACATTATTCTGGACAAGCAGTGTTGCAACTTTAACTTCAGCATGAATAATCTAAAAATAAAAATATGCATGCAGTTATATATATAAAATTATAATAATATAATTATATATATAAGCTGATTTACCTTCTCATCAATTGGAGTTGAGACGGAATGAAAGGTTAGAGTAGATTGTGATTTTGTAGCCTTAGCATTTGAAACATGCATTGGTGTGCTAATATGCCGTTCCACATCAGCTTTACCCATGTGTTCACAACTTATCCGGCGAAGACACAAAGTACATTGAAACATAAACGGATTGTCGCTGATCTCGACGATAAATGGCCAAATCTTTGTCCACTCACGATGGAACCTAGTGTGGTATTTTCCGGCACCTGTGGCAGACTTCGCTCGCTTGGATGGTCCAGGCCTTGTCTCATCTTCCTCTTTGTCGGACACTAAAACTTCGTCATTCTCTTCAGCCATTGTTGCGTTTGCAAATACTATTAGTTAGTACTACTAGTACTAACTAGACTTAATCTAGTTTACACGTCCATTCATGTAGATACCGCACCAACTCCGCTCGCTTATAAAAACAATTATTTTGAATTTTGTTTAGCAATCACGGCGTATGCGTGAGATCTAATCAGCTATGCGTGCGAGCGTGAGATTAGGCTCTTATGCGTGAGACTCACGCTTAATGCGTGAGACTTGGAGTGTCTGTAATCCCTGGGAGAGAGCCGCGGCAGACGTCTTTAAAAATTGGAACGGCCATTTTAATTTCAAAATTGATCACTGGGACTTCCCGGGCTATGACGTCAAAATCAATTAGCACCTATAGTACATTTGTATCTCGTACCCAGACCCAAATGTAGGCAACGAGCTTCCGGTACAAGACATTAGTGGCTCGTCCCAGTCCCACATGACGTAACGATTATCGCGTATACGATAATCGTTACGTCATGTGGGACTGGGGACGAAACTAAGTATAGTTGATGCCTCCTTCCAAGCTTGTGATTATATTTTTAAAAGTTACGTGCTGTCCCCCCCCCCCCGGGCCCCCCCTCCCGCCGTGTATGCCCAAGTTGGACACTACTACTTCTACTTAGTCCTTGCAGTCAGTCCACATCAAAGTATATGTCTGGCCCTGGCAACACTAATTTTATAACACGTAAATACATGTGAAAGATACCATAACAAATACTTAAACCCTCCTCTCCCATCGTAAGTTTGTAAACCCCTCCTCAACTTTTAACCACTCCTTTCTAAATCACCAGTGATGGATTGGATGTGGCCATGTGAGTTGACTCAATAATGCTATTGTTCTTTGAATGCCTAAGATGGAGGGGGTTGGTTGGGCATTCAACCAAGTCCTGTATGATAAGCCAAAGCCACCATTTTCTAGTGCCGGTCTTGGACTGAGACCATTTGGCCGGATACCATGCAGTACATCAGCTGGTTGGCTGAAGCCAGAGCCTGAGCCTTTCTGGGGAGTCAAGCATGCCTCATGTGATCTCATTCTATGTTGCTAGGCAATGCAACAAAACAAGTGACTTAGTATTGCAAACTTTACCTCATGAAAAAAAGCTGCTGACAGCAGCTTTTTTTCATGAGGGAAAGTTTGCAATACTAAGTTACTTGTACTATTGTTAACTTGTTAACTTGTAGTCTATAGTTGGGCGAGGTGACCAGTCATAATTCCAATCTTGTCCCTCCTTATTTCAAGTCCACACACATACATGCACATGCACACACATGGATGATAACTGCATATAAGTTTAAATTTGCATATGTATTTGTCTTAAAATTCATTCCTTAATTTCTGGTACATTATAATTAACTATATTAATTATAACCTATACATATAGCGTATTTTGTGACTGGGAACAGAAGCTATCCTGTAGCGTTGTGTGTGTGTGTGTGTGTGTGTGTGTGTGTGTGTGTGTGTGTGTGTGTGTGTGTGTGTGTGCGTTTGTGTGTGTGTGCGTGTGTGTGTATGTGCATGTGTGTGTGTGTGCGAGTGCGTGCGTTCACATGCTGTCCAAATTGAAGTTCATCATGCATCAAGTAGTATTAATTTAAGATTCACAGAATCACAACCAAATTGAAGTTCATTTGCAACATAGAACTATTCAAGTAGCGACCATTTGCATGGCCAAGTCCTTTATAAAAATTAAAAAAAGCTTCACCACCTCAAAGACGTGGCCGTCTGATGAGCTCAAAGGTCACTGTTATCTCTCATGAAGAACTAGAGGACAATAGGAAAGCAACCTTTAATACGGTAGCACTAGTACTGATATTGATACTAATACTGATTGAGAATCAAAGGTACCCCATCCACCATGCCCTTTCCCCTCCCTCCAGTGTTAATTGTGAAGCAACATGTCAGACCAGATACTATATGCTATGACATCACATCATAACCTAGATTCCAGTTCATGTGATGAGGGTACAAACATTCCCAAATTAACATTACAAAATCATATCTCCAGCTTTAATTTGTATCTGCCTTGCAAATTGTCTATAATGGTGGCACCAAATACAAACTGATGCAATGATGTCAGAAATGTAGTGAAGAATCCAAGCTTCGTTTGTATCATTCTTTGCTGTGCAGTTCTTTATGGAACGCTGTTTGGGTCAAAATTGATCACATCTGTAATTCGATCAAATTTTTTAGTTTAGTTTTTTAGCAGTTCTTAGATGTTAGTAATGGAATAGACAATCACAATCAAATGCATGTGCATCAAAATGTATTGGTTTTATTGTGTAGTCATGCGTCAATTTCGAAACAAAAGTGCACCTGCTGTTCTTGAAACTTGACAACTGAATGTTGAGTTATTAGTGCTTCAGTTTCATTTATGTTCTCGTCCTACATGTACATGTTGTACACCAAAAGAAATCCAAATGTAAAACAAAATGGTTGTGCGCACCCAAACAATTACAAATGTTCGAAACAATAAGCAACTGTGAAATGACCAGCTTTACCTCAAGGACTCTGTCAGGCTGCATAACTCAAACCCCAACTTATTATTTCTTTGTCCCACAACTTCAAGAACTATGCATAGTAAAGTGGCAGTGATGCATTTTTTCCAACACGAGAAAATGATTTTAAAATCACTTGATGCATTTTCTTGTGATATAGCCAACATAGTATGGGTAAAGACACCAGTACGAACAATACAAGTACATATATATGTAGTTTAAATGGCTAAAGTACTCTATGAAATCAATATATACCCAATAGAAATTGGTTCAAAACACTTGTTCCAAAGCATTTTTGCAACTGACAGACATCTGTTCCATCACTGTCTTTTTGTCACTGATGTGTGATGTTTTAATTGCACAAATTCAATGCAGAAAGTAATCAGCATTCCAAGCCGTTAACTCTTCAATCAGTTTACAAACATACAAATTAATGTTCTTCCCAGTTCTTATTTCCTGTTTAGCAAGCAGCTATTATTTCCTGTTTACAATCTATCATTTATTAATTAGGAGTACCTGATATGTGTTTTAATGCATTAATAAAGATAGGTGTTGTATTATTTTTTTTCTTCTTTTCTAAACAGTTATCAATCCTAAATATAGCTTCATTGTCTTACTACAAAGAAACTATAATGTTGAAATTCTTTTCCGTATAGTAAATTTGAATACAAACGGCGGCTAATTTAAAGTGATATTGTACCTCTTTGTACAATGTAACGTATATCTGATCGACCAGCTATTGCTATAGTTTATTGACAGTGGTACTTTCCCTCACCGCCGCTACGACGACGGAGGAGAAAAAGGATCTGGCGACGACCTCAATTTGACTTGCTGTACGTGTCTACCCAAATAGAAATCAATGCCAGCCGAGCAAAAAGGGAGGATGTCAATAACCTCATAGAGCCTCTATACGTGTAAGATATCGATTATCTGTACATCCATATTTACAAACGCGATGACGAGTGTTTCTGCCTCTGTTGTTGGTTGTTCAGTAACCGACTGATAAGCACAGTATGCATAGTCTCGTACCCAGACCCAGATTTTCACATCAGCGGATGGATTGCATCACCACAGCAGCTGAGGCCCGGCCAGTGCATTACACTTTCGGGAAGAAAATTTATGAAGTGGTGGTATCTTTATTGAGGGTGCATATAAATATACACTGTAGCATATAAATTTACGTATAAATGCACCATGCATGCATAATTGGTATATCAGATCAGTATCAGCTTTATTTACTCCGCCATGCTGTCTACCGTTCTTATACCCCCCCCCCCCCCCCCCCCCCCCCTCCTTACTTGCTCTGGCATTACATTTGACCAATGAAATGCTGACATGCTTGTGGCTGTGTAGATGTGCAATTGGATGGATGGTGGCATTGTTGATCTAGGCCCAGGCAGCTGCTATTCTTCAGGACAGATGCAATAAAGGTCTTAGCTGCACACCTTCCCCATGCAAGCTCCACAATCAACAGCAAGCTTGAATTGCCATGTACATGAATTTAGACACTTAATTCTAACGATGTTCACATAATCCATACTGCATGTATGTAACTGCCTCAGAACCATGTTCACTCACAGAAATAAACTGAATTTCATGTAGCACAGGAATCTAAGGCCAACATCATCAGTATAACATGATCATTATATTATCATTACATTTTTAACATTGATGAGTGAGTGAATGCAAATAAAATGTTCAGTCCTCTGTTTAATATTTTATATGGAGCACACCACACAGGAGACAATAGTATACTGAGGTGTATCAGTGTAGGCACTTGATGCACCCTTTGCAATAACTGCAAGGTCATTGCAGGGACTCTGGCTCAGCTGAGCACCAAAACTTGTGTCAACACACAGGTTCTCTCCAGGCCAGTTCGGATTGGCTGCCTCATAACCTACATACTCTGTGGACCATCCATATGGACAGACTGTGTTATCGGGGAAGGTGAAGACTGTGGATCGACCACTAGCCAAGCAGGCAACACAAGGAACAGTATTTTTGTTAGCATCTGTGACATCCTCCAAATTCAAGAGAGGACTCTGTGTCTGAGGTGGGTAAGCATTGTTAGCATCAGGAAGACATGTGTAGTCTCCGTCCACATCTTTGGCATTGTAGTTCTCAACAATATGTCCTGAGTACACATTGGTTTCACCAGTAGGGCACATGTTGTTACCCCAGCGAATGTAGAATACAGCTCCTGCATAAATACATGTAGCAAGATAACCTTACATTTCATAATACTTATATAAAAATAAAAATCAAATCAGTGCATACCATTGGATCCAGGAGCTCCCTGAGGTCCCTGTGGGCCAGTGTCTCCCTTTGGTCCTTGTGGTCCCTGAGGTCCAGCTGGACCAGTAGGGCTGGCAGGACCTACTGGTCCAGTAGGACCTGCAGGACCTTGGGCTCCATTCAACCCTGAAGGATAGATGATTACATCATTGTCATGCACAATGGTGGTATGCATGTGGAGTCAACACACCAGGTGCCCCAGGACTTCCAGCTGGTCCTTGATCTCCCTTGTCTCCCTTGGCACCATCCTGACCATCTTTTCCTGGAGCTCCAGTTTGACCAGGTTGTCCTGGCTGGCCAGCATCTCCCTTTGCTCCTTGGTCTCCCTTTGCACCCTGGTCTCCCTTTGGTCCTTGAGGTCCCTGGATTCCCACATCTCCTTTATCACCCTTTGCACCTGAAGTATATGCGATTAACCCTTTTGTGGTGCCAGGACTCACCCATATAAAACATACCATCATGGCCAGGTACACCAGGGGCTCCAGGCTGCCCATCATTGCCAGGTAGTCCTTGGACTCCTTTTGGTCCTTGGGGACCAGCAGGTCCAGGTAGTCCAGGTGCACCAGCTGCTCCAGGTGCTCCCTGAGCACCAGGTGCTCCAGCAGGACCAGCAGGGCATGTAGGGCAGGTTGGGGGAGGAGGATAGATGCAATCTCCCTTGTCTCCTTTCTCTCCTAATGATGTGCATATTTGGGTTTATCCAGTGCATGCATGGATGCAAAATTGCAGCCAGAGGCTTAACCAACTCACCACTGTTTCCTGGAGGTCCAGCTACACCTTGTGGTCCCTGAGCTCCAGTGTCTCCTTTGTATCCCTTAGGTCCCTGTGGACCAGGTTGTCCTTGTGGACCAGTTTGTCCTGGTGTACCCTGAGGTCCAGGGCTACCTGCATCGCCCTTAGGTCCTAATAAATTCATCCGCTGCCAATCGGTTCACACTCTATATAAGATTTGTCATACCTTGAGGACCGGGAAGGCCGGCGGGACAGTACTGCTTGCATTTCGTGCGATCACGAGTACCCTCGTTGTGATTCCGAGTACCCTCCTTGGTTGCTTCCATTGTCGCATGATAGGGAGCGGTCGTTAGCTTGTATGGTGCAGTGGTCGCCTGCTGGTGAGGGGGCGTTGTCGGCTGCTGGTGAGGGGGCATTGTTGGCTGCTGGTGAGGGGGTGTTGTCGGCTGCTGGTGAGGGGGCGTTGTCGGCTGCTGGTGAGGGGGCGTTGTCGGCTGCTGGTGAGGGGGCGTTGTCGACTGCTTGTGAGGGGGCGTTGTCGGCTGCGGGTGAGGGGGCGTTGTCGGCTGCTGGTGAGGGGGCGTTGTCAGCTGCTGGTGAGGGGGCGTTGTCGGCTGCTGGTGAGGGGGCGTTGTCGGCTGCTGGTGAGGGGGCGTTGTCGGCTGCTGGTGAGGGGGCGTTGTCGACTGCTTGTGAGGGGGCGTTGTCGGCTGCGGGTGAGGGGGCATTGTCGGCTGCTGGTGAGGGGGCGTTGTCGGCTGCCGGTAAGGAGGCATCGTCGGCTGCCGGTACGGTGGTACTTGATAGGCTAAAGATGCTGCAGCTGCAAGCTGAAGAAGGCATGCAGCCACGCCCAGTGAAGTCATGACCATGGCTATTCCAGAGATAATATAGAGTTACCAGTGAGAAGTGATTGTTATGCCGAATGTCTACGGCTTATATACAGCTGCTCTCTCGATGATCATGGCACGAATGCATAGAAATAGCGACATTGTTGTCTGAAAGGTGCTGTAGCTGTTCTGAAATGGATATACTGACTGTCATATCAATTAACACTCACTAACAGTCACCACTTCCTTTCATAACGGCTTCTATGTGTACCTGTGTTTCAAACGTGTGTGAAAAC
This sequence comes from Spongilla lacustris, assembly GCA_949361645.1. Lineage (NCBI taxonomy): Eukaryota > Metazoa > Porifera > Demospongiae > Spongillida > Spongillidae > Spongilla > Spongilla lacustris. The sequence continues at coordinate 13,496,935 of OX442415.1, forward strand.
ACATGCTAGTGCTAACTGATACCGCGCATGCATATTTATTCTGACGAGTTTTAACACATGCGCGGACCTGTACCTGTCGCTGGAATATATTGTGCAGGTATATAAATAATTTATGTTGCTTTAATATACTGACGAGTAGTGCAACATGCAGCATTGCCACTGACCCATGTACTGTACATGGATGCGGGAATGGTGGGTGACATACCTAAATGGCGTACCACATATGTAATGAGGTACAATAATACAGCTCACATGCGCGCTAATTACAAACACATAAAATACTTATTATTTATCATCGCCACATGCATCTGCCTGGTTAACTGTTGTACCATCAGATAGTTTAGGCCTTTATCTACAACCACATTTGTTTCAGACTGCAATCAGATGGTGGTTGGGCATTAGCCACACAGCATCTCCTGAGGGTAACCCTCTAGTTTGTCCTCTTTGTCCTGACAAAGCATTGGACACTTTAGGCCATTACTGTACAACCTGCAAGCATGGAGGGGATGTAACAAACAGGCACAACATGCTTCAAAATGCAGTGTTCAGCACATTTTGCCATGCATCTTTATCAGCTCACCTTGAGGTTGGATGTGGCTCGGGGCTGGACAAGTCAAATACTAGACCAGCTGATATCTTAGTCTTCAACTGGGATGGCAGTGCCTCCGCAGCATTTGACATCAGTGTGACATCCCCACTAAATTCATCGTTACTTGTGGAAGCGGGCATGTCATCTGGTGTGGCTGCTAGAGCTGCAGAGAAAAGGAAGCACTTGCAAAATGATGCTAAGTGCAAACAGTTAGGCTGGCGGTGAATTCCTTTAGTGGTGGAAACCTATGGTGCATGGGAAGCTGAAGCCATTGAGGTCTTTTCAACTGTGGCATCACGACTGGCTATCCAGACTAATTCCAAAATACATATAACAATCAATAGCATGCATGCATACTACAGATCAAAGAAACACGTGATAATGAGCTATAATCATTAAGTTTTGAACATAAATTGCACATCAGATCTAGAAGAGTTCAGTTTAGTTTGCATGCGCATGCATAAAAATATGCCGTAGTGCTGTTCTGAAATTGATATATTGGCTGCCATCTCAATCAAGCTAACAGTCACCACTTCCTTCCACAACGGCTTCTATGTGTACCTGTACATGCTCAGGGGAGTTAAGGCATGGGTAAAATTTATTGCAGGAGTTTAATTATATTCATATTTTACGTGAGCGCACGTGATATTTTCATGCGGCCAAATTGTATTATTTTTTTGTAAATGTCTGTGCAACGTACATTCAGGACTCCTATCATTAATCCGTCATTCCAGTATCCGCTCCGGTGAGTTTTTATCTTGCTTGGTGTGATATGTAAAGCGATACAATGCAATGGGTGCCGATGACTAGGATGCGCTAGCTGTTCCTAGTTTTGTTTCAAAACAGCAAACGGTACCCGTAGCTTTACGCGCAGGTAAAAGCATATATCATTAGGGTTTAAGCTTAGCACACTCCCCTTTTCTCATTACGAAGCTTCTGCGTATCACCACGAAACATGTTCTATTTAAAGCACTTAAATTATACTGACGCTGTTTTATACTATGCAATATGTGTACTTAGCCCACAAAAGTGTATGGAAGCGATACACTGTAATTGTACGGTATTAAGAATGCATCTTTCTAATTAGATCGCCGTTATCTGATGTTTCCAGTTCATGCAGAGAACAGTCTTTTTCACCATTGATTCTCGCCTTGTTTGTTGGGGTTAGCCTTTCAGGCATTCGTCAAGTAATAACCTTCAGTGTCTTGTCATGCTGCCTTCCCACTGATATTCTTGCCACATCGTTTTTTAGTCCTTTTTTTAATCTTGATTTTGTGTCTAGCTGTTCCTACTTGTATTCCCTAGAAACTTCTAACTTGTTCTACAGTTTTGGTTTTAAAATGTTTTTCCATTGCAATACTGCTGTGTAGCACCATGTGACACTCGAGTGAAGATCAGAGGGCTGGACATGTGACACTGGGAGCTGAAGAGGGCTGGACATGTGACACTGGAGTGAAGAGGGCTGGACATGTGACACTGGAGTGAATAGGTGAAGAGGGCTGGACATGTGACACTGGAGTGAAGAGGGCTGGACATGTGACACTGGAGTGAAGAGGGCTGGACATGTGACACTGGAGTGACACTGGAGTGAAAAGGGCTGGACATGTGACACTGGAGTGACACTGGAGTGAAGAGGGCTGGACATGTGACACTGGAGTGACACTGGAGTGAAGAGGGCTGGACATGTGACACTGGAGTGAATAGGTGAAGAGGGCTGGACATGTGACACTGGAGTGAAGAGGGCTGGACATGTGACACTGGAGTGACACTGGAGTGAAGAGGGCTGGACATGTGACACTGGAGTGACACTGGAGTGAAGAGGGCTGGACATGTGACACTGGAGTGACACTGGAGTGAAGAGGGCTGGACATGTGACACTGGAGTGACACTGGAGTGAAGAGGGCTGGACATGTGACTCTGGAGTGACACTGGAGTGAAGAGGGCTGGACATGTGACACTGGAGTGACACTGGAGTGAAGAGGGCTGGACATGTGACACTGGAGTGACACTGGAGTGAAGAGGGCTGGACATGTGACACTGGAGTGACACTGGAGTGAAGAGGGCTGGACATGTGACACTGGAGTGACACTGGAGTGAAGAGGGCTGGACATGTGACACTGGAGTGACACTGGAGTGAAGAGGGCTGGACATGTGACACTGGAGTGACACTGGAGTGAAGAGGGCTGGACATGTGACACTGGAGTGACACTGGAGTGAAGAGGGCTGGACATGTGACACTGGAGTGACACTGGAGTGAAGAGGGCTGGACATGTGACACTGGAGTGACACTGGAGTGAAGAGGGCTGGACATGTGACACTGGAGTGACACTGGAGTGAAGAGGGCTGGACATGTGACACTGGAGTGACACTGGAGTGAAGAGGGCTGGACATGTGACACTGGAGTGACACTGGAGTGAAGAGGGCTGGACATGTGACACTGGAGTGACACTGGAGTGAAGAGGGCTGGACATGTGACACTGGAGTGATGAGGGCTGGACATGTGACACTGGAGTGAAGAGGGCTGGACATGTGACACTGGAGTGACACTGGAGTGAAGAGGGCTGGACATGTGACACTGGAGTGACACTGGAGTGAAGAGGGCTGGACATGTGACACTGGAGTGACACTGGAGTGATGAGGGCTGGACATGTGACACTAGAGTGAAGAGGGCTGGACATGTGACACTGGAGTGACACTGGAGTGAAGAGGGCTGGAAGGACTAGTAGGTATGTGTTTGATATGGGTGATGGGGTAAGTGGATGGTGTAATGGATAGGTGATGGGTACATGGTGTTGTGGTTGGTGTAGGTATGGGTGATGTGGTTTGGTAGTATGATGTGTGGGTGATTTGATGTCCCATCCCACCTTTCCCACCCATTCACCCCAGCTCAAGTTCACACACTGAAAAGCAGTGAAAGAAGTAGAGTATGTGTGAATCCTTGTATGTATATGAAGTATTGTGTGTGTGTGTGTGTGTGTGTGTGTGTGTGTGTGTGTGTGTGTGTGTGTGTGTGTGTGTGTGTGTGTGTGTGAAATCTACAGAACAGGAAGACCAGCTGACAGTGCGGGTTAGTTACTATAATCATAGATGTAGATGTCTGTCTGTGGTCACTGTTTATCTGAGGTCATGTATGTGTATGTTTTCCCTCTACAGATTCAAGACATTGAACCCCGCTGTTATGACCACTTTGTGTTATTGTTATCATAATCTGATATCGCACGCGCGAGTAACTTCTGTGGTTATTCCTCTCACTGCGTACCGATTGTGAGGCGTGCTAACTGCTTTGCCTTGTTACCCTAATCTAAAGCAAAACGGGATGCAGTTCTAACTGATGAATGTACATAACATACTTACCTACCGTTGTGTGCCACGTGAATCGTTCGTTGCTATGATACGGGCGGCGCGCGAAAATGGCTGTGTGAATTTCTTATTCCTTCCGTACGACAGTGAAGACAAAGGGGTAAAATTATTTTAATTACACCAAAATGTGCTCCACCTAGTACTCTATTTAGGTTGTGCCCGGTGGAAGCGAAATGCTTATCGAGTCGGCATAGAAAAATTTGTGTATACAGAAATGTTTTACAAGACGAGAAGTATTATCACTTTTCTCCGTGAAGAAGTTGTTCTTTAGGAAATCCTACCGAGAAGTGAAAAGTACTCATCAGTTGACGTGTATGGATGAAAAATGAACGCTGAAATACCCCGGCTTCACTGCCGTATAATTCGCTGAACAAAATATGATTATATTGCATCTATGCAGTACTCACGTGATGCAATGACGTAACCATGGTGATTATAAAATTCCGCATCATTAATACTTTGATTTGATATCATACTTATGCATACATATTGCACAGTTCATGAACTATATGCAAAGTTAAAAATGAATGGCTACCCATGCCTTAACTACCCTGAGTGTGTTATAATTTCAAATGTGTATGGAAACACAATCATAGCTAGTGCTAACTGATACATATTGGTATTCTGAAGAGGAGTTGCAATACACTCAGTTTGCATCGCCACTGTGTATGGATATGCTATATATACAATAGGAATGGTGGGTGACATACCTATAATAGGTGTGCCGCGCCATGCTGCAGGATAAATATAATAATGCATGCAACTCACGTGCGTGCCAAGAGTAAAAACTGATGCGCATGCATTCCTTTGCTTTATTATTTTATTTTTAAGCCGGGGTATACTGATGAATTTCGTTTTACAAGCGTACAGGTGCTGGCCCATTCATACAAGAAAAAGATACTATATGGGACAGTTTCCGCGGAAATGTCACCCTTTTATAATATTATAAGGTTATAAAAATGCTTCTTGTTTGAATGGCTATATCTTCCGAACGCTACACGCTATCGACTTTCTATTTTCATTACTTCATACTACACCATTTCTATATGAATAGTTGCTTTTTGGAGTCTTACACTTGCTCCACACCAATATTGCAATGTTCGATACCCGACCGGGTTAAAACCCCCTATAACTTTAGGTAGGAGTATTCAAATCGCTTAAAATTCGGTTTATAGGTACAAAGGTCCTATACCTATCGATTTGTTCTGTTCTTTAATTTTTATGCCATCCGTTACGGAGATACATTTGAACAAAATACGTCCACTTTTCCCGCTCGATTCGCGCCAATGATTTTGGCAAATCGCGTCCCGCTCAATGCATGGGAGGCGGGGATTATAACATTGGTGCGTATCAAGCGGGAAAAAGTGCACGTAGTTTGTTCAACTGTATCTCCTTAACGGATGGCATAAAAATTAGCGAACAGTACAAATCGATAGGTACAGGACCTCTGTACCTACAAACCGAATTTGAAGCGATTTGATAACTCCTACCTAAAGTTATGGCGGGTTTGAACTCGGTCGGGTATCGAACGTTGCAATACTAGCGTGGAGCAAGTGCAAGACTTCAAAATGCAATTTGTCATAGAGAAATAGTGTAATATGAACTGTGGAAAATAGAAAGTCGATAGCGTGTAGCGTTCGGAAGATATAGCCATTCAAACAAGAAGCATTTTTATAACCTTATAATATTATAAAAGGGTGACATTTTCGCGGAAACTGTCCCATATATTGCCTATAAATAATGCGGAGTCCAACTACCCTATACCCAATGGCCACAATTGTCCGGCCCCGTACCGCGGTGGCATTCTAGTTAATAGTTCACTATAAAAAGTGGCTCAGGCTAGCACACAATTACTGGTACCTTGAATATGTAGCACTATTCATTTATTAGAGCTCGCTTGAACCATGCTATGGACTAATTAACAAGCATCACATGTGCCAGCATATATACTGATAGGTATGATATGATACATTCACGCTTCTCTCGACTCTCGAGTGCCTCCTTCGTATTACAGTAGGTTTAGATCCCACTATAGGGTGCCTGTTACCTATAAATAACTGCGTGACATGAATTCTGTGCCGTGTCAGTTTACTTCGACTCTATAATATATAAACTAATATAATGCGTGCGTGTGTTTAAAAACTTTGATGTTAGATGAAAATGTGTTAATTCATCACGCTGAAGCCAAAAGATCACAAATAGTGCGTTGGCGATTGAATACACAAAAGAGCATTGATGCAGCAGCTATATGGCTGCATGCATGGAGGTAGGAATAGTTTAATCGTAGAGCAAACATGCGAGCGTTGTGGGCAATCAGTGTCAATAGGCCTATGTATCTTTATGTACATGCAAGAAGACGTATACATGTGAGGGCAAAAATAAGGTAAGTAAACAGAAAACAGACGTTATTATTCTGAAGTCAATTATCTAATGTCACCAGAACTTCAAGAAGTGTAAGTACTATACTGAGTAGAAATAGGATCATAGATATTTGATACATGGATTGGAAACCCATTAATGAATGTCATTAGTTATGAGCAGTCCGAGTTTCGCCGGAAGTGGTCGTTAGTTGGGGTTTTATGGCTAGCTGTGTATAGGTCTGTTACGATTCTTTTAAAATACAAGCTCATAGTACGCACATCCCCATACACCACGACGCGTGAACTCCACTTTTCAGTCGTCTAATTCACAGGCGTGCATATGAAAACGTGTTACAGTCCCACAAACAAAAGTGGGCATTACATAGCACAGAACACCCTACACGCTACGAGCTGCACGCTACAGACATATGACAGATGTACGTTGGCAACCTAATAGCTTTCGTAGGGAAGTATCAGAAACTGCTTAGATGGTTCCTATGCGACTTACCGTACTCACGGTACAGTCCCATAAAGCCTTGCTGTGTATATTAGTCAATTATAACATGTTACACAAATCTTTAAACACCAGCTCATACATAGTACGACAAGCAAAAGGATACACTTCACTATGCACCACGATGTGTGCACTACACTTTTCAGTCTTTTAAACTTACAGGCGTGCATATGAAAACGTGTTTCAGTCACACAGTGGGCCTTATATAGCAGCTAACACCGTACACGCTACGAACTACACGCTACAGATACAGATAGGTTAGTCAACCGCATAGCTTTCGTAGTGAAGTATCTGAAACTGCTTAGATGGTTCCTATACGACCTACCATACTCACGATACAGTCGCACAAAGCCTTCAAGCCGCGTCTATGAACTATAATCAACGTTCAACCTGCCCTATAACAATGAGTAGGGTTGTATACAGATTGACAACTGACTAACCTAAACGAACACTTCTTACCAGTAAAACACGCGTTAAGTGCTAGAAAAGGCTCAAAAAGCTAGGATAGCTTCACGCCCACGCACCGAAAAAGCGAAACGCGGATTGCAAATAAATGTTGTACGAGTCCTAATGGATCGCGTGAGAGGTTTCCAATCCATGCATGTATCAAATATCTATGATAGGATCAAGAGTTAAATTGGTCTCATGCATTATAGCGGACTGCATGTTTCAAGATCATGGAGCAACTCCAATCACAAAACTGGCCGGCTGAACTCATGTGGCTATGAACATACCATTTGCATTGCACTATGAAGCTAAGAGCATTTTATGCAAGTAATATGTATATGGCCATTTTTAATAGACAATCATAACAGGTAACTTTATACATGTATATAATGTCTACATTGTCCTGAATGTCCACCCGGGGGTACAATTGGACACCCGGGTGGACACCAAAAAAGGTTTTTGCCGTTCGGTCACGCGAACGGAAGGGAACTGGCTGCAGTGGCGTAGCGAGGGGGGGGGGCAGGGGGGGGGGGGGGTGGGGCAATTGCCCCCGGGCGCCGACCTAAGGGGGGCGCCAAAATGCCTAGATGTTTGCTATAAATAGCATTGCAATGCGTACCGAATAATAAGCCGAGGAAAGGCTTATGTTAATGCTCTTATGTTTATTGTTTAGAAACAGCAAGTGCGCGCATACTGTTGATAAAATTGTGATTTTATTTTCGTATAATGGGAGCTGAATTTTGGAACAAGAAATTAAGCAGCAGGGCGCCCCCCCCTCCCCCCCCCCCCCCCCCCCCCCCCCCCCCGGCCCGGCAAAACCTATCGATACTGATCGCTTTAACGGCGCAACGATCCTCCAATACATGTGTGGTTGTTATAAATGTCCCAACTCGCATGATGTAGTTAAATATTAAACTATGGATCGTTGAGCGGATATACCGTATATCGGTTCAATAACGTGGCGTGCAAGACTACAGGAAAGTCTGGAAGCAAGTTATTTACTATTCTACCTGGTTTTAGCATGTTTCTACGCAATTATGCTATGTTTTGTGGCTTTAAAAGTGCGAAAGTTGCGAAGCGGCTGGGGCTCCGCCCCAGACCCCGCTTGCTGAGGTAGGCGTGTCCCGCCACGGAATCATTCTCCCCCCCCCCCGCACCTCAATCCTGGATCCGCCCCCGACTTGGCCAAACGCAAGGGGACCCCCCTCGTATCCATGTATCCGTTGTCAAACGCATAGGGAAGTAGTCGGATTTGGCCAAACTCGAGGGGGACCCCCCCCCCCCCCCCCCCCCCCCCCCCCTCAGTATTCGGATTTGGCCAAACGCAAGGGGTGAATGGTCTTGGGCCGGGGGGCGCCATTAGTACATTTTGCCCCCGGGCGCCCAACACCCTCGCTACGCCACT